>ML677348.1:37406531-37525035 GCA_007922305.1 Dermatemys mawii
GAGATGAGGTCCATTGTTAAAACAGGAGGAAGTAGCATGGCAAAGCATGGATGAATTAGGGGTGTTTTGCTTGTTAAGATCACTTCCTTACATATGTTCCTGCCTGATATGCCACTTTGAAAATAAGGTTCAATCAGTAATTATAAATAAGAATAAGGTAACTGTAAGCTAGTGAAGTTCCCATCCTACTCCAAAGGGAATTTACACAGTCAGCATACAGACCAAACTTCCCCTCTTTGTGTGGTTTGTATTTATTAGTAGTTGAAACAATTACTCCACAAAATAAACTTCAGCTTAAGCTTTCTCCTCCAACCTTGGCTGTTCCCAGCTGACACTTTGTTCCCTATTCCGGAGGCTAGTTCTCCCTGCCCAGACAATTGTTTCCACATCTATCAGAATGAGTCAGCAGAATTTACTCTGTAACTTTATGGAGAGTTCTAACTCTTGCTGACCTGGCTGGTCAAGAGAAGAGATCTCTCACTGTGTCATGGCATCAGAAGTGTCTAATTCAACCTGTGGTTTGTAGTTAGTCTGTGTATCCTTCACCTCTGCACTGAACCCACCAAGTTTGCAGAACAGATGAATATGAAGAACATATCTTTTTAAAATGATAAAATTCTGCAAATATAAATGTATTTACTCTTTTAATTAAAAGACCCTTCAATCAGTAATTATATTATGCATAATTATAAATATGACCTTTTGTAAACATCCAAAAATACACAAGCTCTCACTTCTCTATTGCTGATTGCGTTCCTGTAAACTGAACTGCAGTTTAAAAATTATTGGCGTTAATTTGAGTGGAGTTTGCCTGCAAGATAATTTAGTAAACTAGCAGATCAATCGAAATTAGATTGTGGACTACTTTTACACTAAGTAATAACGTATACAGCATCTGATACAAATCAAGTAATGCTATCAAAGCACAGGCTAAGTTCAATACTACAGAGTTTACTTCATTTAAAAATAGTTAAGTGATATTCACATGGCTCCTACAATATGCTAATAGAGTAGTCAAGGGTCTGAATCTAACTGAAAACTAGATTTAGGATTTTAAGCATAACACTCAGGGAGGCATTGCTGTGAGAGTGCATGTTTGTCAGTGTATTGGAGTAGGCAGGAGAGTAGGAAAGGAGGGCTGCATTATTTTGAGTTATACAACCGCAAATCATATGGGTAGAATATCTTCCTTAAATTAACAATAGAGACCATTGCTATATTTCATTGGCCTAGAACAAGAAAATTGGGAAATTTCACAGTGACTATCTTCCATTAATTTTCATGTAAATAGCTATGTATGACTCCTTTCCTGATGGCTTTACCAGGCATAGAGAGTCCACACCATTGACCTGCACATTTCCATGACAAAACGTGCTTGATTAAAGCACGGCAAAGTAGCCTCTCAAGACCCCTGTTCCTGAAAGGTACTGAACACCCTCAGCTCACCATGAAGCCCGTGATATTTGAAAACATTCACCTTTTAAAAAGAGTGTTCAGCACCTCAGAGGGCAAAATCTCATGGCTTCTAAAGGGGAATCATTTTTAATTCATTAATTTATTTAGTCTCCTGTGTCCCTCTTGGACACTTACAGAAGTGAGCTACACTTAAGGCCAATTCATTCACTGAGAGAAACTTTGTTGTATTTGGATTTGACCTATTATTAATTTTCTGTTTGACAATAAAGCCTACCTCTCCTGGTCTGATTAACCTGACATGCATATGCCATAGCTTTTTATCTTCAACCTCTCTATATTATTGCGACACTCTCTTTCCATGCCCCCATGGTTACCAATAACTTTCTGGTAACTTGGTAGTGGGAAAAAAAGGATGTGGAATTAATTGTTTGAGTGAAAGGCTTTATACTGATTCTACTTTTGTAAACTTGCAGGAATCATTCAACAATTTCCCGTCTACTGTAGACTTTTTAAGATGAATATCTACAGGACTGTGCCAAAGGAAACAGGTATTGTTGCATAGAAAAGGAAGGACAAGAACATGCAATATGGATCCATTATCAAATTACATCAGGCTAGTTACTCTGAGAGTAATAATGAATGTTGAGAACAGAGCAGACTTCTCTTGAAATTGTTTTAATTAAGAAGATAGATCTTGCATTATTCTATTCCTTTTAACAATCATATCTGCTCATTCACTCAGGTCAAAGTCCTTTTTATTACAATTTACTCTGTTTCTTCCTACTTCCATTACAGTAGAACCATCCTGGAACTCACTTGTCCATCCATTGTTTTATAATGGTAGCACTGCATAAGCACCATATTCCAGAAGCAACTAAGGGTACATCTATACTACCCCCCAGATTGGTGGTTAGTGTTTGATGTATTGGGGATCAATTTATCATGTCTCATCTAGACTTGATAAGTAGATCCCTGAATGCACTCCCCGTTGACTCCAGAACACCATCTTGGCAAGAGGAGGAAACAGAGTCGATGGGGGAGCATCAGTGGTCAACTCGCCACCGCAGGGACAGCCAGGTAAGTCGACCTAAAACACTGCGACTTCAGCCAAGCAATTCGCAACCCCAATCCCCAGTGTAATCCAGCCCAGAGATGGAAAGTGCTTTGAATACCATGTTTAAAATGTTATAAATAAAACACAGAGGGGCCCAGATTCTGTCCCCTAGCTCTGACCCCTTTCTGCTACTCTGGCAGCTCAAAGAGGATGGAGAGCTACCGTAACAGAGCAAAGGTAGAGGATTCCCTTGCTGGCATTCATGGAGGGGCTGCAGAGAGAGCCAAAGTGCATTCTCATGTGGAGGAGCAGTCCCTAGGGAACCACTCTAGCTGCTGTAACTTAGAAAAGCCAAAAAGCTGCTCTCTATTATTCTGGCGGCTGGCGACTGAGACCTACCTCCTCACCACTACTACACAAATACCTTGGTCTTACACAAAGTACAGCTCAGCCAGACTCAAGGATCTGGCCAGGAATGAATTATCTATTAATAGCATCTAGATTAAATAATAATATGTTGGTGTCACTACCTTAAACCTAAAACTGATTAAATTTAGAAACTGTTTTAGGAGAAGAGGGACATTTCAATATGAGTGCACAAAAATATCTTTTTAGTGATATGTGCCACTAGAATGAAACAATCTCTTATTAGCATTGACACTCACAAACCAAATCTGAAAGCTGACATAGTAGTTCATAACATCAGTGAATCAGCACAGACATAGTATACACCCACCATCATTGAATTTCCATCCCCCCCACCTAATAAAAATGTTCCAATATCTTGTAATTGCCTCTGGCTGCTGAGAGAACACAAGTGGGAGGTAGAAAAATGCAGCCCCTTCTCCCATTCTAATACTTCATAGTCCTTAACAAACACCCTGTTGATTTAAGAACAGTCACTCTGGACAGACATTTGGGAAAGGAATTCTGTAGTATAATAAAATTAAGACATTGAGAAATTAAAGAAGCAAGCAGGCTTCAGAGAAAAGGACAGACAAGTGATGTCCTCTTTCCTGACAAATGTTCTACCAGGTAGATAAACCCCAAATGCCTCTATTAGCCCTGAGAGCAGCCAGCTGGAGTCTTTGTCCTGCTCACATATCAGACAACTACAGGCATTGGCTTTGGGCTATCTAGTTCCAGCTTCTCACATCTGGAACTTTTACAAATCCAGTGTAAGAATTTGTTCAAAATTTATGAAAGGATTTCATATTTTTTCCACAAAAGATGTATTGTCCCCGTTGGTGATTTCACCACTCATTTGACTAATTATTTCCAAGCTGTGATATAGTGTACTGTTTTATCCTCACGTACATCCCAAGATGGACACTACATTATTTGCTGAAGAGAATGTTCCAGAAACAAATGGCTAACTACCAGTGGATTCTTTTTTTCAAAAAGCCGCTACACATAAACAGGTGCTGGAAGCCTGTGGAATTTTAAGAAGACTAGTAGGAGTCAGATTAAATCATATGTACCAGAGTCATGTGATGTCAGAATCTCTGCTTTTATTAACACTAACCAAATAAGTTTCCAGCCCTCACAGTCCTGAAGAGAAGCCTAAAAATGTGACTCCTGTGTAATGGCCATGTTGATCCTGATGCTGGGTCTGCAGACAGCTTCCAGCTGAAGGTGGCACAGCAGATGCTACAGCTGGTTAGGAAGTTGCCTAGCCCCATGCTCAAAAACCAGAGCAGACCATATCCCCAGTATTCAGAGTGGGGTGCACTGAGGGACTATGTTGCCATGGTTTGGGAGGCCAGGTGGACCCACCACCCACAGTTAGAATGGAAGGAAAGAGGACTACCACCATTGGTTCAGAGGGGAAGAAGGCCCACATGCAGCTGGGGAAAACAGAGCGGGTCTTTCCCCAGCCCTGGCTGCTGTCTCCTCTGGGTCACTGGAGAGGCAAAGAAGGGAAGACAAGCTGCAGAAGGAAGGGGATGGCTGGAGGGCTGCTGGCTCCCATGCTCTACAGCAGGTGAGGGAGCCTCACACACTACTGCTTCTCCTAGTAACTGCTGGTAAAGGGAAACTGTGGCAGCAACTCTTTAGCAGAACCACCTGATGTGTGAGCTTGAATAACAGAATCATAGAATATCAGGGTTCGAAAGGTCCCTTTCAAAATATCAGGAGGTCATCTAGTTCAACCCCCTGCTCAAAGCAGGACCAATCCTCAACTAAATCACCCCATCCAGGGCTTTGTCAAGCCTGACCTTAAAAACCTCTAAGGAAGGAGATTTCACCACTCCCTAAGTAACCCATTTCAGTGCTTCATCACCCTCCTTGCTAGCTGCAACTCCAAGTGTGATTTGACCTTCCTGATTTCATTCTTGCATAGCCTGAGCAATATTTTTATATTCTTCCCTGGTCATTTGTCCTATCTTCCACTTCTTGTAAACTTCTTTTTTGCATTTAAGATCAGCAAGGATTTCATTGTTAAGTCAAGCTGGTCGCCTGCCAGATTTACTATTCTTTCTACACATCGGAATGGTTTGTTCCTGCAACCTCAATAAGGATTCTTCAAAATACAGCCAGCTCTCCTGCAGTCCTCTCCCCCTCATGTTATTCTCCCAGGGGATCCTGCCCATCAGTTCCCTGAGGGAGTCAAAGTCTGTTTTTCTGAAGTCCAGAGTCTGTATTCTGCACTCTCTTTTCTTCCTTATGTCAGAATCCTGACTTGACCATCTCATGGTCACTGTCTCTCAGGTCCCCATCCACTTTTGCTTCCCCTACTATTTCTTCCTTGTTTGTGAGCAGCAGGTCAAGAAGAGTTCTGTCCCTAGCTGGTTCCTCCAACACTTGCACCAGTAAATTGTCCCATACACTTTCCAGAAATTTCCTGGATTTGTCTGTGCACTGCTGAATTGCTCTCCCAGCAGAGATCGGGGTGATTGAAGTCCCCCACGAGAACCACGGCCTGTGATTTAGTAACTTCTGCTAGTTGCCGGAAGAAAGCCTGGTCCACCTCATCCTGCTGGTCTGGTGATCTATGGGAGACTCCCACCGCGACATCACCTTGGTTTCTCACACTTCTAAACTTAATCCAGAGACTCTCAGGTTTTTCTGGTTTAAGATTAGCAGCTGTGTTAGTCTGTATCCCTAAAGAAAATGAGGAATACCTGTAGCACCTTAGAGACTCACCAGTTTATTTCAGCATAAGCTTTTGTGGGCTATAGTTCACTTCATCGGATGCATAGAATGGAACAAATAGAAGTAAGATGCATTTATACACACAGAAAGTAAAAAAAGTTGTAAATTACCATACCAATTGTAAGAGGCTATTAAATTTGGATGGGCCATTATCAGCAGGAGAAAAAAAAACCTTTTGTAGTGAAAATTTATACTGTTTCTTATCAATGTCTGACAGTTGATTAGAATCTATAAAAGAGAATAAACTAGGAAAAGGCAATCAATTAGTATAATGACAAATGACAGGTTTTTCTGCAATTTCATACTGGAGCTCTGAGCAGTCGTACTGCTCTCTTACATACAACACAACTCCCCCACTTCTTCTGCCCTGCCTGTCCTTCCTGAACAGTTTATATCCATCCATAACAGTACTCCAGTCATGTGAGTTATCCCACCAAGTCTCTGTTATTCCAATCACATCATAATTCCTTGACTGTGCCATCAGTCTTAAATGGTTAACAATAAACTAACTCAAGATTTGGCTGTCTGTGCCTTTAAACAAATAATTCTCAGTCACGGTGTTTAATTCAGGGCCCTGGGCTAATACTGACAAGCTGCTCACTCAGCACTGCCCTTCAGAGGTAAGCAGGCAAGCCTTCTTAACTGCTCTGCTGGCTTCCTATTGGCCAATGTCTCTTCCTGGGCTTTCTAAGCCTCTTGAGGACTAAGTGTTGTTAGTAACCAGACCCAACTGGCTTTTCTTTAAGCAGGTGATATAAGGGCACTGATGCCTCCTGCAGAGGGCAGAAAGGTCCTGTTAGACCCAGTCACAGAGACTCAGCACCTACCACACCAATCATGGGCTAAGGCCATGGTACAGGAGAACTCTCATGTGTGGTTGCCCACATTTGTCTTAATCCAGGCCTGAGATCAATAAATAACATAAAAAATGAGTGGCAAGAGCAAACCTGAGACTGTCCCTGAAAATGCATACACCCCGTGGCACCTTACCTTGCACTCAACACAAAAATTTAGAGGTGTTGGAGGCAGGGCTCTATATGGATGAAAACAGCCCATATAGAAGCACCAGCTCTGTGTGTGTGGGAGAGGAAGGTTGCCTCCCCCGACACACTTTACCATCCACTGCTAAGAATTCCAGCATCTCTTTCTAGTAGGTTTTTACTGTTTCCTTTTTAAATTTGTGTGATGGAATTACTGCTTGTGAAAAGGGGAGGAATAATAACATTTAAGATTAAACCCTTTCATTTTGAACCAAGATAAGATAAAACTGAACTTGGTTATTTTATTCTGCCAATCTGACCTCTGAAGTAATTTCTGCAGTAAAAGTGGTTTTAGTCATTTCTTTCATTTTTCCTGTCATTTAAAGTATATATTGTTGATTTTTCTGAGCTAATATTGAAGCAATATTTCTTATGTTCTTGTGAACTATTTTCTATTGTAACCATACTATAGCACATTTAATAATAGCAGTGCTAACTAAAAGGCATTTCATTACATATGTTTAAAATATTATTAATGAAACTTTAGAAAAACAACAACAAATCCAGTTCCTTTACTGGACTGGACAGGCTTCCAGCTAGACCTGTATTTTATGTATCATGGGCCAGTGGAAAATCTCCTACCATTGAAAAATTGGCATACAGGACACATAAATATTTTCCTTCAAATTCATAAAATGTTTGTTCAATGGAAATATTCAGTTGCAAATCTATGAATAAAAAACGTTATCAAGATTTATCCTGTGCTGATATGACTAATTATCTCCATTAGAATACATTACAATAGACTTAGCGATGGCTATTTTATCAATATTATTATTTTTTACTATTCTTCATGGCCTAACATTATGTTCATTTGGGACTAGTTTATAATTAGGCTTGACAGATACTTTTAAAAAATATTTTGACAGCTAATATTTTTTATTTTAAAACTTTTTTTTGAACTTTAATGTATTTTAAATTTTCACAGTTGTGCAAAAGTGTGTGTATGTGAGAGAGAGAGAGAGAGAGAGAGAGAGAGAGAGAGAGAGAGAGAATAAGAGGGGTCAGAGAATATTTATTTAATTACAGTAGACCCAAGATTCAAAGAATTGAAGTTTATAACCATTAAACACACATTGTCAACATTACATATCAAATATACAAAGTAAATATCCTTAAATCAAACTCTAATAAGTTCTCAAACATCATTTTTCTTTCTTTGCCTACCTGTAAATTTCAATTATCATAGAAATATTTTGTCAGTTTGTCTGTGCATAGTGAAATTGACATTTACTGATATTTATAGATAAAAATCTAAATCCTCCCAAGTTTATTTATAATTTACTTTTCATGCACCAAATCCTTATCATGACAGTCTGTGACAGTCCATTTCAAAGGATGCACCATCATTAATCAACAGTAACGAAAATAACTTGAGATTATTTGCTTTGTGCACTCATTTTATTGTTTCTAAAGAATTTACAAATGAAAGCTGAGCTCAAATGTAGCTGGCGTGACTAAATCAAGGTCAGATAGGTCAAGTGACTTGTCTAAGGTCATAGTGATTAAGGCTTTCTCTTTATTAGGAGTATTTGACAAAAATTCCCACTGTTACAGCCACCATTTCAGCTTCATTGGTAACAGCAATGTTGGAAGCACTGGTATTGACAAGACATCAGCAGCTGCTGGCATTGTAAGCACCATCTCATGTAGACCAGCTATGAGAGGAATTAAGCAATCTGGTGTTTGAAACACCATCAGCCATCTGAAGCTCTGTCACTATTAGTGCTCCTACTATTGCTGCTACTGATGGAGCTGAACTGGGGGAAGCACAGGTTGGAAGTTTTAGCAAAAAAAAAAAAAAAAGGTAGATTCAGTCTAAGTGACTCAGGTAGTAGTTGAATGCCCTTGCCTCTGGTCTTCCAGTCCTAGACCCCTTTCTGCTCCTAGTCTGTTTTCTGACATAATAGAGTTCTTAAGTAATTACATTTTCCCTACTAATAATACAACTTTCTGAATAACTAGGAGTATTTCAGGACACAAAACAAAGTCATTTCTTTGGGACTAAAGAGGGAGAGGGGGGTACTAACAGCAGATGTGAAATTAGCCTTATTTCTATTCTTTCTGCTACCTAATGATCCCTACAAAAGATGAATTCTGTATCCAGTTGATCTTATTAGGGTTGCATGTATGCCACTGAAAACAGAATTTGGTTTATAGGATATAGAACAATCCAGTCTTCACTCATACTGACTGATTCCCCAGGCAAAGTAGAAAATGATTTACCTCCTTCCCCTAACATCTGTGTGTTTGGATTATTTTCCTCCTCATATATTAAACTTACATTTTTTTGAAGTTGAATTTCATTTTGTCATTTTCTTCCCATATTTATGCCTCTCTGGATTCCTTCGTATTATTTTCTCTCTTCACTAGCATTTGAAATTTAGCATCTTCTGCAAACTTAAGGAACAGACTCTTTATCTCCCCTCTCCTGTACCCTTAATGGAGATGTTAACTACAATGGGTTGAACACCAGTCCCCATGGACCGTATTACACAATTCTAAAGCAATACATTTCTGTTTATCATTATCCTTTGTTTATGATCTTTCAGCCATTTTTCAGTTCACAGTGTTAGATCCCAGCCAACTTCAATTAGCTTTGAGGGCAAGATTTCATGAGAGATAGTATTAAGTATTTCATTAAAACTCAAACAAATATATTGTTCAATTCTAATTTGTCAGTGCTAGCAACAAAAAAAAAAAAAGCAATTGAGTTTATTAGGCAAGTTTGATTCTCTGTGATCCTGATTCAGCAAAGCACTTAAGCACATGCATAAGTAACACTGATTAGGGATGGAATTGTTTACATACTTCAAGTTATGTACACTCTTCACTGCTTTCATGAATCAGGTGCAATATACTCATGATACTAATTCTAATATCACAAAAATGATGGAAGGTTTTTAAAGGAGAAAAAGGTCTCAGTTATATTAACCAGGATCTTTCTCCATTGCCAGCCAAATGAATGTGGAAAAAGTATTTATGGCAGCCTGAGGGCTAAACATTCTAATTCGTCTATTTGCTTTTTAAAAAAACTACTTCCTATGCAAGTTGAATATAATAAATATTTACCAAAAAGTCAGACATCTGTATTTTCCAGATTTGTGAATCTTTCACAATTTATGCACTTCCATCATCACCACACTTTAACATACTGCATACCATATGCTTTCCTAACACTATATCTCCACACACATATCAAGATTATTAAAACCTAGGGCAAGAGTTTCTGCCATTTGGAAGGGGGCTTCTGGCATAAACATCGTCTAAAAAAATCATAAGCAGAGAGAGAAGACTTATTTAAATTGTTCAGTATGTTTATTATAGAGAAAAGGTGGGTGAAGTAATATCTTTTATTAGATCAACTTTGGTGAGGAAGACAAGTTTTCGAGTTTATACAGATCTCTTCTTCAGATCTGGGAAACTAACTGAAGAGTGTCATGATTAAATACTAGGTTTGAACAGATCATTTAGCATGAGTTAGCATGTATTTCAAGGGGCCATTCAAGGTGAAATGGTCCATTAACACCCCCTGTTTGGGGAGGCTATCCGCCTGTCCTGCCTCTTCCACGTGAGGTCTCAGCCCGCACTCCACCCCTTCTGCCCTCCTGCTCTCATCAGCCAGCCTGCCGGCACAGCCCTGAACCCCAGCCAGCATCCAGGGCAGTCACGAGCCTCAGCTGGCCTACTAGCACCTGGGGCAGTCCAGAGGAACCCCAAGCCCTGGCCACCCAACCAGAGTCAAATCCCGAGCTGGGATGCCCAGAGACACTCTAAGCCTCACCATGGCTGCGTCCCGAGGCTACGGCAGGGAGCATTAGCACAGGTATGAGGAGGCTTAGCTTCCCCCAGCCTCCATTACCCTCCCGACATGCCTCCAGTTATAAGGTGGAAAGGAAGGGGCAGGGGGAGAAAGCAGCAGGGGTGAGGGAAGGATTGTTACTGAGTTATGTGGCACCTTAAAGACTAACTAAAGTATTAGAGTATAAGCTTTTGTGGGCTAATACCCACTTTGGTGGGTACTAGCCCACGAAAGCTTATGCTCTAATACTTTAGTTAGTCTTTAAGGTGCCACAGGACTCTTTGTCACTTCTGCAATTCCAGACTAACACGACTACCCCTCTGATTACTGAGTTAGTGATTGTTGTAATAAGCCATTAATCACGTGCCTTTATACAGTCCATGAGTTTTAGTGTTTAACAAAGTTATGAATTTAACTTCCAAGGCTCATCTTTTGAAAGTGTTGTGCAGGTTTCCTTTGAGGATGAGGACTTTTAAGTTAGTTATAGTGATTGCTCTGTGAAAAGTGTTTACCCACAGATGATATGATGTTTTTGTCTTTTATCATTTTCCTGTGATTGTCTGGTTTCCCCCACATAGTTGCTATTTGGTAATTTAGTGCACTGGATGAGATACACCATCTGTTGTGATAACTTGTATGTTGCTGGTTCTTGACCAGGGAAAACTGCATTAGCAATAAGAAGGAGAAACCATGTATCTTAGAAAGAAGATGATTAAGCAAGGATGCAAGAACAAGAAGCCATTCAATGAAATTGAAAGGTGGGACATTCAAAACTAATAAAATAAATACTTTTTCACACAACTTGAATGTGATTAAATTGTGGAACTCTTTGCCACAGGAAGTTGTTGAGAATAAAATTTTAAATATTCAAAAAGGGATTTGGTATTTATATGGGTATTCAGAATCTCCAGAGTTATCATAATTAATTGTGGCAAAAATTATGAAAGGGATATTCAGCTTTGTGCTTCAGATTTAAAGCAATACCTAATTGTTAGAGACTAGAAAGAGACTTATGTGGGAGCAGACTGTGACACTGGTAAACCAAGTGTCAGCTCTGGCCAAGGCAGTGGGCATTAGCAGAGAACTGACGTACTCATAGCTAGTAACCAAATCAACTCACCTGTATTTTAGTTTTGTTCAAAATAGATATTAATATTATAAGAATGCATTTAGTGTTTAGACCAGGGGTGGGCCACATCTCGGTGAGGAAATTATATGCAGGGCCATGAATGTAGGGGTGGGGCAGGGGTTTGAGGTTTGGGAGTGCAGGGTGTGGGAGAGAGTGTGATGTGCAGGAAGGGGCTCAGGGCAAGGAGTTGGGGGCTCAGGGGCAGGAGATTGGGGTTTGTGGTGTGGTCTCTGGCCCAGCGCTGCTTACCTCCAGTGGCTCTAGGATGGCAGTGGCATGCAGCAGAGCTAAGGCAGGCTCCCTGCCTGCCTTGCCCCCGCACTGCTCCAAGAAGTGACTAGTATGTCTGACAGTGGCTCCTGGGGGTGGGGTGAGGCAGGAGGCTCTGCTACACTCGGCCCGTGCCTGCGTGCCTCCCAAGCTTCAATTGACCATATTTCCCCATTCCCAGCCAATGAGAGCTACGGGGGTGGAGGGGGGCGGGAGAGTGCCTGGAGGCAAGGACAGGGCAAGGAGCTGGGGCTGCAAGGACATGGTGCTGGACGCTTTTGGAGGCGCGGCACCAGGGTAGGCAGGGATCCTGTCTTAGCGCCACTGCACCATAGGGCTGGCAATTCTGAAGGCCAGACTGAAAGCCCTGATGGGCTGGATCTGGCCAATGGGCCATAGCTTGAAATCCCCTGGTTTAGAATCTATGAAACGCTTGTAAATTGCTGCATGCATTAATCTCACTTGTATTCCATGCTACAAGGTAAAATATAATTTTGTTTTATAATTGTAAATATGCCTGCTCTGAACTCAGACAGAAAGAGTGGCTCCTCCCACCCCTTTAAGAATGACTAGCAAGACTTAATAGGCCATCTAGGACAAAAAGTTTGTTGATTGCCCCATGAACACACGAAGAAGTTATGCAGGTACCCTCATCCCATCAGTTTGAACTCTGGGGGAAAGTCGAGAAGAAATGGTTGTCTCTGTGTTGTTTGAACTCTCACAGAGATAAATGAAAGCAAAGATCCCAGGATCAACCTGGCTCCACTTGAAAGACATTTTGAACAGAGAGATTACCACATCTCTGCCACCCTGAGGAACTATATATGGTAACTTATTTGTATGTATATGTTTGCTTGTTTTAATATGTAAATAACTCTCTCATTTCTTTTTCCTAGTTAATAAACCTTTATATACTTTATTAGAAGATAGCTACTAGCATTGTCTTTGGTGTAAGATCTAGGATTTCATCTGCTCTGGGGTAAGTGACTGGTCTCTTGGGACTGGAAGCAACCTGAATATTTTGTAATTTTTGGTGTAAGTAACCATTTATCAGTAAGTCCAGCTTGCCTGGGTGACAAGATAGACAGGAGAGCCTGAGGGAAATATCTGTAACTCTATAGAATGATCTAGAAGTTTACAACACTCCAGACAGTGTGGCACAGATTATTTGACTTCTGCCTACTGCAGGATTCTTATACTTTCCTCTGAAGTGTCTGGTACTGGCGAAAGTCAGAGACAGGCAACTAGATTAGATGGACCGTGGGTCAGATCTAGTATGGCAATTTCTATGTTCTTAAATAATGGCTAGGCAACGTCCCAGGGCTGGGAAGGAATAATAGGGTAGGCAGAAAAATAGAGATGAAAACCTGGCCCCATTGATGTCAATGGCAGAACTCCCATTGACTTCAATGCAAGGATTTCACCCTAGCCTTATTGCCCTCTCTCCTACTCCTGTGTGTGCATATTGTCTATACAACATTTGATTTTATGGAGAGGTTCACCCACACAGAATTACAGCTGGAATACTGTTCTTGAACAGTATGCAGTTAAAAGTGATCAAAACATGATTAATGAGCAGCATTTGAGGAGTAAAGCAGAAAATTGGTACCGGTTTTGTGAAATTTTTCTACAGTTTTAAATATTGTAAAATGAAAATAACTTGTCCAAAACCTTAGGCTGTGTAGATTCAGTCTTGTTTCAATAAGTTTAGGGAACGCTGCAAGGCATACCCCCTTTGGTGCTTTTCTTAGCCTCTGGCCAACAGTCTTGGCTATACTGCTGCTTATGCTGATGCTTATGCTGCACCCTGCTTATGCTGCAATGCATTAGTGTTGTCTGATGGCTTGAGTAGGCCACTGAAAGCAAGGAACACCTGTGTTTTAATCCTGATTAACACTTTGCCAGTGACTCGCCATGTACTTCCTTGGACAAATCAGTGAATTTCTCTGTGTTGGTGTTTCCCTAGCTATGAAAAAGGTCATTCTAACCACAGTGAGTTGTTTTGAGGATTTAGAAGTCAATGCTAGTGGTGAAAAGAGCTAAATGCCAAGGCTCTGATTTGGGATAGTACTCAGGGTGATTTGAATGGAACTTAATCTTGTGCTTAATCTTTTCTGAAAACATCCACACAATGTGCAGCAGTCAAAAAAATGAACAGAATGTTGGGAATCATTAAGAAAGGGATAGATGATAAGACAGAAAATATATTGCCTCTATATAAATCCATGGTTCACCCACATCTTGAATGCTGCGTTCATATGTAGTCACCCCATCTCAAAAAAGATATATCGGAATTGGAAAAGGTTCAGAAAAGGGCAACAAAAATGATTAGGGGTATGGAATGGCTGCCATATGAGGAGAGATTAAGAAGACTGGGACTTTTCACCTTGGAACAGAGCTGACTAAGGGGGATATGATAGAGGTCTATAAAATCATGACTGGTGTGGAGAAAGTAAATAAGGAAGTTGTGATGTTACACTCTACATGATTGTATAAAAATATGCTAATGAGTGTGAACATAATGTAACTGGAATATGCTTCATGCAAAAGGTCTCTTGTAAGGTATCATTACAAAGTTTATAATCTACTGAGTGTGGTCATCCTATTTGTATAAATGTATTACCATCTCTTTACTGGAGTTACTGGGAACCCTGCTGAACCTGCAGACACAGGTCATGGTCTCCAGGCATAGAATGTAGTATTGGAGGGAATAGGCCAAGTTGTCCATGACCCAGGCCTATCAAGAATCAAAGATTCCTTTTCTGGACAAGTTTGACAGTGATTACAGACAGTTCAGTGGGTTTTTAAACCAGTGCCATCTCCTGTTCTTGTTGTGCCATAAGATGATTGGTACAGGGTGGGGTTTATCATTAGTTTCCTGAGCAGAGAGGCATTGGCCTGGGTCTCCCCACTCCTGGAGAAATCTAGCCTCCTCCTGGGCCTATTGGAAGACTTTATTTAAGCCTAACATGGCAGAAGCAGAAGCTGCCTAAAATGGCAGAAGCAGAAGCTGCACTACAGGCACCGAGGCAGGGATCTGGCCAGTCACTAGCTATGCCACTGACTTTGAGTGCCTGGTTGCACACATTGGATGGAATGAAACCATGCAAAGCTATCACTTCCAGGTCAGCTCAAGTGATGAGATTGAGCATGAGCTGGCATGGTGGGACCCCAGACCCATCTGGATGCCTTGATAAAACCATGTATCAAGATGGACACTCATTTGTCAAGACACTGACAAGAAAAGAAGATGGCTTCTTGACACCCCGTCTGTCTCGACATCATTGGCCACAATGTTCTGTTATATGATGTAGCACTGTGGCAGGTTGGCTGAGGAGTGTGTGTATCCATTCTGAGCTATACTCTGAACCTAAGTCTGAGATGACATTATGTAACTCTGTTGACTTCATAGTTATTTCTGATTTACACTTATGTCAATGAAAGCAGATGCAGCCCCTGCCTGTTTAGTTGATCCATTCAGATGAATTGTCACATTTCTGAAATAGGCAAAAATACTGCTTGTTAATAAAAAACAGAAAGATGGTGAAACTCCATAAACCTAGTAGGCCTAATATTAGGTCTACCAGCCTTAAAAGTCTCCCTTTAACTTCCCTTTGTTACCACTGACCTCTGATAAAAGTGATCCCTTTCACTCCAAGGCACAGCAGTTTTACCATTAGCAAACGTTGTGCACCTTTCCCCTGGCAGAACAGATACACTGACTACGATTTGTCAGCCTGCATTTAAACAAAAATCACTTCCAGTCCCAGCCTACAAGAACTGCCTATTTAACTCAGGCGCCTGCTGTTTCCCCGTCAATCTCTCCATGGTTACAGCATAAGCCTTCCTATTTATTTAACTCCATAACCTCCTCATGCTACTTCTTCCCTTTCAAATCTCCATTTTCTTGGGCAAGTGAAGAGTCTTTAGCCTTGAGGGATGTTCTTATCCTTTTAATGTCTATTTTTTATTTTAAATTTAAGAACTGCCTGGCCACTGCTGCCCTTGCCATCATTCCACTGCAGCACTCAGCTGTCTTCTGGGAAACGGTATAAACATGTGACAATCAGAGCCAGGCTCACGTCAGGCAGTGACCTTACTGCCTCTTCATTTCTGCTGCATGCCTAGTAGTGAGTGGCACTGCTACACCTAAGACACACGTTAGCTCCCTTTTGGAATGAAAAGGAAACCTTTGCTGGATATCTGGCTGGGTGCCTCTGTGCCGTGGTCCGTGCTGTAGGTGCTTTGGATAATGCTTGTGGAAGAACAGATGGGCTTCATATAATGTGACATGTGCTTGTTCTAAAAGAACACATGGCCAGTATGTTGCTGATATGGAATTCCTAGAGGGGAACATTATGTGACTAATGCCCTAATCCACAAGGTAAGAGAAAGGGAACTTTATGCTCACATCCAGCAAGGTGTGTTGTTTCAGTATCCTTACTCTGGAAGGGAAGGTGATTCAGTGAGTGTTTTGCATTTTCACATTAATGGGAAATAATTGGGGGGTGGGGAATAATTCTTGAATATCATGTGTTGTTGCTTTCTTCCAGCTGGACTCAGCTGAGCTTTGGGTAGGATGGCTTTTCTCCAAGTGGCCAGAAAAATCTAAAGAGTCAAACTGATGTGAACTTAGAATCATGGACACTGAAATCAGTGGAAGTTGGGAGCCTAAATACCTTTGTGGATCTGGGCTTCAATGCCAAATATACTTTAACGTGCTCCCTAAATGCCCTAGAAATGATTTAGAAATAAAGAGAAGAAATGATTGAGGTTAGTATGGCCCAAGCCTAATAGACATGCAGGCTTGGAAAATGTGACTGAAGAAAGTAGTTAATACTATGTTTGCTGCCTTTCCTGTTCTTGCTTCATGCTAGCCTAGGAAGCTAGCTCTTCTGTTTTAGAGGTTCATTTCATGCCTTCCCCTCTTGTCTAGGTAGCAAAGTGCTACATCTAGTTTTTGAACATTTTAAACCACACCCTGCCCAATTCTCTCTTTTCATTATTTTCCCTTGACCCAACTGCAGGTATGTTATAAGAGAAAATAAGATGTAATTGAAGTGAGTGCCCTGTGTGCACCTCAAGCTGTACATTTTAAATATACCTCAACCTACAACATATACATGACATGTAGGCACAGTTGCAAAGTAGTTCTAATATATGGTGCTTCTAAACAATAAAATGCAATTAGATGCAGCTCTGAAAGCATCTGACTTAGTGCCTCCCTGACTTAGTGTCTCCCTCATTTCTTAATCTTCAAGCTTGCTTTATATTACACATCTCCTCACCCAACGACATTCATAAAAACATGGAAAATGTTACATAGAGAAATAGCCCAAGCCCTGATTGCTCATTCACTTAGAGAGCCAGAGGGCAAGCAAAGTCCTTGAGATTGTCCTAATGCAGCTCTGTGTGAATTTTCTCCTTAAAGAGGAGGAGTTGGCAGATATTAGCTAAATCCTGATGATTCATGAGGAAAATGCCCCCTTTAGGCCCATGTAGGTGCCATCCATTCAGCTTCTGCCTTTGCTTGCTGGCTCCTTTACCACCTGGCAGCATGTAGCACCTGCAAAAGCCATTCTTCCATTGACTGGGCCCCTATGGCTGCTCAGTGATAGGACACTGGTGGATAATGCAGCTCTCAGAATTTGCCTGAAAACACAGCAAGATAAACAAGGAGAGTACAGTGGACTGTGGCCAGTTCCATGCTCCTGCTGCTTGCTCCATAACTAAAAGTCAGCAGAGCCCCTTACAGAGTGGACACAGGAGTCTCTGACACTCCTATGTAGAGGAGGTGGTCATGTGCTGAACTGAGAGAGAACTTTTTATTACAATCTAGATTCCCACTCTCCTATGAGAGTTCAGTTCTGTAGAGACAGTGGCTACTCTGCATGAGGCCAAACATTATCTGCCAGTTTTCAAGGAAGCATGCAAGTCAGAACTGAAATCCATTCTGTTTCCCACAGCAGCAAATGTACATGCAGCCTTGAGTCTCATTTGTTTACATTCATTAAAATGTATTTGCAGAGGCTGAGCTGTTTTCCACAGATATTCAGAAAAGAAAGAAGCCAAAAGGACATTTTCCAAGAGGCAACAAAGGATGTGAACTCTAAAAAATCTGAATTATTTTTTTTTATTATATCAGATGGCTACTGTGGAAATGCCAGTAACGCCATTATCCCTATGACTGCAGCTCTAATTCGGAGCTCACATACATGGGTTGGGCACCAGCACAACTCTGGCTGCAGTGGAGTAACTCCTGACAGGCACAGAGCAGAAGCAGGACCTGACTGACTAGCGTAACGACTACAACCTAAGAATGGCCGTACTGGGTCCTAGATCCTCCAAACTGGGCAGTGATTTGAGTCTGATAGTTTAACCTCTACAAAGATCACCAAAAGAAGCAAGCTGAATACTCATTCCCCACCCTCTCACCTTCTGAGTGGTAGAGGTGTTGAAAATGGGCACTCCAGTAAGACAAACTAGGGCTATGCAAAAACCCTCCGCTGTGAGTTCATGTGCTTTGGGTGAATTTTTACTGGCAGCTTCACCTCCTCTGTGTTCCTAGCCTCAAAATGTACTGGATGGACATGTTGGGTTTATATGAATGCTGGGAATACACGCTAGTTTGATCATGAACCCAGCAGCTTTACCACAGCCCTGAGACACCCCTCACCAACACACATCCTTCACTTCTCACATAGTGATATTTTTAGCTGGCAGCCAGCTTCATGCTTCTCTGCTCCCATGATCTTCAGAGCACCAGCCTGTCCCCAGGCTGCCTGTCTGTCCCCAGTTCAGTACTTGTAACTAGGAAATGCTGCTCTGGTCTCAGAGCAGTTTTAAAAAGACCATTTACTTTGTTCTGGGGCCTGATGTATCCCAAAATGCACTAGCAGTCATGAGGAATCCTTGCTTATGTTCAGACTTTTAAATGCTTAATCAGAGCTTATTCAAACTACCCCGCCTTTTTTCAGTTTGAAACATTGGTCCCAAACAACCACAAATCCCCCTTTCTCCCAGTGCATCAGCACTTATGTTTCAGACTCCAGTAGAACAATACATCAGCAGTGCAGAGGTTGGTGAAAGTGAAATGTTATATGACATTTTTCAAACCTCAAAAACAGCCTAATTCACATTTGGGGAAAACTTGGATCAGTTCTTACTGTATCGAAACCTGTCACCCATCCCTAGAAGTCCAAACAAAACAGCACATAGACCTTAAAATGCTGCTGTTACCCAGAAGAATGAAACACAGATACTATTTTAATAATTGTTCTTACACCAAGATAAGAAGTTCACCACCAATTATTGGCTGTTTCTAAAGTAAAAAAAGCCTCCATCTCATTTCTTAAATGTAGACACTTGTTCTAATTTGTTCATGGATGAATTGGAAAGTATACACAGTTTGGCATGTTTAAGATTAGCAGCCATGTTAGTCTGTATCCGTAAAGAAAACGAGGAATACTTGTGGCACCTTAGAGACTAACCAATTTATTTCAGCATAAACTATCCTGGACTTAACATCTCATACACTCAATCCTGCTGTCTCTTATGATTCTCACTTCCACTTTCATTGTGGATTCAGTAACCTGTACATTATACTCGGTGTTAATGCTCTTTTTTATACCAATATATTATAACATAACTGGGGTTTAGTTCAGGACTTCAAAACAAATCTCAGAAATTGTTCACATTTTGCATATCAGATCACCATGAAAGCAATCAGTCTAAGGCAGGTGGAAAATATGACATTCTAGAAGGAGCTTGGGGTATGATCCGCTAAAAGATCAAGATAGATTGGTGCATTGTCTATGGGTGAAGCAGTAGATAGGTTTATGTTTTAAATTGAGAGTGCTGGATTGCAAAATTAAGCCAGGCAGGCAGAAGATTCTTCCTGGTTTCCAAAAGGTGCAATTTTTGTTTTCAGTGACTTTTTATCTTTATGCAACACAATTATTTTCTACTTCTCAGCTGGAGGATGCAGCTTCTTTGTGATGCTAATCCTGGCTGAAGCTTTTATTCTTCAACATGTCTAAAGACAAAAAAGCCCCCAGGGGCTATGTAAACTCAATGGTCCTAAGAAACATGTCCATCTCAGGAAGTGACACGCCATGAAAGGCAGCTTCTCTATGCTTTGTCTGTAGGGAAAATGTCCCATACCTGGACTGATATGAACAAAAGAAAATGTGATTGGCCCCAGAAGCTCATCATATTAAAACAGATATTCAATCAGGCTGTTTTATTGAGAATCCACATTTACAGTAACAGCAACGGAAGCTCTTGACAAGCCGTGGGAAGAGGGTGTTTCCACAGCTATTTTTTGCAGCTTTCAGAGAATCTGCAACCCCTCTCGCCTGCTTGCATCCGCCTGTACCTCTAACTTCTCCCTCTATATATCTTTTCAAGGAGCATATGGTAGGTGGTATTACTCAGCTAACAGATGTGTCTTTACGATGCCTATGATTTGTACTGTGCATGCAGGGGACTAGTAGTATATAAATGGAGTTTGGTAGCACTTGATAAGGTCATTATATTGGCTATTTTTGTTATGTGTCAGCAAACTGGTAGACTAAGAGAACCTAGAGCCATATATCTGACAAAGACTACATTTTTATATGTTGAGTACTGTAGATTGGCTGTTAAGACTATCTGATTTATTACCTTTTTTACGGGCCCTCTGCTATGCTTGTACAATGGGTACCTTGGCAGTCCCTTTCATTATTATCCCATAATAGAGTATTTATGATACCACTGTTGACTCATGGAGACATATTTTACATCTCTGCATAGTAAGTTAAAAATCTGGAGAGACATGAGTTTAATGTCAAGGAGTAATAAAATAGGTTTGGTTACAATTACTCCAGTGTGATCTCTGACTATGCTAGCATAACCAAAGCTAAAGAAAAAATGCAAAATTACAAGTCTTCAAGCAGCCTGAGAAACAAATATTGTGTCAGGGAGCGATATCTCACAATGAGGCATAGTAATAGGGACATGTGGATCCTACAAACCATGATAGATACTGTAACCTTGTAATGGCATTATGCCTGATTCTACTCTCATGGGTGTAACTCCATTGGCCTAAGCAGAATTACTCTCATTTTACACCAGTTTTAGTGGAAGAGAATTAGGCCCGTCAACTGTGATGTCTAATATTCTTCTCACTGTGTGTATAAACATAAAACAATGTCCTGCTACCCTTAGTTGAAAAGCAGATTTCTTTCAGCGTGAGTTATAATTGCTAATTTGGTTCATTATTGTAAGAGTAATAGAGAACTTTTATAATTATAACAAAAATTCTAAAAAAAAATTTTGGGGCCCAGTTTGGCTCTCATGTATGTCTCTGCCACCTCAGTGAAATCATTAGGGTGGATAGTGTGCAAATCATGGAGTTTTGTCTTTATGCATTATTTATATAATAATATAAATATTTATATAAAGACAAAACTTTACAGGGGGAGTGATAGCTCAGTGGTTTGAGCACTGGCCTGCTAAACCCAGGGTTGTAAATTCAGTCCTTGAGGGGGCCATTTACAAACTTTGGGCAATAATCTATTGAATGATTTAGTTGGGGATTGGTCCTGCTTTGAGCAGGGGGTTGGACTAGATGACCTCCTGAGGTCCCTTCCAAACCTGATATTCTATTATTACATCACAGCTGGCAGATCAGGTGCCAGTTTATGCCAGGGCCTTAAGCCTCACTGAACACTGACAAATGCATAACTGGAAACCTGTCTGCATGTGGGCTTGTTAAAATAGATGTGAAGTTGACAAGAATGTGTTTTGACCGTATAAATAGATTGTTGGAAGCTCCATGTATTAATAGTACTTATAATATCTGTATCTAGAGATGCCAACACTTTAATTAAAAATATGGTAGAAACCCAGATGTCCAGGGGCCACTTAGGCATGATGGAGTGGTAGCTGGGCCAAATTTGAGTGGCATTACGACCTTGTGCACCAATCAAGTTGCCAGCCAGCAGCACTGCCCTGGTTGAAATATGAGATAAAAGGTGCCCTGTGCTGATTTAGTACGGTGCGGGCAATATTTTATTTAAATAAAGGACACCCATTATAATACAGGACTGTCAGCCCCCCCATTTGTATCCCATGCTATGAGGTTGTGACAGAATATACCCCAGTATTCACACCCTACACCAGGGATTTTCAACCTTGGCACACGGCCCATTGGGTTAAGCACCATTGGCAGGCCTGGCCAGTCTGTTTATCTGCCATGTTTGCATGTTCAGCTGATCGCGGCTCCCACTTTCTGCGGTTTGCCACTCTGGTCCAGTGGGGGCTGCGGGAAGTGGTCATAATCTTTGTACAATGTATGCCTGGTAAGGTATCATTTGAAAACTCATACTTTCTGGTCAGTATTGACCTAATAAAATATGTGTGGCAACATTGTATGTGAAGTTATTAGATTTTCCTGTATGATGTTAACAGTGCATGATCAAACTTTATATTTATGGACTGTCTTGGAGAGGGCTGGACAGTGCAGAATATATATTTCTGTAGGAAAGTCCAGGACTGGGTGTTTGTTAAGGTCACCTTGCCATAAAACCAAGGCTGATGAAAGCCTGGGTGTGACTGGAGGCTGCATTTACAGAAACACGTTTGGGAGCAACTTACATGCTGGTGGCTGGTTGTGAGCAGTCTGGGTTGGAGGCTACAACAGAAAGGCATTGCAAGGGTTACCGAGTCCCCTATTTGTCTGAACTGTACTCCAGTATATCACAAATGTAATGCTTAAATATTTCCTCTATAACTATAAAACTGTTTGCTAACATAACCCGTGTGCCTAATAGGGAGATATTTCTTTAAGAGATCTATAGAGAAGGGAGAGTAGGAATGAGTTGTGTCTCAGTCATTGTTGCTAGGCCAATACACCATTAACAATCCACACCCACCAGTTTCTAAAATTGGGTGTGGTAGTTTGGGGCATGCTGAATAGGTTTCCTGTAGCTGGATTAATAGACTCCATTGAGGGCAAGTAATTAGGGTAGCTGCTTGACAAAAGGCCACGTGACCTGAATGGGCTGGGAGAAGCTGAGGTATAGGAGCTGTAAGCAGAGGCTGTTTCTCTCTAAGACTGTAGTATTTTGTAGCAGATTGGTGATATTGTTTAACCCTCCAACAGGGAAGCCCTGGCAGTGTTGATTATAGAATGGTGAAATTGGGAGGGAAAAGTGATTTCTTTCACTTTAAGTGTATACTTTGAATGTTATTTAATATTAGCCACACTGTTTTAAAGTCTCAACCAGTATTGCTCACTAACTCATCTTTTCTTTAAATGTGATGATGGGGAAAGAATCATCTATGTTTTGCTATTCTCAGTTTTTTGTATTTTTCTTGTAACTGGGTTTTTTTAATTTATGTACTTAATCTGAGTGGCTGTCTAATTAGATAACTGATTAGCTGAGTGATTTCACCAGACAAAGAGGATGGATTCCAGCTAGAGGTTTCTGCAAGGAAGAGGAGAAAAGATATTGTTGCAGTGCTTTTGACTCAGCAGACTGTATAGCTTTTGATGATCAAAGCCTGTAACTGAGACTCAGGTGAACTCAACCTAAGATCTTGGGAACTCTGAATTACTTCTCACTGTGTTTCTTTGGGGACTGACTTGTTTAGATTTAATTTATTAACTATGTTTATCTATAACTGTGAAGATAATGTATGCAGATTATAAAGTAGCTTTGTTATGTTTCAGAAATTAAGTTATGTTTCTTTGTCATTGTCAGATTTTTATTAAGTTTATTCCTTCTGTACTTTTGTTTTTCCTTGCTGAAAAGCCTCAGTGATTGAATTCTGGGTATCATGTGCTTTTCTATAGGAGTAGGGTTTTTTTGTAGGCACTGGAATAAACTCTAACCCACCCAAAAGGTTCACTAAAACTGTAAATCCCCTTGCCCCCCCAGTCAAGTGAGAAGCATTACTAAGTATGAAATACTAGCTCACCACAAGAGGTGTTATCTTCTTCCCAACAAAAGAAGGTCTACAGCCATCAGACAAGCCATTGTGAACAAAACCATTTGCTTCCCCCACAGCCCTGCAGAGGGTAGGTGCCCAAGCCTTTCTCCCATCACAGCTTGAACACTAGAGGAAGGGAATAAGAAAGCCTGTTAAAGAGAACTTATTCCTATGCTGCTTGAACTCTGAGAGGTCATGATTTCTAAACATAAGTAAGAAGACCCCAAATATTTAGCGAAGGTTAGCCCTAAAGACACAAAGTTTGCTTATTATAAAAGTTTCTGTTATCATTTGGAATTTAAGACTGTAACTTGCTTGTGTGTGTGCTACCTGCTTTAACCTTGTGAATAACTCTCATTTTCCTAATTAATCAGTCTTTGGTTTGTTTGCTTTAGGATGGGCTATGAGCATTGCCTTTGGTATGAGATCTAAGCTGCAGATTGACCTGGGGTACTTGACTGGTCCTTTGGGACTGGGAGTAACCTGAATATTTTGTGATTTTTTTTGGTGTAAAATGACCATCTATCGGGAAGGCATGCTTTCTGGGTAGCAAGATAGAATGGAGTGCCAAAAGGGACTGGCTGTGACTCTATGGTAAGGCTCTTATACTGCTTTGGGAGTTCACGCTTATTACTAGATTGGTGAAATCTAATTCTAGAATATACAAGCAGTTCCGGGCTTGTGGTCTGACCCCTGACTGTCTGTCCTGAGGTTGGCACTCACGTTCGACAGCATGACAGCAGCCTTCTCATGACAATTTTGGCACACAGCGCAAAAATTAGTCTCTTCCATCCCTCTGTCATTATCTGCTGCTTCTATTTGCTCTATGCTGTTGAAACTGACTGTTCTGCTCTCTAATGGTGGTTCTTAAGTTTTCTCTTAGGTGGCCTCATGTCCCCACATTAGTTAGTTTTTCACCTCACCGTTTCAAGCTGTGTGTTGGGATTTGGAGTACATGCCCAAAATGTGTCCAATGCTTTCTTCTAATTCTAGTGAAGACAAGCTGCTGGTGGTAATTTCTCAAATCTTTGTCAGTGATAAAGTTGCTCCATCCAAGCCCAGAATCTTTCATTGGCATTTATTTTCAAAGGCAACTAGTTTTCTGTGTAACATTTTAATAGCTCTCAAGTGCTCAGAGCCATATGTTAGCATTAAGATGACTTAAGTTGAAAATCCAGTTTTGCTATGGTGCTATATCTCTTTGATTTCCATACGTTGTTGAATTTTGTGAATGCCTTTCCTATCCCTGACGTCACCTCTTTCTTGAGGCTCTTAATGGGGCCTATCTTGTGCTCTGTTTCAGTCACCCAACCCCTCTGTGTTGCTTTTGATCTGAGAGAACCAAGGGCCAGATCTTGAAAGTTATTCAGGCACCTAAAAATGCAGATAAGCTCTTCTGTATATACCACTAGGCACCTAAATAACTTTAAAACACTAGCCCTAAATGACCTTCAGAGCTCAATTAAAGTCAGTGTCCTGATCGCCAGCCCCCATGTGCATAAGTATGAGCAGAGGTTCTGTGCAAGTTTAGGGGCTATTCTTCAATATAATTGCAAATGTATTAGGCTATTTGTATAAGGAAGCTGCAACTTTTGTTACCTTGTGCAAATATTAGGGATTCTAGTTAGTTCCAATATTGCAATAAAAGATACAGTAAATAATGGATTGACATTACTCATCAGCTCTACGGCATGATTCATGCTTCAAACACCACTTCAAAAGGACTGTTCTTCAGGAGAGTTTTGTAGTCTATCAGCCTGCCATTGAAATACTGCCATTTTCCCATTCACCTTGCCAGATCATCAGAAAGTACCTTCTGTGCCTTGTTATTTAATATCCAGAGTGGCAAGAGTAATAGGACTCTGGAGTAGGCCACACACTCAGGTTTCAGTGTAAAAGAAAAGTTTCCTTGGAAAGAATCAGAGGGGTAGCCGTGTTAGTCTGGAATTGCAGAAGTGACAAAGAGTCCTGTGGCACCTGGACAACAATCCCTCACTTTCACAGGCCTTTGGAGGCAGGCCAGTCCTGGCCTACAGACAAACTGCCAACCTCAAGCATATTCTCACTAGCAACAGCACACCGCGCCATAATAACTCTAACTCAGGAACCAATCCATGCAACAAACCTCGATGCCAACTCTGCCCACACATCTACACCAGCAACACCATCACAGGACCAAACCAGATCAGCCACACCATCACTGGTTCATTCACCTGCACATCTACCAATGTAATATACGCCATTATGTGCCAGCAATGTCCCTCTGCTATGTACATCGGCCAAACTGGACAGTCCCTACGAAAAAGGATAAATGGACACAAATCAGATATCAGGAATGGCAATATTCAAAAACCTGTAGGAGAGCACTTCAACCTCACCGGACACACCATAGAAGATTTAAAGGTCAGCATTTTGCAGCAAAAAAACTTCAAGTCCAGACTGCAAAGAGAGACTGCAGAGCTGCAATTCATTTGCAAATTTGACACAATCAATTTGGGACTGAATAGAGATTTTGAATGGCTAGCCAACTACAAAAGCAGCTTCTCTTCTCTCGCTATTCACACCTCCAGTTCAGCTGCTAGAGGAACACCTCACCCTCCCTGATTAGAGATAACAAGCTGGTTCAGCCTCATTGGACTAACCTTGTTATCTCCCACCTGGTTCTTGCCTATCTATTTATACCTGCCCCTGGATACTTCCACTGCATGCATCCGACGAAGTGGGTATTAGCCAACGAAAGCTTATGCTCTAAAAAAATTTTAGTTAGTCTTTAAGGTGCCACAGGACTCTTTGTCATTTCCTTGGAAAGTGTTCTTTTCTGTAGGCATTTCATCATCTGATGTCCCATGAGAGAGGTTTTGCTGTCAAGAGAATACCTGAAACATAGTTTCATTTAACCTACAAGACAGGTACTATGATCAGTTCCAGGCTGCTATTGTTATCCCCACTCTACAATAGAATATGAATCTGAGTTTTTAAACAAAAGTGTTGCCCTGTATAAGATACTCTATATGTGTTTCTGTTTGTCACTCAGGAAGTTGTTAATCTAGTTAATAAAATACTTAATGATTAATCAATATTTAACAGCAATTTACATTTTCAATGTGTTATACCGAAATTAACTAACCGTCTAATTTAGTGGAACTATAAAATACAATTTTTTGCATCTTTATAAATGTGCTAAGCACTAATACAGTGTATTCATCCAGGTCATTCATATTATGATCACCTGCATCAATCGGTCTTCAGCTGTCATTAAGACTGCATCAATCACAACACGTCTGCCATTCTTCTCACGCTTTTGCCTTTCTTCTCTAAGTTCAATATTATAATACAGTACATTATTCCTTGATTTACACTAAATATTAAACTTGGATTAGATTCAGTGATCATGCTATATTTGAAGGATTCCTATAATTTTTCTTTTATATTGCTGAACCTATGTGCTTATATAGACAGAGAAAATAAAATTTAGCATTCCAGCATAGTTACCAAACTTATCCATTTCCACAAGCCTTAAGTTATGGTAAATAAAATATATTATATTTCACAATGCTATAATTACAAGAGAATCAATTATAATACCTAGTTCTTATATAGCAGGGATCAGCAACTTTGGCAAGCGGCAGCACAGGGTAAGCACCTTACGGGCCCCGCTGGTTTGTTTACTTGCCAGTTCACCGATCGCGGCTCCCACTGACCGCAGTTCGCCATCCAGGTCCAATGGAGGCTGTGGGATTGCCGATCCCAGTTATACAGTGCTTTTCATCAGTAGATCTCAAAACACTTTACAAAGGAGGGCAGTATCATTAGTCCTATTTTTACAGATGGAGAAACTGCAGCACGGAGAGATGAAGTGACTTGCCCAAGGTTACCCAGCAGATCAGTGGCAACACAGAGAACAGAACCCAGGTTTCTTGAGCATCCGCCTGTGCTCTAGTTTCTTTAGCAAGACCTTTTGGAAGGTTGTGTTCTTAAACATATTGCATCTGAAATCATTGAGAAGGAAGGTTATTGCAGACACTTATGTTTGTTTTTAGTACATTTAATTTTGTATGGTTTTTTCCTCTGAAACAGTACGATAATGTTAAGCTAAAGCAAATTCAAAGCTATCTGGGGCCATTGTTTTATGCAAGTAACCCTCTGCCCCATTCATCAGTCAAGCATACAGGTCAGATGATTATGCAACATTTGTGTATTGCAATTTAAAAGTGGCTCCTTATAGTACAGAGGTTCTAGTATTCGTTTTCTAGAAAGGTTTTTTTAAAAAAAGAAAAACAGCAGAGAGGAGACAAGGGAAGAAAAAAGAACTTTCTTCTAAACATTCCGCTCATTAATAATTGAAAGTCCTCACAATGACTTGAACCAGATCACTAGATCAAGTTTCTGAAAAATAACCTGTGGTATTGCTTCCTCAACAAACAACTGTCACTGTGTCACCTGTGGAAGTCTGTCAAAGTCTGGCACTCTGGCTGTTGCCCTGCTGCAGCAAAGGACATATTTCTTTTGGCACTTAGAGTTCATGGAAATTAAGTATCCCCATAAGTTAATTGTTCTCTGTGAAGAAAATGTTTATGGCACATTAAAGACAAGTAGTTTCATTTGAAGGCTTGCTCAACAACATAGAACAAGAGTCTGCAATTCAATTGGCCTCATATGACTTTGCGTGAAATTTGATCAAAGATAAACATAGACACTGGATTTTTTAATGTGTAACAAATGCAGAGGTTGACAGTATTATGATGCCAAAATATTAGAACAGCACTTTGCATCTGAGATTAGTATGAATGTAACTTTGCTGTACTTAATTATTTAAATATTACATGATTTCCTATATAGTATTGCAACTGAAATAATAAAATTAATAAATGCTGCTATTCTGAACTTAGAATTGAACTTTTACTACAGATAGAAACATCATTTAATGGAGTGGGGGGGGTAACATCTGTGTACTCTTCATGAGTCATCAATAATCAGTTATTGGCTTTCTGAGATGGTGTCTTGGTTTGTCAGATCGAAGCAAGGGGATGAGGTAACATCTGTTATTGGACCAACTTCTGTTGGTGAGAAAGAGAAGCTTCTGAGTTTAATAAACCTCTCTACACACTTCCCTATAAATACATACAGTGACAATACTAGTGACTGGAAGCCATTAAGGCTGAATAGTTCTAACTACCCCTATAATGATGTAGCATCGCTGAACTATTCAGCTGGTCTTGCTGACAGATTCTGAAAAAAACATGTCTGAGGACTGGGCTATGCTGAAAAATGACATCAGCACAACTATGTCTCTCAGGGATGTGAAAAATCCACAGCCCTGAGAGATGTTATTAAGCCAACCTAACCGCAGGGTAGACCGCACTAGGTCAACACAAGAATTCTTCCATCTAGGTTATGACCTCTTGGGAAGGAAGAATCTCTCCCAGCACAGTAGTGTATACACTGAAACTACCGCAGAGCAACTGCAGCCCTGTAGCATTTTAAGGCTATCTACACACTACCCCTTCTATCGGTATAACTTATGTCACTCGGGGGTGTGAATAAGCCACCCCCAGAGCAACATAATTTACACCGAACTGAGCACCAGTGGGGACAGCACTATCTTGGCAGGAGAGCTTCTCCCGCTGACACAGCTACTGCCGCTCGTGGGAGCTGGAGTAATTAAAGTGAGGGGAGAGCTGTCTCCCATTGGCTTGTAGTATAGCCAGAGTCTAAGTGCTGCCATTTTCTAGGGCATACTTGGACCCTTTAAAAAAAGGCCATTTAGCAATGTAGTAATTGGGCCTAGATATGCACAGATGGATGATGTAAGCTTGGAGAAAACCCAGCATCCCTGTGGTAGAGGAAAGAGAGCAGGTGAGGGAGAAGAATTTCTGGGAGACACACTGAAACCAGGGTGTATCCTAAGAACTTCTTGGCTTCCTAAAGGAATCTAAGTTGGTTCTTCTGTTCTTGTAACTTAAGAAAACTTCACTTGTAGTGACACATAAGTTTAGATTAAACTAAATACTGGGGGGTGGGTAGGCTGTTTGTTGTATTAAAATCCTTTTTTCCTCTAATATAATGTTTCAGTTGCCAAATAAAAATGTCCTTGTTTTAAGGAGGCTGTTAGTCACTGTATTCCAGGTCATGTGTTCCCCAGGGGACGAAATGCATGTTCCTGAAACTCAGTTGGATATGCAGGGTGATGAGCAATTGTTATACACCTGGGTGCTGTAGCCAGATGCTTGTCTGAGAGTAGAAAAAAATCACATGATTTCACTTGAAGGCACATAAGGGCAAGAGCTATGTGATGGGTGCTGTGCTACTGGGGGTTAGTTCACTGAGTCCCAGCTTTTCCCCCATCTCCAACATCCCTTGCTAGCCATCACTGCATCACTGTGGTAGTTCACCTTTCAGTAGAGACAGGGCTTACAGAGTCTTAACCTCCCCACTCAGAGAAGATGTGAGGATAATGTCCTTTCCACAAAAAGGGTGGTTGGTAGGGGAGCCTGGGCCCTCACTCTCCACCTGGCTCCAACCCAGGGCCCTGTGAGAGGCAGTGACACCCCCAGAGTACTTTGCATCTGCCTCCCTGGGCACTTGCTTCCCACAAAGCCTCAAAGTCCTTCACTTAAAGTCCAACAGAAAATAACAGATATAACTGAATCTTCTATCTAGCTGGCCTTGGCTGGTAGCCGTCCTTCCTATCAGGCTAGCCCCAGCTTTAGGTTGGCCCAACTTCCTGGGTTGCAGTTCCACTCTGTTTTGTTACTCTCCCTCTATTCGGGGTTTCGAGCAGGCTGCAGTCCCTGATCAGCCCCCATTTACAGTCAGGCTCCCAGCTCAGGACTAAGACTCCCAAGCTTTCTTCAGCCAAGAGAGAAAGCTCACAACTACTTTTTCCCTGGTCTCCTCCCTGAACCCCTCTTCAAGGGCCAGTGGTAGCTGCTGCATGCAGGCTCCTCCCTTGCTGTAAGGGCTTCTGCTGTTTGCCCCACTTCAGAGCTGTCTGGCTCCATTTAAGTTCTTCCTCCAGCTGGAGCAGGCTCTGTAGGTAGAGTCACCTGGGCCCAGAACTGCTCCTTAACCTCTTCTGTGTCAATGTGAAGTTCATATACCCCATTGCGCCTGTCCCCCGAGAGACCAAAAAAGGTAGGAAGGTACAGGTAGCACTGCAACTTAGACAATAGGATTTTGGTTTTGAAGTCCTTACTTGGGCTAAACTCCCAAATCAATAAGTATTTTAACTGAACAAATACTGAATAAGAACATCAAGACCGGGCTGTTAATGATATTCTAGGCCATGTTTGTTCCTGGTACAGACGTGGGTGAGCCCCTTTTTTAGATGGTAAGACCTGTGGGGTAGGGGCTATCTCTTACTATGTGTTGCACCATACCTAGTTAATAGCCTTATGGGTCTGCTATCTTCATTGTCCCTCTTCAGGAAAAGTAACTCGTATGGCTATTCTGTATCATATATGTTGCTTTATCAGTTATATGAAAAACCATTAACTGAACACCTCTCTGAAGACAGTAACATCCTCCTAACTTATTACAAAGTAATCCCCCCTTCCTTTTACTGTGAACAGCTGTGTGGCCATGCATAGCATCGATCCTATGAAAAACCTGCTGCTCAGACATTACAAATACACATTTTTATCCTGTAACTGACAGGCATTAGAAAGCTCCTAGGTAGCATACTTGCAAACTACTATTTATTCACTTTTAGCCAACATGCAGTCTTCCCATGATATCCTGAAAATCCCACAGACTATACATATTTCATTGTAACTTGTCAGCATGTTCTTTAACCCAGAGTGCTTGAAATAAAATAAGAGCCCAAGAGCCTTAAAGTGAAACGGCTGTTAAGTTCAAAGCCCAGGCTAAATAGATACATTTTTCAAGTTAGTCTGAATGGAAGCAAATTCTAGCCAGTTCAGTGGGAATGACATGGCAGATGAAGAAACTTAACTCAAGTTCCTAAATAAATCTAAAGTCTGCAGAAGGGATCTTAAAGTTTATAAAAAATAAGCAAGTTAATAGTATAAAAAGCATCTTTAATGATATTGTTACCTCTTTTGGACAAACAGCATGTAGAAGAGGGTGAGACAGTGGGGACCTGCCACTAAGTGAACCAAAATGAAAACAGATCCAGCATAACATCCATGACTGAACAGCTCAGAAAAATAACAGATACAAGAGAATGACCAAGATATTGTACACAAAGAACAAAAGCCAATGATAAGATTCTGACAACCATTTTGTAATGAAACTAGTTTTCTCATTTTAGATTTAGTGTTAGCACTACTGTCTAGTCCTATATCTTGCCTCTTCAACATAAGGACAGGCTTTTAGGAAATGAAGATACAATCAGAGGTTGGGGGAATGCACTATGTTGTTATAGACATGTCACCCATATAATACAGTATACTCTGTCATGCTGACAGACTGAAATTCAACTTTGAGCAGGGCGCCGGCAAATTAGACTAAAATGTTGCATAGACACTGTGCTAGTCATAACCACAGAGTGTATTTCACCCATAATGTATAATGCTACAAACTTTCCAACACAGATTCTCTAATGTTGTTTCTTCTCACATTTTTCAAGCACATAACTTGTTGGAAGGTACATCTGGAAAGATTTCATCTGTAACTCTCTGTAGCTGTGGTTTCCCAGGAAGCAATAATGACTGGTGAGGACTAGGTTTTAACTGAGTAACTGCCTTACAGGAGAAAATGAAATTCTGTCTCATGGAACCTCTGGGAAACTAAGGACATCATGAATACAAAAATGGACTCTCAATACATACAAGCAAAATGGCAAGTGTGGCTAGTAGGCACAAACACTGCTGCTGGCTAGTACAATTACAACTGGAGAATCAGATTGGTTGGATAGGACTCTTTTATTGTCTTCCACCCCATTGGTGTCTAATTTTGTCTGTCTTTTCTAGACATTAACTCCACTAGTATGGCAACAGACTTACTGGCCTTCTCAGCAAGAACTGAGCCCATCACGGTTTTTCTGTTCCACTCTTCCAACTGGTAAATTAGAGTTAATCATCCCAGAACTGGATGTAATACTGCTCCATAAAGCAAAAGGGAGACATGGCAGTATTTGCTTAAGAGATTCTTTGATATTGCATTGTGTGCCTATTATAATTGCTGGTACAGAAAAGCTGAAGTGAATGTCAGAAAATAGACAAAACTGTCCTTTCTGACAACTAGATGGGTGGTTGTATGTGGCACAATTAGAAGGCACTTCTCAAGAATCAATACAGAATACTACAAAAATATCAAGTTAAAATGATGGGCCAAATCAAAATTGATGTAACTCCACAGACACTAGTGGGGACATAATATGAATGCAATTGGTCTAGTCACATTATGAGAACTGCATAACCAAGTAAATGGCTACTGCAATTCTTGATAACTTTTGGTACTTCTGATTTTACCATGCATAAATTAATTAGATTGGTTGTACTATTGTAATGTAGTTCCTGTGTAATTGTCTATTTGCCTGTTATAATGCTCTCAGTCTGCTGTGCTGTATTTATTCTTGAGGGGACTGAGGCAGGAGGGGAAGCCAAACACACAGGGGAAAGTTGTGGGGCACCAGAGCTCAGCTGAGATGTGCTCGCTAATTCTGTGAACATTTCTCTCTGCTCAGATCTTGCCGTTAGTGTGGAATTCTAGTAACAACATTACATGAGTTTATTTAGTTTTTTTATTTATTTTGATTTTTAAATGGTATTGATTCAGTGCTCTAAGACCATAAACACGCATTTAGAATGAAAAAAAATACTTTTGTCCAAAAGCAGTAAATGGTAAACTGTCCCAAATACCATGATCTCACCTCTTGCAAACACACAGCTCTCCTCTCATCTCCACCCAGCTTCTTTGATACTCACCCAGGAAAATCTTGGTGGAACAAAGAAGCCTTGTAACATGACCTGAAAACCAGTGGATTTGGGTTCTGAGGAACCAAAGTAGGAAGCAAATTCCACAACTGAACCTTCCACTGAAAATGGCCTGACTGGAGGCCCCTTCTGATTAAACCAAGTGAGAAAGGGGCTTAAATCAACCTACAGGGCATTGACACAGACACTCTTTAGTGTGAGAGGGTCTGGTGCTTCATAGGCCAGCACACTTATTGGGAAGTTGGAGTGGGGAGGAGAACGAATACACAGGGGAAAGAGTGGTTCCTGCAGGAAGCTAAGGATCACCCAAATTCAGCCAGGCACTGCTCAGCTCTTTGGTCAACATTCATTTCCACCTGGCTCTGTCAACATGCATTGCCTTGCAACATAGTGGCTGATCCTCAGAACTGACTACTACTGCCCCTCCTTCACTCTGAATAGCAGACGCTAAATAAATGAGGTCACAGATGACATTTCTACAGGCATTTGCAACACATATTCAGATTCTGCAAGATAAATGTTCCATCACATCCTGTGCAAAGTCTACTAAAAGCCACTGAACAGTACAATACATATGGAAAATATGGTGGCTATCTGGTCCCCTTCCAAGTAATTGAGTGAGTCACCATGGTAACCATGTTTCAGATTAGACCTAAGGCACAGGCATGGCCCCAAGTTTCTGGCTCACTGGTGTTAAGCTTGCTCATCGAGTGCATAATCACTTCCTAGAGGCTACTAACAAATTCCAGACTGTAATAAATTTGCTCTAGTAAATCCACAGATTCACTGGTATCTGCCAGGTTTCCAGCATGATAACCACTGTATTTCCTTTTACTTAAAGGGCACAAAGAGAATCACTGGGTGCCTGATGAGCAGTTAGTTTGTCTGGGTATAACATTACAGAAATGGATTTGAATGAAAAGAAATAGAAGCCAGTTTTTGTGACCATCTCCTACTACTAAAGTCACAATAAAAATATGGGATTCTGTCTCAAAGAAACAAATCCATTTCCGCTTCCTCTGTAAACACTATACGAAAATGAGGACACAACTGTGTTTTTAACATCAGGGATTATATAAAATGTTGCAGCTGCAACCCAAATGCCACCACTTTGTCCCAGGATTTCTGCCAAGCCAGGAGGCTGTTCAGTTGTAATTAACATTTCTCATCCCAGTCTCATTGTTGATGAGTCCCAATGTAGTCTCAAGTACGGCGGCCTGCTACAGTAGTTCATTATGAACAAAGGTCCTCCACTGACTCTCTTTCCTTCTGCTCTACTTTTCACTTTCTTCAAAAGAATCACACAGTTCCCCTTTTGCCAGGCTTTATGTGGTAGCTTCATCATTGCTTACTCGAAGATCTGCAGATTGTTTTTTTGGCTTGATCCTTTATTTAACTTCATTGCCTTTAGGAAGTCTTTTATCTTTTGTTTAGATCTGCTGGACTTCATTTCTTCCTGGATTCATTCCACCTTAAGTTATATATCCATCACCCCTATTATTAGACCATTCAGTTTGGTGTTCAGATTAGCTAGATCAGATTCCACTGTGTTTCACTTTGGCTCTTCTGAAATCATTTGGCACGACTTCTCCTGAGTTTCTTGGAGCCACAGTGCAACCTAAGTGGAACGCTAAATGATTACAAGTTAAGTAATGATGTGAGCAAGTGTTTTGAGGCTACATTATATAAAATGGGCAGCATGAACCACAGTGATAATAAGCTTGTATTGGTCATTTAGAAAACTACATTCTTCAGTTAAGTTCCTCTGTAATCACTAACGAAATAAATTAGATTATTTTAAATAAAAATCAATGATATTTCTAATATAATTTTTGTCTCCTCTTGTCAGAAACAATATTCAAAATTGAGGCACAATCTCTCATTTATTGTCCATTCAAATTCCCCATTGACTTCACTGGTAATTTAGGATGAGCAAAGAAAGGGTCCTTAAGTGCTCCATTATGAGTCCAAGATTCAGATCCATTTTATGCAAACACCTATAGAGAAGGGAGGAAATGGTGAATCACACGAATGGTTTATTAATAAAGCTTGTGATCATGTTGTCTATCATCATCTTCTAAAACACATCTCTGTTTCCACTGGGGAATATTTTATCATCCATTCAATGATATTTGTCCAAAAGTTTTTGCACATTCAAATTCTGTTGCTTGTTGTGCGTGAAAATATGGACACCTAACTGTGCACTTGATACGTAAAGTTCCTGGACTCTTAGCTGTGTGCATTCTCGACCTTCCACATCTGGAAAGAGAGAACGAGATAGATAAATTATACCCATATTTTCACCAAAAATGGTCATAACAATCCCAAAGAAAAAATATTATTCTGCCTTACCAGCACTTCTCATTTCCTCTTCAGCAATATGCCTCATATTTCAGGCATGTTTGCAAAACAGTACAGAAAGACAAAGTTGGTGAGGTAATATCATGTATTGGACTATATTCTGTTGGTGAGAGACAAGCTTTCGAACCACATAGAGCTCTTCCTCAGGGAACAACATAGCTACAATTATGCTGCTTAACACCATATCACATTTTGTACAGTAACAGCTCTCTCAGATATTACTGTTTATATATTTAATTGATTAATGCTAGGAGATGGGTTTTCCTTAGGCTAATAGGACAATTGCTGCAAACGTCCTCCTTGGTATCATGAAATATGGTTTCTCAATAGCAATGTTCAGATTTTTTTAAATTGCAAATGTGGCAGCAGTTGAACATTCATCCATAGTGCAAAGTGCTCAGTTTGCCGTGAAATTGTCCTAATAAGTTACCATGAGAAACAGACAAGAAAAGACAGTTTTGAACCCATGGAGAAAGTCTAAAGTGACAGACACAAAATTAGAAGGAAACTTCCTGAATAAGGACAACATCGGGACAGGTTCCATTTTCAGTTACTCCAATTTTATATGGATGTAGCTAAGAATAGAACTTGGTCCAATATGGTTTCCTGGAGTTAGAGTTAGGCAGAATTTGATTTAAAGGTCTAAATGTTTGAATGTCTGAATTCCTGCCTTAAGCCATAATGGATTCTACTCAGAGATCAATAATGCTTGGGGAAACTTACCTTAAAGTGCAAGACAAGGTATTAAATATTTGTTCTTACCCTAGAAGACTTTATCCATGGGAAAAAGTCTCCAAACAGGAAGAGATAAAAAATATACAGAGATATTCAGAAAAGGTCTGTCACTAAATAGAGAATGAGATGAGTGAAGTTTTATGGCAACACATCTCATCACCAGTGGGAATTTCAGTTAATCAGGCTCATCAATCCCAGTTGTGAACAACTGAGTCCCCCTTGAAGTCCAAGCTATGCAATCATCTTAGAGGTACATCTTTTAATGAGCAGCTAACATTACTCAGAGAGGTTAAGTACAGTAATTTAAAACTAACCCAGTATCTCAAACATTTTGATTTCTTGGAGGCATAGCTTTTCCCAGGTTAGCTGCTTTAACTGTTTAAAAAGCTTGTTTTCTTTTTATTGACAAGGAAGAAGAAGTGAATATAAGGGTTGCCTGTTAAAGATGTAAGACTGCATAATCTCATGGGTCAGAAAGTTCAGAATGATACATTTTGTTGCAACAAAAATGCATTCTTTGTGTTTTGTGGTTCCACAGTCTGGAATATGAAATAAGGGGGAAAGGGAATCTCATCTGTAAAACTCAGAGTGGAGTCTGATTGATTGCATGTCATCTGTTAGGGAGACTTCTTACAGATTCAGTATAATCATATCTGCACAAATGAAGATTTTGCTAACAACCCTTAGACATCAATCCAGCAATTAGATTTATGTGAGAGAGCTACTATGCCCACCCAGTTCCCCAGTGAAATCAGTGGGACTTTGCTTAGGTACAGCACCCAAATCTATACAGATCTCTTTGTGGGATTAAGGCTGTGCTAGTCACATGACATAGAAATCATGGGTGAAGGATACAACTCAACAGAAAGTAGAAAAAAGTTGTCTCTTTTTTCCCTATCATTTTGCTTGAAATGATTCAGCCCTGCTGAATGTAATGAATATGAATCAGAAACATTTATGAGCTAAGGACCCAACTGTGTCTGAAGGCATTAAGATCTTTCATATTTCTTGTTCAAATCAGAGTGCCTGTCACTCCCCTTTGAATCAGCTGTTGGTTCATAGAGCACCCAGTAGTTTCAGAGAAAAGCTTTTTTAAAAAATATAACAAACAACATTTGTTATTTCAAATATGAGATGACTCAGATGAAATTTTTGACAGTATAAGAAGTTATTCCAAGGCTCATTTTCCTTCTGCCCCTCACAAACAATTTCTTCTTGACAAGGAAAACAGGTGCCAAATGTCACTGGATGGAATAGTTACACAAAAATATAGCTCAGCATTCACTGAAACCAATTGTAGTTCCCAACCTTTCATATTTTGAGAGAAGGGTCTATAATCACTGTGACTTTTTCCAGAAAATCTGTTCTTAGGAAACAGGATTTTTGGAAAGTCAACTCCTTTTCCTTGGCTGATTTCATATGAAGAAAAATAATCCTAAATCTATTTAAAATTGCTCAAAAAGTGAAATACAGTACAGTACTTACTGATAATATGGAATGAGATTTTTAATAATGGAGTTACTGTTGGAACTCCACTTGTTTGGCCTTTGTGAAAGGTGTCTGTTCAAGACAGAGCAAGGGCATAAAAAGACACCTTTCACTTATGCACATCAAGCTTTATAAAATGCTTAAGTGATGAATGGACAAATAAGATATAACTCTAATTTGTTACATTGCTGCTTTTTGCTCCAGCAACAAAAAAATTTGAAGTTCACAGGAGAGAAGTCACAAAGGCCAAGGTAGCAAAGACCAAAATCTGATGCTTCACCTAGCAGTAGGTCTACACTCAAAATGCTACAGCAGCGCATCTTCTGCACTGCAGCTGCACCTCTGTAATGCTTCAATGTAGAGTTTCCCTGCAGCAAGAGGAGTAGATAATCCACCTCCATGAGAGGCAGCTGATGGAAAAATTCTTCTGTCAACCTAGCGCTGTATACATCAGGGGTTAAGTCACCTTAAATGCGACTCTTAGGGGTGTGGATTTTTCATACCCCGAGAGATGTAGGTGTGCCGATGTAATTTTTCAGTGTAAACCAGTCTTTGGTATTACACCAATGGCCAAAAAAGAAATATCAGTGAATGAATTAAAATAAATATTACCTGAAATAAACAAACCAACATGTTGCCACATGTTTGGAATTAAGCACATACAATACATGATGGTCGGTCTACACTATAAAAATTACACACCAATATAACTATATCACTTAGTGGTATGATATTTTACCAGTATAATTATAGTGGTGCAAGTCCTAACATGGACACAGTTATCTCAGAATAAAGGGCCCTTATACCCATGTAGTTATTCCCTTCCCATATGGAAATAGCTACACTGCTATAAAGCACCTTAATACAGTACTGATATAACTGCAAAGGGGTTGTACAGCTTTAACTATCCCAACAGAATAGTTGAAGTGGTACAGATTTCTAGGGGAGAGAAGGCCTAAAACTTTGCAAGAAAGAGTCTAAGTCCATGTCTACACTATAGGTGGTACAGCAGTACAGCTGCGGCCTTGTAGAGATGCCCCGTTAGTGCCATTATATAGATGCTTCCACTATTGACAGGAGAAGTTTTTTCATTGATGAAGGTAATCCACTTCCCCAACCAGTGTTAGCAAGGTCAACAGAAGAATTCTTTTGTTGACCTAGCCAAGTCTACACCTGTAGTTAGGTTGCCTTAAAGGTGGTACTCAGGGGTGTGAATTTTCTACCCCTCTGAACAACATAGGAAGGTCAATCTAAATTTTAAATATAGAACAGGCCTCAAGGCTTAGCAAAGGAAATTATGTGACTAAAGCAATCTTTCCTGTCTATTACTAAGGCCAGTTCTACACTGGGGGCAGGGAGGTGGACCTAAGATACACAACTTCAGGTACGCAAATAGCATAGCTGAAGTCGACGTATCTTAGGCCGACTTTCCTGGGTGTCCTCACAGTGGCAAGTTGACTGCTGCCACTCCTCCATTGACTCTGCTTCCACCTCTCGCAGCGGGAGAGTTCCAGAGTCGACAGGAAGAGCATTCAGGGATCAATTTATCACAATCTGGTGGGTTGTATAGACTTACCCATACTTTACATTCATTTCTCTCTCTCACACACACACTTTTCTTGGTGTTTATTTTGTGTCTGTCAAGTATAATACATTTTTAATGTTCAATTAAATGTTATGATAAAAAATACATAAGCATGGTATCACATCATTCTAAACTTTCCCATTACACAGTGAATTCCTATTTGCAGTTATTTTAAATAGCAGTTTTACTAATTATAATGAACTCATTAATGAAATGTGTTAATGAAAATTATTAAGCTTCATCTTTGTCCAGTGAAAAACTATTTGTGTGAAAAATGAATTGTTATATGGCTAATTTCATTTTAAAATGTGTATTAAAATCAAATGAAATGTGTTACTGTCGTTACGCCATTGTGAAGGGAATAGTAGTTTGGGACTTGACTGGGCCTGATGTGTAGACAGGTGGATGGTGGAAGCTCTCCTTGTAATTGCATGCCCACATAACAGGGAAAATGTATGGCTTTTGTGTTAGTAGTACAGTATACAGGTATTCACCAATCCAGTCGTTGTACTGCACTACAGAGTGGTTGGTTTCTTGATGCACTTAGGTGTATTCAGTTAAAGTTTTCTATACAGTAGAAGTGACAAAGAGTCCTGTGGCACCTTAAAGACTAACTTAAGTATTAGAGCTTAAGCTTTCGTGGGCTAATACTCACTTCATCGGATGCATGCTAAAGTATTAGAGCATAAACTTTCATGGGTATTAGCCCATGAAAGCTTATGCTCTAATACTTTAGTTAGTCTTTAAGGTGCCACAGGACTCTTTGTCACTTCTGCAATTCCAGACTAACACAGCTACCTCTCTGATTCTATACAGTAGGTTATACACCGAGATCACTAAAAATACACTTAACACTAAAACTGTACTGAGCATAATTTAATCTTTCTTTGATTATTCAGAAGGCACTTCAGGATCTTGCAGTGGCTCGGGGTCATCATTATCAACATCAATTATCATTATAGATGTAGAAGGTGTAAGAGATTGGGCTGAATCTGTATTGACCCTATGATGCATCCTGGAAGCTGCTTTTTTGAATAAATCCCTGATATCAGCTTGCTTACTTGTCTTCTTCCTCTTTTGCATAAATGTAGAGTGCAGAATGTGAAATTTCATAATTTCCTGGGCAGTATACTAGTCCCAATTACTAAACTGAAGATTTGTATTGAGAGATATCAGAAATGCTGGTTAATAGAGGTTTCTGGTTGATAAAATTCTGGATAACACAGCTTTCACTGTATTTTGGGGAAGATCACAGTCACCTGGGATAGGAAGACAGGATCAACTTGCATTTAATTTTAGAAACAATAGTTGATTTTCTTTTGCTTATTTGTAATGAATGGCTAACAACTGCAATAAATGCTGCAAAGCCAGAAAATAATTCAGTGAAGGAAAGAAATAAAACCAAGCAAAAAGACAGTGTCAGTATGATTTTGAAAAAGAGACTAAAAGGTTATATTTATCTGTACCAATGCTTCTGTACCACTTGAAACACATTTCCAGGATTGGGACCAAATATTATGAGCTTAGAGACAGATAACATACTCTCTGGTGACTGTGACCTTAATGAGATTTGCCTGACTGGAGAAGCTGACTAACATATAAACATAGCAGGATACTTTATTGTAGTGTTGATAAATGAGGTCAGCTACAACAGGCAGAAAAATGGAAAACCAATATTTTCATGGTTTATCTTCCATGTAATGTAAGTATCTGTCACACAAAGTTATATCTGCAAAGGGACAATATTAATTTGTGCTCCTTATTCCAAAATCAAGAAACATGTTTTCTGAAATTATCTTGCTCATTCTGTCTTTGGGTTTTCACAGTCACCAATCCCTGCTGAAATGAATTTAAGTTCACTACCTAGCCAAACAGACCCTTTACTATGAGAGGAAGAAATAGAGAGTTCTATTTTCCCCTTTCTTTTTATTTGACACCACTATGAAATACAAAGATACTCGCAGTTTAGACAAAAAGGTGTGTGGGCACAAAAGGCACCAAAATCTGAGTTTAAGCACAAAAATACTAGTTGTAGACTCCACTGCAATTCACAAAACTCTGTCTGGGGCCAAAACTACTCAGAGCCTAAGTTTATGCCATAAAAATTTCCTTCAGCATCTATGTTTCTGCCTTTGAACATGCATATTGCTGCCTCCCTCCCTCCCTCCCAGAAAGAGTCACAAACTCAGAGGAAGATAGGTGTTTGATTGTGCATTGGGCCTGACCTAATAGGCATGCTCAGAGGCCACCTACTGGATTGGCCACTCAGGCAAGTCATGAAAAACAGTAGGGATGGGAGGAAAGGCATGTTCCCTCATAACTTTCAGCCCAGTGATTAGGGTACTTACCCAGAAAGTAGGAGGCACCCAGTTCAAGTCCCCACCCTGCCTAAGTAGGAGAAGAATTTGAATGGGGATTTGTCAGCTCAGTGCCCTAGCCACTGTGTTGTGGGAAAGGCTAAGATTTTGTCAGGGATATTTTTAGTAAAAGTCACAGACAGATCATAGGCAATGAAGAATAATTCAGAGAAGCCTGTGACAAAATGACAAGCTGCGGGGTTCCCATGGGGGGCCCAAGCTTAGAGCTGCAGGATCCCCCCGCTGCCTGTGGCTTAGAGCTGCTGGGTCCCATGGCTAGAAACTCCATGAGCCCACAGCAGCCCGGAGCTCTGGGCCACCCACGCCACCCACGGCAGCCTGGAGCTCCAGGGCATCCCCACCTCCCACAGTGGCTGGGAGCTCCAGGGTCCCCCTGCCTCCCACAGGGCCTGGAAATTGCAGAGAATCCCTGACATTCACGGCAGCTTGGTGCTCCTGCAAGCCCCACAACCTGCTGGCAGTGGCTAAGAGCTCTGGGATACCCCTGCCACCCGCGGTGGCTTGGAACTGTGGGGTACCCCTGCCGCCCACAACTGCCAGGAGGTCTAGTGTATCCCCGCTGCTCATGGGGCACAGGGGCTGCTGAGCACCCCCATCACTGCCTGCAGCAGCATGGAGATGCCAGGGCCCCCCAGCGCACTGTGGCAGCTTGGAGCTCCGGGGTCCCCTATCCCCCGCATTCGCTTGGAGCTGCGGGGCCCCCACATCCCATGGGGCCTCAGAGCTTTGGGGCCACCACTGGTGGGTGGGGAGACCCTGCAGTTCCCAGGCACCACAGGCACAAAATAAGGAGCTGTCTGAAACTCAAACTGATCCTAAACCCTGCAGCTCCCAGGCACCACAGGCTGAAGTCACCAAGTTCTTGGAAGACACAGAATCTGGGACTTCCATGTCCTCCGGGACAAAATTATAGCCTTAGTTATGGGATATTTTCATGTGGGGCCCCCTTAGTCTCTCATATTGAAGTTGCTTCACTGTAGATAACTAATTAAAGAGCCATGGGAGAAGAAGGCTTAGATTCAGGGGCTCCCTAGTTCTGGGTTTCTGCTCTAATCACCAAGCTATCACACCATTCACATGCTTGTGCTTTCTCTTTGTGGCCCAAAGGACTTTGCGAGGATTTAGCTTCAACAGGAGAGACTGAGGGAGCCCCATATCAGATTAGTGCTCTAAACATTGTGATGAAAATTATGAGGGGAGGGGAGAAGCTGCAGCAAAAACAGCACACATGCCTAACTCTAAAGAGGGGCTCCTTACTGTGAATCACAAGCAGAGGTGGTTGCCTCCCTGCAAAATGGACTTCAGTGCCTATCTCTGAGGCTATGTCTACACTACCATCGTAAGTCGACCTACGCTACGTAACTCTAGCTATGTGAATAACATAGCTGGAATTGACGTACCTAAAGTCAAATTACTGTAGGGTCCGTACCATGGATGGTCGATGGGAGAAACTCAACTCTCAACTTACCTTACTCTTCTCATCGAAGATAGAGTACAGGGGTCAACTGGAGAGCGATCTGCTGTCGATTTGGCGGGTCTGCACTAGACCTGCTAAATCGACCGCCAGTGGATCAATCTCAGAACATAAATCCAGGCTGTAGTGTAGACCTGCCCTGAGAGCGGTGCGAAGCATAACACACACCCTCTCCTCAGCAGCTGCTATTGGCTCGCTTAGGGAGCTCCCTGCCTAGCAGGCTGGCTTTTGTGAATTGCAGTCTCAAGACACTCTTTCCTTTCATTATATAGGTAGCCCGGTGCCTAACACAGGTTTTGTGAATCTCTATGTCTTCCTGTATCTCCTTCTGTGCATTCAGGTCAGAGCACTTTACCAAATATTAATGTCCAGAAGCAGCAGAAGCTAATGTGGTTAAAATTCAGAAGTAAAGAACTACAGCCAGGAAAAACACAGAGCATTTCAAACAATTAAAGATTGTGCAAAACAGAAAGATTGGGTGGATTGAAGAAAGCACCTACTGTAACAGATAATCAAAAATGATTAATAGTGCAAAGAAGGAGCTCATAAATTTTTTTTAAGTATGTAAGCAGTCAGCAAGGGTGAAAAAAACATTTTATCCTCTTAAGCATGATAGTGGGAAATTAGTGCCAGTGGAAGAAGAAATAACATTAAACATTAAATAATCACTTGGATTTGGATCTGTCTTAAGAACTGAAAACAGTGGAGATTTGCCTAAATCAGGGGTGAGATTTACAGGGATAATAGACAAGGAATTAGAAAATGTGCAGACATTAGAATTGGTTACAAGGTCAGAGACACTTAACATTGAAAGACACCAGATCCAGATAATGCAGAGCACATCAGGATATTGAGAAAAGAAATGAAGCTGCTCTGGAAGAGCTTTCACAAGTTCAGTCACGGAGAACTTATCTGCACTTTAAAGGCTGCAGCTGTACAGCTGTACCACTGTAGCTGTGCTGCTGTGGTTCTTCACTGAAGATGTTCCCTACGCCGATGGGAGGCCTTCTCCCGTCAGCGTAGGCAATCACCTCCCCGAGAGGCAGTAGCTATATTGATGGGAGAAGACTTCCTGCCAACATAGCGTGGTCTACATCTGGAGTTAGGCTGGTATAACTGCGTTGTTCAGGAGTGTGGATTTTTAACACTTCTCAGCAATGTAGTTATACCAACAGAAGTAGCTAATGTAGACCAAGCCGAATAGAAATATCCTGTGGGCTCTGAAGAAAGGTCAACACTGTGGAAAGCTCAATGAAAACTTATGTTCAATGTGCTGCAGTCAAACAAACTAACAGCCTGTTAGGATTCACAAAGAACTGGATGGCGAATAATACCAAAACATTACAAAGCCATTATAAAAAGTGAATAGTATGTCCTCAACTGGAATATTTTGTTCAGCAGTGATTACCATATCTCAAAAAGGATATAGCAGAAACAGAAGTGTTTCAGAAATAGCAACACAAATAATGACACAGAAAAGCATTCTTATGAAGAGAGATTGAAAAAACTGGGATTATTTACTTTCACACACCACACAATTAGCTTACGAAACTCTTTGCCATCTAATACTATTAAGGACTAGAGCTTATCAGGACTCAAAAAAGGGTTGCTATTTGGATAGATAAAAAAAATCCAAGTTGCAACTGCAGAAATAAAAAATTATAAAAAAAATACTATAAAAAAGAAAAAAGGTTTGAAGGGGATATAAACTCTCAAGCTTCAGGGTACAAGCCAGTCTCTAAATGGGTGCTAGAAAGAAGTTTCCTTGTGAGTGGTTTTTCTCTGTGTATCGAACTGTTCATTACACCTTACTCTGAGGCATCTGGTATTTTGAGACAGGTCAGTGAACCACTCGTCTGATCCAGTACAGCCTGTTTGTATGGATGTATTATCTTTGTACCTAAAGTTATGAATATTGAATATAATCCTGTATTTCAAATGTTGCTCCTGAGGTAATGGCCATGAAGTAGTTTGCTTCCAGTCTGGCCAGCACTTTTTAAATGGACTATTCAAATTGATGGCCCATTAACAAACACAATGAGCCATAGAAGAATTTGACTCCCACCACAATGGCCTGCCTGCGGACATTTTAGCCAGAATATTGGTTATGGCTCCTACTCATCAAAGCATGCAAGGGCATGTCTGTCACTTGTTCATGTGACCCTGGAATCCATCTTGTGCGTGTAATTTTCCACAAACTAAGAGTGAGAGCATCCCCTCCACATGGGAGAAAGTATAAAAGGCCCTGGAAACATTTTCATTTTATCTCTTGCCTGCTCATATATCTGGACTATGGATTTACACTAAAGGGAACATTTCAGTCAATGGACTGAGGACCTTTCAATCTTTTGGAAGTCACCAGAGATTTAACAGGCCAGCAGTTTATTCCATCACTGCTTCAAACCTGATACAAGATCTTCGCAATGATTGTAGCATTTGATTCCTTGACCATATTAACTCTCTCTTCTTTCTTTTCTCTTATAAATAAACTTTTAGATATGAGATACTAAAGGACTGGCAACGGCATGGGTATTGGGTAAGATCTGAGTTATATATTGACCTGGCTATATGGCTGATCTCCTGGGATTAGAAGAACCCTTTGGGCTGGGCTACACTACGGTGGGGGCAGGGGGAAGAGGTCAACCTAAGATAGGTAACTTCAGCTACGCGAATAGTGTATCTGAAGTTGAAGTATCTTAGGTTGACTTACCTGGCTGTCTCCATGGCAGCAGGTTGACTGCAGCCATTCCCGCACCGACTCTGCTTACTCCTCCTGCCGAGGTGAAGTACTGGCATTGATTCTGGGATCGATTTATTGCATCTAGATGAGACGCGATAAATCAATCCCTGATACATTGAGCACTATCCGCCGATTCGGTGGGTAGTGTACCCATACCCTTTGTTTGATTAAATTGGGTTTAATTAACCACTCATCATTAAGTCTAGTGTATGGGTGGTGAAACAAGGGCTGGGATACCTAAGGAGACTGCATTTGTGACTTCTTGTTAACCAGTGTGGTAAGACAGTTTGTTACTGGTTTGGTGCATCTTATGGAACAATAACCACCAGTTTGGTGTGGGTCTATCCCATTTCTCAGCAGTTTGGCCTGAATCTGGGTTTCTTAGCTGTGACCCACTGAGGCATGGTAACACTGTGTCATAGGTCATTGGTCTGTGACCAGTTGTTAATGTCTGTCGCTTGATTGTGACTGGGTAACCCTTTCCTCTGTCAGCCATTAAAGAAGGCTGCAGGAAAAGTCTTGTCTTTTTTACACACACACACACACACACACACACACGTGTATACTTGCAATGATGCTTTCATTTCCTGCAGTGTCATCTCTAATCACTGCCTTCCTGTTTCTAAGTTATTTTACCTGTAGTTTTGTGCCAGTTGTCAAAATACAGCAGCATTATATGTTTTGCTTTGTACCTCTGGACTGTTCAGTTTCACACTTATCTTTCATTCATCCATGGCAGTAATACCTTGCCTTTGTATAGTCATTGTCACAACTTGTTCGTGTTATATCTAGGATAATAATTTGTTTCACAGCCATAGGGGTTGTCCTAACTGGTAAAGCTGGATGAAAAGGAAGAGATGGATGAGGTAATTCACCTTCTCAGATGCTCACTAGCTGGGAGGCTTAAAGTGAGTATCATGTATAGTCTGTCTCCAAAACCACTGCCAATGTAAAGAGCTGCAAAAATCTATGGCATTGACTTTTGTTACATTTGGCAAGTGGCTTGTAAGGATTTCTACTGATCCATTTTGTCATCGTTTTGAATGTTTCTCCAACACCATGCTGCCTTGACAATGTGCTACCCTGTCAGTCTCATCTGCTCCCTTACACAGTTCTTTGAATGTTTCCACTAGACTTGACTTAAATAGTTATAGTGTGCAAGGGGATAATGGAACTTTTTGGGACAGAATAGGGTATCAGTCTTTGGCTCATTCCTCTTGATCTAGTTTCTGTGTTCTCCAAATTTCCTTTCCTACCTTCCTACTTTAGTAGCGATGGTCTGATGGACACTACATAGATGTCTTTCTTACAGAATGTTTTGGTATACTGTTATGGTCTCCATTTATTTGCCTCTCCAAGTAATAGACTGCATTGCTGCTTTATTCATGTAAAAAAGTAAACAGATATGTTAGTGTTCATTTTCTGGTGGTATGGAAATGGGTCACATGGGAAGAAATTAAAATTGTGCACCAACTTTGAGTGCTATTTGGCTTTCTTTTTCAGCCCCTTTCACTGCCGGATCTTTTTTTTTTTTCAGTCCTTGTTCACTTCTGTGTCATTTAAAAAAATTACTTTCCTTCTTTTGAATTAGGGAAAGATTGCCAATAAGTATTGTGACTGTTACTCATGAGGACTTTACCATACCGTACCATAAAAAACAAGCATTTGAATATTGAACATAAATATATCTTTATAGCTTGTATATATAGATAGATAGATAATAGATATAGATATAGATAGATATAGATATTATTATTATTATTATTATAGCTTGTAAGAGATTGTATTCCTGACTAAATGTCTAAGATAATGAATGCTTTCTGCAGGAATGAAAGAAAATGTGTGGGAGGGGTAATTAATACAAATCCCAATACTGAAACAAACACAGATAAGTCTTTAGAAGTTTCACCCTTCTTGGAGAAGAAGCACCATGACTGATTTGGCCTGGTTCAAAAGGCTGAAGATGGCAAAGGACTTGAAACTATATAACATGGCAGGCCTGATTCCTGTGAGAAAAATACAGACACCTGAGAACTGACAGGCACGAGGCTGTGATCAACAGAAAGAGGCCCTACAGGAGAGGGTATGCACATGGAAAATGGGTGACACCTGGTGTGATAAATGAAGGTGGGGTAGCTCCCTTTTATGGACATGAAGCCAGCCAATTAGCGACAAAATTCCTGTTAGTAGCTATTGTCTAGTTGATTTACCTGTAAAGGGTTCAAAAAAGCCCATAGGTAAAAGAAAGGGAGTGGGCATCTAACCAAAAGAGCCAATGGGAGGGCAAGAACTTTTTAAAATTGGGAAAAAATTTCCCTTTGTCTGTTGTTGTTCTCCAGAGAGCGGAGACACAGAGCAGAAATGCCATAAGCAGCTTTAAAACCAGGTATGAAAAAGCATCAATTCATACCTTAAATCTACTTATGTGAAACCCCAGATATGTAAGTAAATCAGGGACTGTCTAAGAAGATGTGATTAGGGTTATTTCTTTTACTTCTTATTGGCTTGTGGACTCCTCTGTGCTAACCCCAGATGCTTTTGTTTTGCTTGTAATGTTTAAGCTGATCCTCAAGAAGGTTATTCTTGATGTTTAATTTTTTTAAGTGGGTTTTTTAAAATCTAGCAAAAGCCTAAGTTCCAGGTGTATTTTCTTTCTTTTTGTTTTTAATAAAATTTAGCTTTTTTAAGAACAGGATTGGATTTTTGGTGTCCTAAGAGGTTTGTACACGTTTTTTAATTAGCTGGTGGCAATAGCTGATTTCTTTGTTTTCCTTTCTCAACTCTTTGTGGGGGAGGGAGGTTGTGGGGGCTTGAGGGTACCCCACAGGAAGGAATTCTCAAGTGTGCCTTCCTGGGTTCCCAGGGGTTTTGCATTTGGATAGTGACAGCATCTACCCAGCCAAGGTCAGAGAAAAACTGTAACCTTTGGAGTTTAATACAAGCCTGGAGTGGCCATATTAATTTTTAGAATCCTTGCAGGCCCCCACCTTTTGCATTCAAAGTGCCAGGGTGGGGAATCAGCCTTGACACCTGATAAGGTAGGCATTTATATAAGCTGTTTGTTGTTTCATGTGTGTAAGGTATTTGTTTTTAAGATATGTTTTCTCAAAATTCTTTTGTTTTGGAATAAATACTACTTTGCTTTATGAAAGTGTGCTGGTCATTGCCCTTGCAAGACAGAATTGTAGGTGCTGAACTAAAGTCAGACCTGCTGAGAAGATTGTAGCACATTGCAGGAGTCTGTAGCCTAAGGTTCTGATCTGGAGCGAGAGAATTGTGGGAGTCTACCCCAAGAAAGAGGGTGGCAAGAGCCCTGTGAGCTAAGTAGGTTGTCCTTGAGGATACCATGAGGGGTACAGAGGTTCATTTAATCCAGGAACTGTAACAGACTGTTCTCCTGGGACTTCAGTCTCACTTTGTAACAAAAACTGTATAGATTCGTAGATTTTTAAGGACAGAAGGGACCATTAGATCATCTAATCTGACCTTCTATATGACATATGCCATAGAATTTTACCTAATTACCCCTTCATTGAATCCAACAACTTGTGTTTGGCTGAAACATAACTTCCAGTCTTAATTTGAAGATGTCAAGATATGGAAAATCCATGCTTTCTGTTGGTAATTTGTTCCAATGGTTAATCACCTTCACTGTTAAAAATGTGTGCCTGCTTTCTAATTTGAATTTGTCTGCCTTTCATTTTCAGCCATTGATTCTTGTTATGCCTTTCTCTGCTAGATTCAAGCAATCTTCGGAACCTGGTATTTTCTCCCCATGAAGGTACTCACACACTGTAATCAAGTCACTTCTCAATCTTCTTTTTAATAAACTAAACAGACTGAGCTCTTTATGTCTCTCCCTGCAAGGCATTTTTGCCAGCCCTCAAATCTTTTTTGTAGCTCTTTCCTGCACCCTGTCCAAATGTTTGCTAACCCAAATAGCTGAGATGAGAAGATTCTTCTATATGCTTTTCCCAACTGAACCTTTTAAGGTTTACTCATCACTAACTATGGCTTCGTGAGTCAGTGGCTAGGATTCACCTAGTCTGTGTGAAGTACCAGCTTACAGCTATTAGAAGGAAAGGAAAAATATAATATGTCCTGTGGAAATAGAATGTTAAGAGACTCTTGGACACATGAGTATAGGAGAAAGGTCTACCGCTTTTGACTGGTAAATTAGAGGAAGTTTAGAGAAGAGCAAGGAGAATGGTTAAAAGATTAGAAAACATCACTTGTAGGGACAGACTCAAGGAGTGCAATCTATTTAGCTTAACAAAAAGAAGGTTAAGAGGTGACTTGATTACAGTTATAAGGACCTACATGGAGAACCAAAAATTGATAGTGGACTCTTCAGTCTATCGGGCAAACATGTAACAAAATCCAAAGCCTGGAAGTTGAAGCTACACCAATTCAGACCGAGAATATGGTGCCCATTTTTAACAGTGACTGTCATCTTGAGTGTATCACAGGTTGATAACAATCAGAGTAATTAACCATTGAGGAACATCTTACCAAGGGTAGTGATGGATTCTCTATCACTAGCAATTTTAAAGTCAAGATTAGATTTTTTCTAGAAGATATGCTCTAGTTCAAACAGGAATTAATTCAGGGATGTTCCTGTGGCCTGTGTTAGACAGGAGGTCAGAGTAGATGATCATAATGGTCTCTTCTGGCCTCAGAATCTAAGAATTTATTAACTACAAGTTACTCCTAAACTAAATAACTTGCCTCAAGAAAGAGGTCCAAGATGAGAAACCTCACTACAGAGGAAGGTGGGTAACTTTCCCAGAAAACTCCAATGGATTGTACGAAATTGAGGAATTAAGAAGGACAAGCTGCTTCTCAAGAAAATGTTCTCCTCCCATCTGAGCTGTGAATGAATAGCTTCTCTAAGCCCTGGTCTACACTGGGGGTTGGGGGAATCTAAGATATGCAACTTCAGCTACGAGAATAACATAGCTGAAATCGACTTACTTAGATCCACTTACCACAGCATCTTCGTGATGGTGAGTCAACTGCTGCTGCTCCCCCGTCGACTCTGCCTTCACCTCTCATGGTGGTGGAGTACAGGAGTCGACGGGAGAGCACTTGGGAATCAATTTATTGTGTCTAGACTAGACACGATAAATCGACTCCCAATGATCGAGCACTACTCGCCAATCGGGCGGGTAGTGTAGACATACCCTAAGAAAAGTCACTGAGGAGACAACCAAAAAGGTAGAAAGGGTGACTTATTTGATGTTTGGTACAGAATGAAGTGCTAATTAAATTAATCTGAACAATTCTTCACATTGTGGAAAAGAAATAAATTTATGGTGATTTAGGATCAACATTGACTTATGTAAAGAGACGTGAAAGAAGGTACAAAGAATAGACATTTAAATAAGAAGGCATGGAGCAGTCAAATCTTTTATCCCCTCAGATATGGAATGGGAAGTGGAATAAAAAAAGCACAGAGATAGTCTACTAGACAGTAAGCAAAGATATAGCTTCCAAGGACACTTTCACTCTTAAAGTTTTAGTCTATAGAAATTTTAGGATTGATAGGATCTTGCAATTTCCTTCACCTTCCCCAGTGGCTTGGTTTCAGGGAGGTGTGGTTTGAGACAGAAGCTGGGGGAATGGGAAATTGAACAGTCTTAACAGTGTTCTTGGGATGGAAGCTGTTACCAGCTTCAGGGAAAGCTGATGGACCAGCACCTCTCCATACATGTCTCATATGTACATGGTAAGACATACATCTACCCAACAGCAGAGGCTAAGCCAGGGGTGCAGGGCCAGAGACATCAGCTACATGTCAGGGTAGTCAAGAATTTTCCATGGCCAATGATGCCAGGAAGAGACTGGCAGTTTTCCAGCCCTGATGCAGAGGAAAATAACACAAAAGCTGGTGGTGAGGAAAGGTGTCTTGAACCGAGAGCAACAGCCGAGGACAGAGAAAACCAACAGTCATTCGGAAAAGAAGTGCAGGGAGTTGGAAGTTTGAGTTGAAATAGTTGCAAGGGGCCATGTAATAGGCCAGGGCATAGGTGGTCATACCTAGTGGTCAGAGCAAGGGTCAGGAGCCAGGAACTGGAAGTCATAGACTGATTCAGAAGTCCAGGCAAGGATCAGAGTCTGAGTCACTCACCAGGGGTAGAGCATAGAAACCCTAGAGAAGGAAATGAGGCTCTATAGAAAGTGGTCTGGTGAAGGTGTGGACTGTAAGGCTTGCTGTAGGTGGGTGTAATGTCTTCAAGGGGGAGGAGAGTCACAGGGTGACTGGCCCCTTTAAGAGGGAGCAGAGCCTGTGCACCTGTGCTGGGTCAGCTGTGAGGTCATCTGCTCCTAGAGGCCAGACAGACCTGGTGTGTTAGAACCAGGGAGCTGCAAGAAGTGGGAGCAGCAGAAAGGCCGCCAGAATCCAAGGTGAAGCAGTGTGAGTCTTCTAGGGAAAGCCTGTGCTGACAGAGCTCAGAGAACAGAACACAGGGAGGACTAAGAGGTAAAGGGGGAAATCCCCTAGGGGATGTAGTCTAGGGTAGGATAAGGAATGGTATTGGTAATTTTGAATATGGAAAAGAAAATTGCCTGGAAAGACATGGTGTATGTGGTAGTGGGTCCTTTGTGAACTGTGAAAAAGATTGTTACAACCCTGACATCATACTGTTAAGTGAGCTGCTCTGTGTAGTTTTCATTTAAATATTAGCAAGACTGCAGGGCATAAACTTGCACAGAATTTGGCTCACCATTTGAGGAAGGTGAAAGGAAGTTATCTTGTTGTCAGTTTTTAAGCAGGATTGATTTCAGATGGATAGTCCTGTAAAAACAGATAGCTCAACATAGTTCACTATTTAAATGACTATGGCTCACTCTTCTTCTGTACCTTAGGGACACAGATGCCTCTTTCAAAATAGCCTTTCTGGGCCCCATTTTCTACCCTCTCTTCACCTTGTTGGTCCTGCATACCTATGTGGGGAATATCCCGATTGGAACCAAGGACTATTTGCATTAATTTTCACACACACACACACACGTGCAGTAAAAGAGCTTGATTATATTTGTAAATATCATGAGTCCGATCATGAACCAGTGTAAATTAGAAATAATTCACCTTGGGCTGATTTCAATGAACATAATTTCACCCCTTATCTTTCTGTTGCTGACTCTTTTTTTTTTTTTTTTTTTTTTTAAATTTTGGTTGATCAGAGAAAAAAAAGAGCACAAACCCCAAAAAAGTTTAATTCTGCATGAAATGGGGTTGCCAGGTGTCCAGTTTTTCACTGGAACGCCCGGTCAAAAAGGGACCCTGATGGCTCTGGTCACCACCCCCAACTGGGCTGTTAAAGGTCTGGTTGGCGGTGCTGTGGGGCTAAGGCAGGCTAGTCATTACCTGTCCTGACACCATGCTGTGCCCTGGAAACAGGCAGCAGGTCCGGCTCCTACATGCGTGGGGTGTGCCTTTGAGGCAGGGGGATTAGGGTGTTCGGTTTTGTCCAGTTAGAAAGATGGCAACCCTAGCATGAAATTTTAATCAATACACGTTTTTAATTTTTAATGTTTGGGGCTTTATCTATGTTTTGCTGAACTTAGACTTATGGAAAATATTTGGTCAGAGAAAAGCATGAAATTAAAAAGTGTTAAATGGCCTAATGTCTCTACTTTGTCACTTTAAATAACAATAAGACCTCCAATTATCCCCTAGTAGAGAACTAATAAAAGCTGTCTATAATATTATAACTGATAGGACAACATTGTTACATCAAGGTATAAATCACTTGAGTGCCTCCTGATGACCAAAGAACTCTATGTTCATCCTGCAAGGTTTCCACACACCAAAATGGTATGAATAGCATATATTACTTGTATAATTAAAGTCTGATTTTATTATAATGTAGAAATTAACTTTCTGCAAGTGCCTCATTGTTTCTTGTTTCATCTTCAAGAAGTAAATTTTATTGTGTGAGTGAATTAAGTCAAGACATTCTACCAGATTGGTATCCTGAACAGAACTCATTTAGTGATGTGTTTCATTCTTCAAATATGTACAGATGGCTGTGCTAAATGAGACATAATAAATGTTCATTTTGCCGTAGATTACAACTCATTTATAAATAAAAACAATCTTCATAATGTCTGGAGCCTGATTCTGGTCTCTTCTGCAATGATTCTATAGTAGAATAATATTACTGACTTCAGTGGCTTTATCTCCCATTTTCACTAGTGCAAATGAGATCAGCATTGGGCTCCTTGTGACCAAGAGCAGTTCCATGTATAGAAAACATGGCAGTGAATTAAAAAAATTCCTTTAGGCCACATCTCCCACTGAAGTCAAAAGTCTACGTAGAAGCTTCAGGACTGGGCCTGGAATTGCCAAGAAATCCACAATGTTGTGAAGTCCAATGGGGGACTAAAATTTGCTACTCAGCCAGAATGTAGTGTTATTTAATGCTTTTATATTTTACTTTGCAATTATCAAATGACTGCTTCACATGAAGAAGCTACTAATATTCAGAGATGCACCCCCCACCCCGCCACTCCTGTGCCCAATTCTGGTTCCCAGGATGTCATGCAACACAGTACCATCATTACATAATTTGTGGTCTGTCTTGCCTCCCTTAGGTACTCCACCTGATCTGCATCATGAGGGCCACATCAGTGAAGGTAAATTCCATTTTCAGTGATGGAAAGCCAGTTCATAGACAACAGATGCCTTCATTTCTCTTCAGCCTTTTTTTCTCCTCCATGTCAACTGACTGCCCATTTTCAAAGAATTGATTGCTAACGGGTGAGCTAGAGAGAAGCAAATAAGCTTAACTAGTCACACAGTCCATTAAAACATACCTAGTACTCATGTGAGCATTTAGTGCAGTTTGAAGGATGAAAACTGGAGTGTTCAATGTAGAATGAAAAATTATTGCACTATGACTTACCTTTGCAATGTTGACTAGATGGCAAAAAAAACCCAACCCCAAACACATTTACTGCAATTAAATATATATATACAGTATGTAGGTAAAAGGGTACCCATGTGCCCCTGCATATCTAGCCCTTTGGCCCGGCTTCTCACAGACTCAGGGACATTCCAAGCTGGTGATGAGAGCCTTTTAAGAACCCATTTATGACACTCTGGCTTCTTTACATGGCTTAAAAAGGAAAAAGCAGAGTTGAGGATCTCACACATTATCTCCATGATATTGACTTAACTGCTGCACCAAAGAAACCATTATGAGATAGTCTGTCAAAGATCTGTACAATGTCTTCATGTTTCAGACGAATGCATTATCCACAGCTGTGACTAAAAATACACACTTGATAAATTGGTTTAAGAAAGTTTGTTTGTAAAAAGTGAAGGATTTAGCATTTAAAAATGATGATCAAAACCATGTACGGGATCTGGATATCTGAATCCCATGGCAGACTAAAAATGTTTTTACTGGGGCCTGAAATAACTTCAACAAGCTAAAAAAGCTCAGTCTATGTATCCCTTCCTGACTAAAACAGATTAATTGAAAGCTAATAAGACAGATCCTCAGCTGGCATAAATCACCAGTGAAGCCCTAAGTCTTGTCTGTTTGAGACTGATTTTTTTTTTTTAATGCCCCTTAGGGTTGCATGACTCCACCATACTCTGATTCAATCTGATCATTTTGGAGTGGCAGAATGGCGTTTTCTCTCAGCATCGTCATGGACAGTGTCATGTTGAACTGACCACTGTACTGCACTCAACTACTGTACATCTACCAGTGGTTGCTGCTGCTATCTGAAACTTCCATAAAGCTTGTTTTTAAACATTTCCCACTAACCTATAGGTCATTAGCAATAGCATATCACTTACTGTGGTCTTCCCATTCTTCTCAGGAGAATGTCCTTGCTTGAATTGATTGACTGCATATTTAACTTTATTGGAAGTAATGCTTTCTTATGGATGTCAGGCATCTAATTTCTTCAATTATTTTTATATGAGTGTCATTCTTTTCTTGTATTACTGTCATTGTCTACAATAAACCTTCTAATATACTTATTATCAACTCCAAGCATAGTTAACTTGATTTCCTCTCCTGTTCAATGAAAATTATCGTGGGTTCTATTTGACTGACACTTTTTTCAGCATTCAATGATACATTGTTTTAAATAATTGACTCTGTATTCATTTCAATTCTTTCTTAGCCATCTTCTCTTCATAAGCTCGCTATGCTTATGTTTTACCTTCTAAATAAATGTGCTGTGATTTGTACTATAATATCCAGCAATTTAAATTAAATTATTCAGACTGCATGTGTCAGCTACCTTATATTCCCGCACAATATATTCTTTCAATAGCTACTTGTGGTGTCCATTCTTTTCTTTACGCAGAACTCCAGCTCTGACCTGTAGAAATTAAATTAATTCTTTAGTCCTGTCTTGAGAAACTTTTATGGGTAGTACTTAAATTTCTTGGTTTTGCATGAGATATATAGATAAGTTTATTACAATTTACCATGTTAATTCCCTTTACTAACCTATTGTGCAAGTATGGAACTTGTTTTGTTGCAAACACTTATCTAAGATAACTGATAAGCTTAAAGGCCCACTACTGTATTTCCAGTTCTTATTCCAAGTAAACAGTAGTAATTTTCTCTCTCATTCCTGGCAGAAACAAAATAAAAACTTTCTTCAGTGCTGAAGGAAGGTGGGGAATCACTTTATTTATCCAAGGTGTCATAAGTGCATTGACAAAGCTGCAGTAATTGCCAGTGTTGCCTCCACAATAATTTGATTCATTTCTGATGCTCACTCAGTTTTACCGGAAATTTCCCACCTGCTTTTCCCTAGCTACTTCATTTGCAAAAATGACATTATTATTAGAGAGCATGTCCATCATAAATACCAAATTGCTTTTCTTCTCTCTCTTCTTATGTATGTAGACTTTCAAGTAAGTGCTATTCATTTTTTAAGCATTGCATTTATTCTATATTGAATTATAGCATTCCTTGCCATAGTATTTCTTTTGCTCCATTCATACTGTCACTCAATTTCTCTCTTCAGAGAGAAATCATAGTCTTGTTCAGGCTCACGACTGAAATACAAGAGACCTGAGTTCTTTTCTGAGCTCTAATTTCATGCATTACTTTAGGCAAGTAATTTAACCACTCTGTGCCTCAGTTCCTCATTTGGAAAATGGAGATTAAAATGCTTAATTACTGTGTCACAGTGATGCTAAATTTATTAATATTTTATATGGGGATCTCGATGCATTTTGTAAACAATATGAGGGCAATATTAGTCATGATCAAATATTCCTACCTAATAGTTCCTAATAATCAAAGTACTTCACAGACTGTGGAGGGAAAAATGGATGATGGGTAAAACTCATACATCATTCCTCTTATTCTTTCCTTGTTAAAATCATATTCTGAATATTAAAGAGATTTATTTTGTAACCATAAAACGTTATTGTTCTGTATTCTCTACACTTCCTTCATTTTATGCCAACCTTGTTATAATTATTCCTCTTATACCAGCCTTACTGATCTTTCTCCTAAATCAAAGCTGTCTCACTGATCATGTTTAAATTCTTTCCATAGTAATTCAGAAACATGATATTGACAACAATCCAACTGTTCAGAAACAGAAATCAGCTTCCGCAAGCAATAAAGTTTCTGGCACAAGAAGTCGCATTTGAATCCCACTGAAGAGAGGATTTTCCATGGCTACCAGTACAGAGTTCATATTGATCCTAGAAGTATTCACTAATGGACAGATTCTTACACATGTTGATTTCACTGGGAGCACTGGTACAGTAAGGTATTCCTCCTGAATAAAAGTAGCAGAACCCAGCCCTTAACACCGTGTTTACTGCTTACTTCCAGACTCAAAAGCATAATTTACTTCTCATGGGAAAATGTGCTTTATATGTTTACATTCTGAAGGCTTTAAGGAACTTTATGTACCAAAAAAGTCTGCATGTCACCAAGCTCCTTGTTTGGACCAGTTAAGGGTGGGACCAGCAGATTTTTGTTGATTTGTTTGTTTTACACTTGGATTTAATCCACATAGGTTTCTGAGCTAAACCCATTAATTTTGCTTGAAAACAATTCAGTGTGGTCTACACACTGTTTCTTACACTGATTTCATTATAGAAATGTAGAAACCAATATAGTTAAATCATTACAAAACTATATGTAGACCCAAACTTAGGGGGTTCCCTTTTATAACTCCATAAAATAACCACTGTAGATAGAGACAGAAGAATAATTAGTGTAGTTACTTGCATTCACGCTTTACTAGGTCATTAATCAGAACTGAACTTTTAATACATGGGAAAAGTACCTAGAGCCCAGGATGGGCGGTTTGTAATGTAATGCATATGTTTATTTAAACAAGATGAATCATTTTCCAGTAACCTAATTTTCAAAATCTAAGACTTTGCAAATAATGAAAGCCCCCTTACATTTCATAGTAATGCCAGAATTGCTTTATCTTTTGATTTTGGCCCAAACTACCATGGCACATTCCTTCCAAGACTGGGATTGCATTGTCTGTTTTTTCCATTTCTGAGGAGGATATCAGTCATGTCATTCTTTGCCAAGCTCTTTCGGAGCTTTCCAGGAATAACTGGAACTGGGATCTCTATAAATCCTGGCTCCTCTTTCACCACAGATGCTGAGGAAACTGAATGTGATGGGGAATTTAATGTGTAACTCACCTCAGATACTCGTGGAAAGTGAAGTGTTATTAGGTGAGTTGACTGTTCCTGCTTCCAAAACTCTGCCACAGCTTCGCTAATGATATTTTGTAGAGTGGGATCAACGTACTAGAGTCATATTGTCCTGCCTGTTCATTTTCTGATTTTCATTTTAACAGCATTCAGTCTTTCATAAAATGCATAGTATTGAGGGGAGAAAAAACATTATCAGCCATGTTACTCAATACACTGTTTTGTTATTCAGCAATATCTAAACCTAAATTAGTCTTATTAAAGCTGGCCAAATTATTTATTGCAATTAATATTTTCTTTGAATTCGGCCCATTTTGCTGCAAATGTTCACCAAGTAATTTCTGCAAACAAACTTCAGCCAATCAGTTGTTCACATCAACCATTCTGTATTCTTGGGACAGGAATTGTAATCTAGTCGTGCTATTGTTTCCACTCACTGACTGGATGGCTGAATTTTTAAACATGCACCTAAACTAACATGCACTTCCTTTATAAAGTTCTGAGTGAATAATTATACAAGTTAAAATTAATGAAACTTCTGGGCTTTGCAAATATTTCCATGAATAGCCAGAATGATCCCTCAAACAATGAACCAAGCATGCTGCTTATATTCACGAATCGCATTTTGTATCTGTCAATCCACTGTCTAGAATTAAAATTATGAGCAGTTTTCTGAAAGTTGTGGAGTCCATATCTTCTTTCCTTCATGCAATGTGGTTTGTCTCCTCCTTGTCTTGTCTGTGCTCCCTGTACCATTGGTCCAGTAGATAGTGCTTTGGACTAGGACTCAGAAGACTTGTGTTTTATGTGTTCCTAATTTGGTTGCTGGGCTCCTTGTGCAAGTCAAGTTGTCTCTGTTTAGATTGGAAAATTCTTGGCAAAGGGACTAACTTTTCTTATAGGTTCGTGCCACCCCACTGAGACTGGGCCTGGGCCTCCAAGTGCTACTGCAATACAAATAATGAATAGCTGTCTGTGAAATACACAAATGGGGAAAACCCACCCTTTGACTCTTTAAAGACATTACACTGGAAAGGGATCATGAATTATAGTAATCCAGTGTTAGATGAAAGCACTTTGCATTCACTTTAAGGTTCTTCTACAGTACCAGAGTAAAGGAGAATCAGACACCAAAGGCTTGGACTGCTTTCATGCTACTGTCTGTCACCATTGCAGATGGAGCAGTTAGTAAAGGCCCACTTGTACAAAGTGAAATGTGGGTATAAGCATCGTCTGAAATGGAATAAAGGGCTCTTGACCAGAACCCGTGTGTGACACCTCCTTGAAGCAGAGCAGAAACTGGTTCTTGTGTGCTACCAACACTGACTCCTGTGCTGGCAGATGCTTCTTCTAATTTGTCAGTCTTCCTTTCAGTCTCCTGTAGAGAGAGGAGGACCCATTAGCTGGATTACTGGAGCTACTTACTGAACAAAATTAGATTTTTGTACACATTGGGAGTATGACCGAAGAAAAACTAGAATTCAGGATCAATACACACGCAGAATGTGTCTTGGAAATGTGTATTGTTAATCTCTTTTGTATAAGATTCAGGGATATGAATTCAATATTATTAATCATGTTTATTATGGTAAAGCCTAAGGATATTGAAGATTGGAGTCCCATGGTGCTAGGCACTGTATAGACAGAGGAAATAAATAAAAACCTACAATATGAAAATATTAACTCTGATAGATTAGTTTCCTAAGTATGACCAGTAAGATTCAGGCTTGTTCATAATGTAAAAGTGAAACGAAGGTAAGTAAAACAAGAATCAAGGAATCAAATCCAGATTCTACTGAAGTCATTTATAGTTTTGTCATTGATTTCAGTAGGAGCAGGTTTTAGCCCCTAAACCAGCAGCCAGCCCTATAGTAACTAAAGAATGGTAGTTGTAGGGCTTAGTCGTCCAGTATGATGGCACTTTAATTTGTATGCTTACAAGACTTTGAAAAGTGAAATGCCAGTAAATAAGAGACTTTTCATGTATACAGCGTCTCAGAGTGGGTTGGGTAGTGGTGTGCAATGTTCCATCAGGGGCATATATTTCAAATACATAAAATAGGTTTATTTGGTTAGAAACAATTCAGAAAGGGAAGAAGAAAAATCCTTTTTCAAAAAGATAACAAAGAGCAACACTATTGGTTTTGCATTTACTCTCTTTGATTGAATCCCTAGCAATAAATAATTTAATCTTATAAAGCTATCAAATTCACTGAAACCATAAATCACCATTTTACAGTATAGACCTATGCACCTTTTCTACTGCTCCAGTGTTTTGAATTAACTGAATAAAACTTAAAAGCATTCCCCTAGAGATTCACAAGAGAGTTGGGCTTGGCCTCTATAAACAAAATCAGATATTGTCATAAAAATATGCTTCCAGCTGCTTCGGGGAAACTATCATCCATACAAATCTCAAAGGGTTTCTCTTAAAATGTGAACTTGTGGTCTTCATTGCAGAGAGAAGAAAAACAGAGACAAAGAGAATCAGGGCCCTGGTGTTTATCTTTTCCCAGCAATCAAAATGGGAAAAAAATGGTGGGGAAGGGGTGTCAGGAAAGGGAGGGAGGGGTATAAGAGAGAAGGGGATTTTGCCTACTCTCAACAAAATGAGCGAGTTACTCCTCACAATACTCCTCAGAGGTAGGTAAGCAAGAATTCATGCCCCTCATTTTAAGGTGGGAAATGAGGCAGAGGAAGTGATGTACCCCAGGCCACATGGTGTGCAAGGTAGCAGCAGACTCAATTTAGAACTTAAGATATCCCAAATCCCAAAATTGTGTTTGTTCCCCCAGCCTGCTTAGTCTTTTACTCAAAAAGAGCTCTCTTTGCTATACTATAATCCGGGGGACTTCTGACACTGCAAGTACTAAGAGATTTAGCTGTCCATTCCTGAAATGGAGCTATCTGATAACAGGACCCCATGCTGCTCCCATTGAAGTTTAGAGTTTTGACAATGACTTCAAAATGGGCTGCATCAGACCAAAGGATGCAAAGAGGTTTGGAATGTCAAGGTAACTACAACAATCAGACCAACATATCAGCTTCCTATTCTAAATCTCATTTTTCTACTTTAGCTATTTTTTTTTTCTATTTTCTAGCTGGCCTGATGCGAAGGTGGAAAACTGAATGCAAAGAAACAAACTTACACAGGTGAGTGTTTGTATCACTCACCTGTGTAATTCTAGTTGTGTCAATAAGATTACTCAGTGGAGGGGATGTATTTAGGAATATTAACTTCCCTGGTTTTCAGTAAAGCTGAAATGTCTTGGGGAAAACATATCTACAGAGCAAGACTTTTTTCAATCAAAAGTCACCAGATGTGACCTAAAACATTCCAGACAATTTAATTTTCTTCATGAAAATAGTACTACTTTCACATATCATCAGCATTAAAGAGGATACATTTTAAAAGACATGACTAGATCCATGCTACCATGTCTGCCAGCGACTTGAACAGCTCTCTACTCAACATCATTGCGCTCCATCTTGAGGAGTAACACTACAGCTGTTATCAGGCAACACAGCAATCAGTAGCAGGTCAGGAACAGGCCTAGCTGACAAACAGCCACAGTGTGTAGCCCTTCCCTGAGAGGATTTTACCTACCTCTGGAGATACCTGAGGTTATTTTATTTGATTATTTTATATGTTGGTACCACTTACATAGCTTGCTATGCCAATAAAGTCTCATTGAATTGAAAAACTGAGTCACAACATACAGGCTTTTTGTGTAAGATTTGTCCCAGTGGCCCCCTAAAGTACTGGGCATAGGAATGCTAAGCATGGTTCTAAACATTGCAGGGCTCACAAATATTTAATATTTAAACTATAAAGAATGTTGGCTGTAAAATAGCCTATCTATTTATTTATGACTTATAGGGAGAACTCAGATGGACCACAAACAGATTTTTGGGGAAAGAAGATCTCTACCCTCCAGTTTGAAAGAGTTTGGGACAGTCAGATTTGAGAGTCTGGAGAGATTAGAAGTTCTTGGCACTAGAACCTGGAGACTACTGGGTGTGAGAAAGGTGGCACATCTCAGATGTTAGTCACATATATGTGGGGGTCAGGATATGCCAGACTAGGGTGACCAGATGGGACAGTCCTGATTTTTGGGTCTTTTTCTTATATAGGCTCCTATTACCCCAATTTTTCACACTTGCTGTCTGGTCACCTTAAGCCAGACACAGAACATTCTGAGAGCAACTTCAGCTATAATTTTGCAAGTTTGTGGTTCCCAGAGCATTCGCAGACATCCACTGTAGTAGGCCCAAGATCTACTGTGGAAATAGATTCATTTTATTTTAAACAGACAGCTTCTACAAATAATCTTAAGTCTTTTCTTCCACCAGGAAGTAATTTACTTGATTCCCACTTAATGCAACACTGAGTAAACAGTATCATCTATACCTTTGTTCTACCCTTCCTTAGCTATACAGTTCCTTCCAAGTTTCACTTGAAGCCTTGACTAAGAAATATAGCCATTTCCGCCTCAATGGATCCACATTTACCTTCAGTTAACACATACAGTGCCTCATCCTTTCCCCACTGAAGCCATAAACAGTCTCCCATTTATACAAGGGAGAGCAGAATTGGGCTTCTGATTCATATTTAAATTAAAAAACTGTTCATAGTGATTTTTCCAAGACTGGCGGATTGTCACTCTGCATTGACTTTAATGGATGACTCCAGCCTGGGAGTTGCAGGCTACCAAACCAGAACCTTCAGCATCCTCAGCAACAGCAGTAATTTCTCTGAGATGACCCTCAAGGATGCCAAGCCTGAGGGACGAGCATTATAGATAACACAGGCTTTTGGAAAAAAAAAAAGAGGAGTCTTTGGATAAAGAGGATAAACGAGGATAATTTGGGCATGAAAGCTTATGCCAAATTAATTTGTTAGTCTCTAAGGTGCCACAAGGACTCTTTGTTGTTTTTACTGATACAGACTAACATGGCTACCACTCTGAAACAAGCTTTTGAGAGCTTGTTCATCAGCACTTGAAACTGGGGAGCGTCTCACATAGCAGTTTGATTTTCAAAGACCTTTCTCGAGAAGACAGAATTTTAGTAATAAAGGGAAATTGTTCAGGATCATGATTAATTTTAGGGTTGAGACATATACAGATGCATTGGTTCTGATAAGAGGTAGACTAACCTATTTATAAAAAGTAAAGAAAGACACTTTTCCAATACACATTTTATCACATTTATTTTTTCAAATCCTGTATGATTTGGACTTTGATAATTTTATTCCTGACTCAGACTATACATTCTTAAATGCCCAATCACGTTTTCTGTTAAGATGTTTTATATATAGATCAGGGATCGGCAACCTTAGCAGGCCCAGCCAGTTTGTTTACCTGCCATGTCCACAGGTTTGACCGATCGTGGCTCCCACTGGCTGCAGTTCACCGCTCTGGTCCAATGGCGGCTGCGGGAAGCAGTGCAGTGCTGGCCACGGGCCAATGTTGCCAATCCCTGATCTAGAAAAGATATATATGAATATATGCTGTGTAACATCATTGCAATTTCATTTACATGAATTTAGCATGGGTGCATTGATTGAGAATAATAAAGCTAAGACTGAATTCAGCAGATCACTTCAAATGTATGTGCATAAAACTTTTACATCACTGTACAACATCAACTTCATGTATGGAACATATGTTATAGAAAAGCTATTTTATAGCTGTTTTATAGAAAAAATAACAAGTATGAGGACTTTTTTTGTAGTATACTCCTTTGCCTTTAAAACAAGGTGTCTGATATCAAAATATCCAGAAATGGCATCTGGTTTTCAGTGCCAAATTTGAGAAAATTCCAGGTCATATTTTCAGAAGTGAGCTACTCTTTCTTCCCCAGATGCACTTACATCTCCCACTGACTTCAAGAACTCTGGGCAAGACAACAAAATCTTTCTGTGCTTCATCTATGAAAGGGGGCTGGTACTTCCCTGCCTCACAGCGGACTGGGGGTATGTGTGAAAATTAAATTCATTAATGTATCTGAAGTGTTCAGAAACCATGGTGATGATTTGTGACAGAAGGCACCGCTGTATTCACACACTACACAGTATTGTACCAATCTGTATACAAAATATGCCTTATGATGTATCATTTGAAAACTAATAACTTGCTGGTCAATAATATCATGGTAGTATGTATGTTGCAACATTATATGTAAAGTTGTGATTTCCCCCTAATAAAGTTGGTGCATATGTCCAAATTCATATACTACCCATTAGGCAGAACTGGTCAAGCATGTCTTGAACCAGGGATCGGCAACCTTTGGCACGCAGCAGGCTGGGACAGTTTGTTTACCTGCAGAGTCTTCAGGTTTGGCCAGTCACAACTCCCACTGGCTATGGTTCACCATTCCAGGCCAATGTGGGGAGCTGCAGGAACTGGCATGGGTCGAGGGATGTGCTGGCCACTGCTTCCTGCAACCCGATCCCTGTCTTAAGGTTGCCGATCCCTGTTTTAAACAAAAGAATGAATGTTTATCTCAATTTACATATAAATTATAAACAGGATCCTCAGACAGCGAGAGGGGGAAGACAGCAGACAAGGAAAATCTTCATTTTAGAAAACTGAGGTGAGAGGGAATAACACGGAACTTCTTTCACCACCAGATACTATGTCACCTTCTTTACTATTTGAATAAACTTTGCTTTGATGAGTAACCTTTAGTAAAATGCATTTCCAAGGCGTATTGAAATAAGTGAGGGACAAAAAGTCTGCAAGGGATCTCTACCTAGCCATCTCGCTCTTTTCCACCTCAGAAAACAAAAGATACAACCGATGAACTTTAGGAGGTGAGCCTGACTTGAAACCTGGTCAGCAACGATCCCGGGAATCTATGTTAAGAACTTCACCTTAAACCAAGTCTAGTTTGTTAAGTTTAGAAAGCATTTCATCTTTATTTCTCTAGTAACCATTTCTAACTTTAATGCCTCAGTACTTGTACTCACTTAAAATCTCTCTCTTTGTAGCTACATAAACTTGTTTTATTCTTTAATTAAAATGAACCCCATGTTATGAATTGTTTAGGTAACTCCCCTAAAGGTAGCTGTAGCAGGGTGGTCATCCGCTCCGGCCTTGAAAGGGTTAAAGCCGGTCCTGAGAGAGGGCTGGGGCTGCGAGGAAAGGCTAGGCTGATTGGGGAAGCAGCCACAGCTGGGGCCATGCCCTAATCAGGCTTCAGCTGGCCCTGCAAAAGGCAAGTGAGCCAGGAACTTCACACGCTCTCTCTAGCTTTCTGGAGAGAGGACGATTGGGCTGCCTGCAAAACTAAGGAGGATACCTAGGGTGTAGCAGTGCTGAGGAAAGGCAGAAGGAGCTGGGGAGCTCCAGCTTAACAAAGCCTCAGGCTGTGGGACAGGTTAAGGGCCCATGAAAGGGTACTAAGGCTGCAGAGAGGCAGCCCAGATATGGGCAGCCCAGATATGGGCAGAGGCAGCTGCTCCGACCTTCCCTTTGCCTATGATGACTGGTTCTTACCCTGCAGTCTGCCTTAGGGAGTCGGGGCTTGTTGATGACTGGCAGTAGCCACAGCCTGAGGCCCGATGGGGATAGTGGGTTGAAGGTTCCCTGGGGAGGGGAGACCCACGGAGAGCGAAGGGGTATTGTCAGGGGGCAGCACGCCAGTAAAGGAGCACCGGGGTCCAGGAGGAACACGGGGGGCAGCAGATGGCGAGACATCGGCCTGCAGAGCGTGCTCTGAGCGGGAAAGAGCTAATTCCCAGACGGCCAGCAGGAGGCGCCGTTGGGTGTGTCGTCGCGCTGCTACAGTAGCACGCTGTTGTATATTGATCCCCTTAGAAGGGTGATGAATTTAATATATCCGGACTGTCCAGGAGAGGGCTGGACAGTGCAGAAGTCAAGTTTTTGGGGAAAACTCCGGAAATGGGAGTGTGCTGAAGTCACCCTGCCAGTAGCAACCATGACTGCTGGAAGCCAGAGTGGCTGGTGTTTGCCAACAGGCTGCTGAGGTCAGAGCTGCTGGACCAGGGTGGCGGCTATACACGGATACTGAGGGTGTGATCTGCATGCTATTTTTGAGGAGCCCAGGTTGGGAGCTACAGCAGCAGAGCACTGGGAGGCAGCCCAGATTTCAGGGCAAGTGGTGACACAGTCCCTCATTGGTCTGGATTGCACCCCTGAATGTCAGTCACTCATAGAAAAGCCTGCTTTCACAGAAGGGACAAAACACGTATATGTGTTAATTAGGGACCTCGCTGCTCAAATCATACTACCAGCATTGTAAATCAACTGCAATGCTCAAGTGGGAGCCACTTGTTTTAATAGGAAGGGGCCTGCTGGACTTAAATGCTTTAATTTAAGTGAAGTCATTGAGCATAATAAAACGGTGCTTTGGATGAAATGTAATGGCCTGTGATATGCAGAAGGCAACAGTTGATGATCTAATGGTCTCTTCTGGCCTCAAATGCTATGAAATTATGAAACTCAGGAATTTATTGTCCCTCCTTAATCCAAAAAACCACAACAGTGACTCTAGTGACCTTTTGTCATGCTGCACAGCCCCTCTCTTGTCCAGACTTCTGGAGTGAATGCAGAATTTTAAAAGAATGAGGGTTGTTTTCTGCTTGACGGTATTGGTCAGGAGCTTTGAGATGACATTTCTGTGGAAATTTTTACATTCTCTGGAAGGGAATTCATAGTCCTGAGCCAGTTCTTGAGAACTGGTTTAATGAATTTGACCCCTGCAGCTGACACTTGCATTGTTTCATCATCGTGGAAATGCTTAATTCAAGACTAGATGTTTTTAATAGATGATGGTGAATCTATGACTGGAATATTGGTATAGAGGGGTATAAATTTTGTAGGAAGGAAAGGCAGGGTAAACAGGAAGGAGGTGTTGCATTATGCATCAAGAATATATACATTTGTTCTGAGGGCCAGAAAGAGGTGAGAGGCTAACCAGCTGAATGTCTCTGGCTAAAGATAAAAGGAGAAAAATAGGAGTGGCAGGGGTCTACTATAGACCACCAAATTAGGAAGAAGAGGTGGATGAGGCATTTCTAGTACAAACAACTGAAATATCCAAACCACAAGACCTGGTAGTAATGGGGAACTTTAACTACCAAGTTCTGTTGGAAAAATACAATTTCCAGTAAATTGTTGGAACGTACTGGGACAACTTATTGTTTCAGAAAGTGGAGGAAGTAACCAAGGAGGACAGCCATTTTAGACTTGAGTCTGAACAACAAAGAGGATTGGGCTGCAAATCTGAAAGTGGAAGGCAATTTGGGTGAAAGTGACCATTAAGGCTAAGATTTTGTCATAGATATTTTTAGTAAAAGTCACAGAGAGGTCACAGGCAATAAAGAATAATTCAGGAAGCCTGTGACCTGTCCCTGACTCTTTTACTAAAAATATCCATGACAAAACTGGAAGCTGCTGGGCAGCTGCAGGGCCAGCTGGGAGCTCTGAGGGGCCCCCACACCTGAGCGGTTCCTCAGAGCTGCTGGGGTCTGCCTGCCACCTGTGGAAGCAGGGAGCTGAGGGGGTCCCCCTCCTGCCCGCAAGGGTCTGGGGTGGTGAGGAGCTCTGGAGGTTCCCCACCATTTGCAGCAGCCAGGAGCTGTGGAGTACCCCTTCCACCCACAGCGGCTTGGAGTTCAGGGGCCCTGCTGCCTCAGGTGGTGGGGGTAACTTGCAGCTCCCAGCTGCCAGGGACTGAAGTCACAGAGGTCTTCTGAAGTCATGGAATCCGTGACTTCCATGACTTCCACGACAAAATTGTAGCCTCAGTGATAATGAAATGATGACTTCATTATTCTAAGGAAAGGAATGAGTGAGAGCAGCAGAAAAAGGACAATGGACTTCAAAACAAAGTAGACTTTAACAAACTCAAAGAACTGGTAGGTAAAGTCCCATGGGAAGGAAATAGAAAGGACAGAGGAATTCAGAAGAGCTGGCAATTTCCTCAAGAAGAGGATATAAAATTCACAACAGTAAACTATCCCAATCAGTAGCGTAGCTAGGGTGGGATCTGGGGGAGTGGCCGCTCCCCCTGAGGCCAAATTGCCAAAAGTGGCACCTACTCACTGGGTGACTGGAGCAGGGGAGAGTTGTGGAACTGTCACCGAAACACTGCCGCCGGAGGAAACAAAGCTTGTCTGTCCGTCGAAATTCCGCCGAAAGGGCTCCACTTCTTTCGGCGGCGTTTCCAAGGACATACCCGCTTCACTGGTTTCTCCAACAGCAGCTCCACCAAGTGGAAGTCACGCCTTGATTTTTGGTGACGCCTTTCTTTTTGAAGGTGGCACCTTTTTTTTCGTGGTGCCTTTTTTTTCATGGTCGCTCCCCCAGCTGGTGAAACCTGGCTATGCCCCTGATTCCAATGCAAAGGAAAGGTAGAAGGAATAGTAAGAGACCAATATGGCTACATCAGGACCTCTTTAGTGACCTGACTATCAAAAAGGAACCTTACAAAAAGAGGAAACATTGACAAATTGCTAAGGAGGAGTACAAAAGGATAGCACAGGCATGTAGGAACAAATCAGAAAGACTAGACTAATCCCAGAACAGGATATTAACCTAGAAGGTGAGAGACCCAGGTTCAAGTCTCTGATTTGGAGTAGGAATTTGAAGCTGGATCTCTCACAGCTCAGAGGACTACCATAACCATCAGTCTAAAGCATAATTCTCTCTTTGGCCCATTGAATATTTAATTATTTACACTGTGGAACAGCTTCAGCAGGAGAAACAGACTGTCTCGCTAGCACGATTATCAGCTATTCCGGGGCTTGTTCATTTTTTCAGACCTTTTTTCTCAAATGTCTCAATTTCATTCCTCATCAGAATAGAAATAAAACTCAAGGATCTGGAAATTTGTGACAAAACAGAGTTACTGTTTTCAAATGAGCCTTACTGACAACATCACAGTCAGAGGATATGTCTACACAGCAAAAAAAAACCCATGGCTGGCCCGTGCCAGACGACTCAGGCTCATGGGACTCATGCTGCAGCGCTGTTTCATTGCTGTGTAGACTTCTGGGCTGACGCCTGTGCTATAGGACCCCGTGGGGCAGGAGGGTCACAGAGCTTTGGCACTAGCCTGAGCCCAGAAGTCTACACAGCATTGAAACAGCTCTGCTGCCCAAGCCCCATGGACCAGCTGAGGTTTTTCTTTGCTGTGTAGACCTACCCTTAGATAGCATGCTTGCAGACATATATGGATAAATATCAGCAGATATGCCAAACTTGTATCTGTGCCCCACAGAATGGATAAGAAGTAGAAGAGGTTCAGTTTTTAGTGGTCAACTAAAAACAGGGTGAAGGTAAAATGAAGAGCAAGACATGTTGGTTCAGAAGAGAAAATGTTTCTGATCTGAGAGATGTGGAGTGACCTTAGCCTCTCTGTGTTGGAGTGCCTCAGTACAGAGCTACTTGTAAGGTTTGGCGCATTGGTAGCATTAAGAACTCTTAACAGTATGTCTATTTTCTTTTATCTGTCTCATTTTCCTTCAGGGTGGCCAGAACAGCAAACTATATAATAGCAGTATATTACATCTGCCTCTGAAAACAGGACCATTACAAATTAAATGAAATTGATTTTAAGTGATGGGTGCATTAGAAATGCCTGGTTAGAGCAGACCTGCATTTCCAGGTCAGACATTTCCTGGAAATTAATGACTGTTAATGTGTGATTGGAGGTCTTAATTTGTCTTGGGCCTTCAACCAGCTCATCATTAATTGCCAGAAAATATACTCCCCTATTAATCAACTGCTTAAATAATTAAGCCCCTTTTTGTTCTCTCATTGAGAAAGTACCTTAACTAAGGTAGATTTCCTTACAACTCTAGCATCTCATTTGAAAATGAACTTGTTAGTGAAGTGATTGAGATGATTGTAAAAATATATCCATGTAATGAATAGCTCTTAGGAGATTAATGATGTTGTATGTAAACTATTGCACCTTCAGGACATTTTCTTCTGTTTAGGTGCTAACTAGCAAACCTAGAAATGCAAAGCTCTGAATGGAGTTAAAAATGGAAATATGTTTTTTAAAAGTCCAAACCTTTTAAGTCCTCAGTGAATGATATTATATTATCTGTAAGTATTCTTTTTCAGGGTACATTATCTTCCAGGTACAAGTTGCAATCATTATTCAACATACGATTACCCTCTTAAAATTTACCAAAGATGGACCAGCACATAAAGCTTATAAATGGTGAAATTTGACTATTGTTTAAAACTATGTGGTTGTCATCACAGACACTTTTTTCTTTAATCAGGCTCTCAGAGGGAAGATCAAAAATTCCTTGAAATCTAGCCAGAAATCTAGAATGCCTTTAGGGTGCTCTACACCCACTTGTCAAATTTCTTAGTTCTAACCAAAGCTGTTTTTTCCCTCCCTGTTTGTTTTATGTAAATTTCTTTCTCCATCTTTTTTTTAATTGGGGGTTGGTGCAAGGATTAATTTGTTACAAAACTTTAAAACCTCAGGAAAAATCCTTGAGCAGGAAGACTTATTGACTCAAGAACTGTTTGTTGTTGAAACAACTGATACAGCACCATACACTTTTTCTGTTGCTGGGCATATTTAATAGATACCCCTTTCTTTTCTAAGATTGTGTGAATTTCATTAGAAGATGCAGTAATTCCTATAAGCACTCTGTAGTGTCCAGAGTGAAAAGTGTTACAGTAGATCATTCTAGCTGACTCCTATAAGTTTGTCTCCTGGACCTATTTTCTGTTTTGTGTCAGGAGACTGACTGACTTCACACAGATTTTGACACACATTTCTATTTTTCCCATTATAGATATTTTGTCTTATCTGTATCCAGCAGAGTCATGTTCAGTGTTTAGAAAGAGGCATTTTAGTATCTCATCATGGAAAGTCACTAAAGAATAGGCCAAAACAAGCCTCCTATCCAAGCCCTGCCAGTTTTCAGTTGAATCTAGAAGACTGTATGGAACTGTATTTCTGGACCTAGTAGTAACTTGCATGTGCAAAGGGAGCATACTTGCCTTAATCCTGAACAAAGACTATAAACAGTCATTTTCATAATTTGTAGGAGGAAATAAAAGTGAATTTTTTCTAAAGATTCCCAAATTTGCATTTTTATTTTTAAACCAAGTATATGACCTAGAGGAAAAAGATTAAGTGCTTAGGCTCTTAAGTCACATTTGTAAAAGTGACTTAAGGTCTTTCAATCCTAAATCTGATTAAAAGTTCATAGGAATTGGGTTTCTAAGTCATTTTGGCCCAGATTGTCAGTGGCATTTAGGTACTGAAAGATGCAGATAGGTGCCTAGACGGATTTTTAAAAGTGCCCAAGCAGGTTAGGTGTCTAATGCCACTGATTTCATTGGTACATTCTGAGATTTCTAGCTAAAGGTTTTCAGATGCTACCTTTGATTACAGCATGTCAGAAAAAATTAGGATTTTGTCATCTATTCCATTAATTTTCCTAGTTCTGTTTCTATGAGAGTCTCCCTAGCCTATGGATCAAATTTTCAAGAGCACTAAAATGACAGACTCCTAAGTGCCTACTTCCATTGTGAAAATGGAATGTAAGGTCCCAAACAGTTTTGCAATACTGTCATTACTCACAGGCATACGGAATACTGGAACACTCTTTTTTATATATAATTCCAGGACATCAAGCAGATGAACTTGAAACCACCATCAAAAGAGTATTGCCAGTGGGATGGTTCAGTTCCTGCATCCTCCAGAGTGGTATATTTTGGGGCACTAGGACTGAGAAACATGAAGTTAATTACAGATAGTGCAAGGAAATAAGTATCAAAATCCATGCTTTGCTCGGTCCTCATGACTGGAGGTTCCCAAATATTACAAGCTCTTTGGGGCAGAGATCATCTTTTTGTTGTGTGTTTCTGCAGCAGATAGCATAATGGGATCCTGGCCCGAACTGGGCACCAAAGCACTACTACCATACAAATAAATAATAATCGCTACAATATTTCCAAGCTGACTGGCCAAAATTATCTAAACACTGACACATGACTGCTGATATAAAATAATATTGGATTTGTGTGAAGTCCTCTGTGGCTTTGGAGCTTCAAGTCATAGTCCTTGCCTGAGGAAGTATGGTTCAGAACCCTTCTCTATGAATGAAGCTATCACTGTTCACTAGCAGCCTTCCTTCTCACAAGGGTATGGTAGGAACCTTTAAATATTGTACTATACTCCAGTGGCTCTCCCTGTGGGGGCCATGAGCAGGTTTCAGTGGGGCCATCAAGCAGTACCACCATCAGACTTACTGGGGCCCAGGGCAGAAGGCTGAAGCCCCACATCATGGGGCAGACATCTGGGGTCCCGAGCCCAGCCACCCAGAACTGAAGCTGAAGTCTGAGAAATGTAGCTTTGCGAGGCCCCCTGTGGCGTGACACCTCAGGCCCTGCTTGCTATTCCCTATCGCCAGCCCTGGACTGAGAAACATGAAGTTAACTACATACTTTTATATGGGTGAAACCAATTGTTGTGGCACAGGTGGGCTGTGGAGTTTTTAATAGCATATTGGAATGGGGGCTCAGAAAGAAAAAAGATTGAGAACCCCTGCTACATTCAAAGGTTCTACCATTGCCTGCTGAATTTTCCATTGAAGGGAATTTTACTGTAAATGATGGAACCTTTCAAAACTGAGGTGTCACTGTAGGAAAGTGAGTGGAAAAGTGCTAATGTCTCAAGTTTCAATTGTATCTCAACAAGAAAGTATGATAGGGTAATAATTTTAGAGCTCTGTAGTTCAAAAACATCAGAGAAACCTCATGGTATAAAGAGTTAGATTTGTATCAAGTCTTGTGCCCAAATGTGCATTTACCACTGATTTATAAGTAGAGCGTGTATGATTGTCGGCTGCTTGTAGTTTGCTATTCACTGGGCAGTTTGAGTCAACTGTTGTTCACTATCAAGTTTTCTAAGTAGAGAATGGACAGTCAAAAGCATGTAAGTGCTTATTTCCAGCATGTTCAATTGCACTTGATTTTGCCAACTTACATTCCACCATTCTACAGTATATTATATCAAGTGATATCACTGCTCTATAGCCAAAATGCTTCTGAAATAAATGTAGTCAAACTTTACTAATTCTGCATCACTGAGAATGAAAATGATGCTTAAAATTGTTGATTGGCTCTAGTTTTCAAGATATGCTATTGGGTCAGTATATACGACCCTTGACATGGGAATGGTGAAGGATAAGTGAGTTATAAAAGGAAGGGATCTCAATTTAAACCAGAAATGACTAAAATACATCTTTGACTGGATCTATGACTAAATCTATGACTGGGTTTGGACAGTACTTGCTTTTTAGGCAAAACAATGAATGATGCAATCTGAAGCTGGTATTGCATCATACATGATATGAATTGCATCATGTTATTCCTAGAAGTCATGGATGATGCAATCATAACGAAGCTTACATCACTCTGCTGAACAAATTGCCCTAGATCAGCTCTAGAAATCATACAGTGTCGTGCTCTCTTATTTGTCAGTGTTTGATTTTGCCAAGGGGCACATTTCTATTTAGCCAAAGTGAGCAGAGATGCCTCGTACTTGTGTGAACAGTGCAGATAACTTCTGCTGTGTTTGTGGTGAAGTGACTTTTGCATCACAGAAGCGCAGTACAACCACTATGGTTAAGAAAGCCTATCACCTTTATTTTGGCTGCAAAATTGGAGACCAGGACAAAAGGTGGGCCCCACACATATGCTGCAACACTTGTTCAACAAATCTTCACCAGTGGTTGAACAGGAAAAGGAAATCTATGCCTTTTGCAGTGCCAACAATTTGGAGAGAGCCAACAAATCATACCAGCAATTGTTACTTCTGCATGGTGCCTCCAGTTGGGAAAGGTGTGTCAAAGAAGAAAAAGTGGACTGTGCATTATCCAAACATTCCATCAGCTATACACCCAATACCCCACGGAGAAGGACTGCCAGTTCCTGATGCACCAGAATCATTCTCACTTCAGTCAGACGAGGAAGAGGAAGAGGATGAAACTTCTGGTCCTGAACCATCAATGTCACAGGACCCACATTTTCTCCCATCCTCCTCCTCTGAACCACACCTCATAACACAAGCTGAACTGAATGACCTTGTCAGGGATTTGGAACTACCCAAGAGTAAGGCAGAGCTGTTGGGCTCCAGACTACAGCAGTGGAAAATCCTGGCAGGTGATGTTAGGGTTTCCATGTTCCGTGACCGTCAAAAGGATCTTGTCCCATTCTTCTTCATGGAAGGTGATCTTGTAGCCTGCAACAACATCGATGGTGTGATGGCACCCCTCAACATCGTTCATGATCCAGATGAGTGGAGACTCTTCATTGATTCATCGAAGACGAGTCTTAAAGCTGTTTTGCTGCATAATGGCAATGTTTTGCCATCAATTCCACTTGGTCATGCAGTCCATATGAAGGAAACCTATGACAACATGAAACAACTTTTGAGGTGCATAAACTATGACCAACATCGGTGGCAGCTTTGTGGCGATTTGAAGGTTGTTGCTCTCTTGCTTGGTCTGCAGACTGGATACACAAAGTACTGCTGTTGTCTCTGGGCATTTCTATTCAAATGGGATAGTCGTGCAAGAGATTCCCACTACATCAAGAAAGATTGGCCACTCCGACAGTCATTGGAGCCTGGGTGGAAAAGTGTTCAGCATCCACCACTTGTTGAATCAGGAAGATTTTGTTACCACCCTTACACATCAAGCGGGGGTCTCATGAAGAACTTTGTCAAGGCCATTGACAAAACACAAGCAGCTTTCAAGTACCTCCGTGGAAAATTTCCAAGGTTAAGTGAAGCTAAGATAAAGGAAGGTGTCTTTGTTGGGCCTCAGATTCGTGAACTTCTTCGAGATGATGCATTTGACCATGCACTGCGTGGCAAGGAAAAGATGGCATGGAAAGCCTTCCAGTCAGTGGCAATACATTTTCTCGGCAACAACAAGGCAGACAACTACAGGTTGTTGGTGGAAAACCTCCTCAAGGCATACAAAAGCCTTGGTTGCAGCATGTCACTAAAGATACATTTTTTGCACTCTCATCTAGATTTTTTTTCCACCGAACTGCGGAGCAGTGAGCGACGAGCACGGCGAGCAATTTCACCAGGACATTGCAACAATGGAGAAACGCTATCAGGGCAAATGGAGCCCATCAATGCTTGCAGACTATTGCTGGACAGTGACAAGAGATGCTCCATTTAATGAATACAAGAGACAAGCCAAGAAGCGCCGAGTAGACACTGAATAGGACTAAACTATGTACATAATAGTTTTTTGCCTTTTGTTTCATAATACATTTTATTTATATAACCCTTCTGTTGATTTTTAAAGTGTTACATAGACAGAACAGGTGAAATATTATCATGTAAAGCAACCAAAAACACATGAAAAGACCCAGGTTTACAATTTATGATTAAAACTCTACTATCTACACAATATACATAGACATAAAATGTAAAAACTTAAATATCTTAGAAACAGTAGCCAATCAGTTGTTTTAATTGTCATATTTGAATTCAACACATCAAAATACATAATAAATATCACATTTTATCTCTGAAGCAGACGACTTCTAAAAAATTGTAGACCTGTGTATGTTAACAAAAGATACACAGCAGAGGGGAGAATAAGAATCCTGTCAAGAAAGAGAACCATACAACAGAACATACCAGAATTTGTGCCCCCTTGTTTAAAGTAGTAGCAATCAAATCACAGGATATTTCCTTGGGATTAATGGCTGGGTGGGAGAGTTGAAGGATTGATGTACACCTAAGGTCCATTAGTCCCAATCGGTCATTAATTCTTCAGGAAGTGTCCTTTGCAAAGGTGACATACATAAACATTAGTGATAACAAAGGGGCAGGTTTCTTACATGTCCCAAATATCTAACCTAAAAAAGAAAAATCCATTTGCTAGGTATGTATAACAGTATTTTTAAATTAAATTTCCAAATTAGACAATTTTTTTCATGTAAACTCCCTCCCCGCATCATATTTCTGCTTTTGCTCATTCTGCAGTGTAGAACTTGTTTTCACACTTGAATGGTCAAACAAATATCTCCAAGGTGTTTGGCTATCAAAGTCTATTAATGTTTTTCTTCTTGTTTTCTGTTTCTATGTTGACAGCCCCTGCCAAAAGCAACATTTAAAAACGCTAACGTGGGTGGCAAACTGCTAATTTTTCCACATGCAATTAGGGTGTCAGACACTTGCACAAAATTGGTCACTTTTTTCACACAAAAACATTTGCAATAGCAATATTCCACTGGCAGTCACTGCACAGCTGATGGAAATGTGATGATTTTTAGACTGATTTTTGCTGAGGCAGGCTTTGTCTTCATTGCCAAAAAAAGAGTCTGTTTTTAATCATGGGATAACTATCTTACATTAGCTGTCCTACAGTAAAACTCCAGTGAAGACAAGGTGCTGTAGGTTTTACTGCAAGGTAGCTAGATGAGGTCAATGCTATACTCATGCCGCGGTTCATCCCATGCTAAACCTACAGTGCCTTGACTTCACTCAGAATTTACAGAAGGATAGCTAGTATGTGTTAATCATCTGAAAAAAAAAACCCTCCACCTTTTTAGCAGTGAAGAAGTAGCCACAGATTCCCAAGTCATCTATCCCCAATTTTCTCTCTACACTTAGTCACTCATGGCTAGTGGCTTACATTCTTCATAGCTACGAATTGTTTCCCTGGATGGTAGGAGTGGAGGGTCAATCAAGTGTTTATGAAAGGATAAAAGAGCTCCAGGCTTCTCTTGCCAAATTTAAAATGAATCCCACCACAAACTGGTTCTTGTAATCCTTAGGTTGATCCTATCATCCTACCAACTTTCAGGAGGGTCATGCCCCCAAAACAGCTGTATTTGAGTGAAGAAATTTCTTAATGTTTTCCACAAATATGTTATGACCTTGACTCCACAACCTTTAAAAGGGCCAAGTTATATTTACATCTTGCATTCAGTTTCTCTAGAGAGCTTCCAGCATCTTCCTGCTTGCCCCTTCACTTCTGTCCAGGTTGGCTGTCCTCCAACATAATCACAGAAAGTTGTTTCACTCATGCCCACATATGCAGTTAGCCCTGGAACTTATGATGATGGATAACTCTGTACTTTAAGGATGCTAGCATTTAACAGATTACTTTATAGTAATGTGGTGTTCCAAGCAGCTATTGTGGAATCTTTGTTGATACAGGTGACACTAAACCTCCAGTGGAGCCCCAGGACTCAGATGGGTCTTAAGGATTCTGAAGGGTTTCTCCCACAGAGAAAGTTTCTCCAGGGAAAAATGTGGATGGAATTTCCTGACAGGAACTTTCTGGAGGTTTCTTCTCTCCCGCTCCGTTCCTGCAGGTTTCCCCATGGGAGTGTGTGATGTGGCGCCTATGTAATTATTTAATTAACATATTGCAGAGTTTTTGTACAGTGCAAAAGAACAACTTGATTTAATTGCAGCAAATCATTTAAAAAACCTGTTGCAGGAAATGCTTTCAGAAAACCTCTTAATCAATACAGAAGAAAGATATTAGAGAATACTGGGTTTTGAATATATCCACCTTTCCTCAGATTTTCTTGCTTCACTGTTTAATACTGCCAAACCAGGAATAAATTAAGCAAACCACTGAAATTTTCTAAACTATGAAGTCGTCTGCTTCAGAGATAAAATGTGATATTTATTATGTATTTTGATGTGCTGAATTCAAATATGACAATTAAAACAACCACCAATTTATGATTGGGTATGAGTAAAACAGTTTAATTACAATAAGAAGCCCTTGTCTCATTGAACCAAACCTCAAGTGAACCATTTTAGACATTGAGGAAAGGTCAGTTAAGGAATCAGATCCTAGCATGGCTTTCCATTGCCACTTCAAATCTGGAAATTAGTTTTATGATGCTTCTACAGCTTTGTCTAATCCAATTCATTCCAAATCAGTATAGTTATACCAAACCTTATTAATGGTCACTTACATTTCCCCATTTCCTTACTTCTCAGCATTCATTCACTTGTGAAGTCAAATAGACTATGTCAACAATCTTGCTTGAAAGTTTCCTGAGATATGGGGCATTGCATAAGAGGTGAAGTGTCAATGAACTGTGTCCATTTTCATTTACATGGAATTTGGTGTGGAAGATTAAACTTAAATCAAGTTCCCTTTTTCTCTTAAATAGAAAGAACTTCCATTGATTCCAGCAACCCAGCTGCCTGCATGTAGCATTCCACTATGTTAACTTTTTTCCCCCGTTGCAGCGGACAGAATACATTATATTCTACTGTGGAAGAATATTCTACTTCAGAAATTGCAATTCCTTGATTTAAATCTTTAGCTATGACAAGAATTGCTGTGTGGAACTGCCATGGGCAAGGGGTTAAAAAGATATTCAAGATCAGAATTAGTGAGAATTTCCATCCAGTCAGTAGACTTCAGCTTGGTCTCTATCCATTCTCTTCTCACTCACACCAGCGTATTTCCATTGTGCACAGCATCCCTGAGCTATAACAGGTGCTCCCATTTGATCAATTAAGAGAGTGGGGCTATAACAGACCAGGGAGACCAGTAACAGGGAGAACCAATGAGTCAGGGCTGCCTGGGAGGATATGATTGGCCTGAGAGGCGAGTTACCAGAGCCAGAAGGTGTTTTCTGAGGGAAAGCTGAAGCAAGGAAAATAGCAAGGGAAGGTTTGCTGGCCGACCACCCCAAGCCAGAGGTCCAAGGCTGAAGTGGGGAGGAGGAGAAGCAGCAGCAACAGAGGGAGGTGCCTGTTGGTTCTGACCCACAGAGATGAAGGCAAAGGAACAGCAGAGTGACTTACCCACTGATGTCTCCAAACCACAGAGCTGGACCCAAGGAAATAGTCAGAGGGCCAGCAGAGAGTGAGGGATGTTCCCCTGGTAAGCATGCTTTTCCCTCTGAAAGGCTGCAGGGGTTCCTGCTAGAAAGACCAGAGTTGCACTCTACCTTAAAAGGCTGTGATGACTGTCCTGGCAGAGGGACAGAAGATGACTGATGAGGAGCTAAGTGTGGTGTATGATGCCAGTGTGGATAGTGGAACATCATGCTATTGAATTCTAAGGACTAGATGCATTAGGATGATAAATGGACTATGCTGGGGACTTCTGCACTATACTTTTGATAACAAATTGGCCCTCCCAAGGAGGGGTATTCGTCAAGCAAGAAAGGCTGGACTATTTCTGGACTCTGAAGGAGAGAAACTGAGGCAGATTCACATATTGTACCACAGAATGGTACTCCAGTTGGGGCCACCCTTTGATACATTGACTTCAGTGGAGTTATTCCTTGTTGAAAAAGTGAAAGGAGAATCAAGCCCATAATATATAGCCACTTCTTTTATTTTTTTACTGCTCCCTGCTTCTTTTTACTCTCTTCACAACACAGTGCAACTCACTCTGCTCTAGCAGTTACTATATAACAGTTACTAGAGCAATCAATCAAATCACTGAAAGCAAATAACTTAAACCCTTGAACCCGATAGCTGTTTTCTGACCTTGGGTTTACTAGCGGTTAGAATGACAAATTCATTAAAGTGATAATACACTCTTGCTTTTCCAAAATGCAATTTATCAGTATAAGGTGAACTTTGTGACAAAGAAAAATATAATCCAGGCAAATAAAAATCTAATGATAAGTGAAAGGTGGAATACCTGTGATTCAACCAAGACAATATTACTTACAGGAATGTGAAGAAATCTTAGAGCTATCTAAGGCAATGGCTAACAGACTGAACAAGTCTTAGGCTGACAGGGAAAGAATGTAATGACGGCATTTAAAACATCTCATTGCCCTCACTTCAGATTTTGAAATGTGAATTTAAGACTAATTAAAGGATTTTCACTGAGATAAATTTCTCTCTAAATCTTCTGATCCAATCCAAACCTATGAATAAAGAATATCCTTCCCATAATTAAATAAACCGATTCTGTTCCCTGATACTTAGTCAGGAATAAATGGCTCCTGTGTGATTCAAACTGTGTAAATGACCACAAAAAATATATGGATTTCTTTAATAATAATGTAATTATTTACACCACTGGTTGATATTCAGTCTAATGCTGCAAACAGAAGCTGTTCCTATGCTTTACAGAAGAGTTTTCCAGTTGTAAAACCATTTGCCAAACTACAAGCATGCCCATAAACATCCTTTTTCCATAGCTGGCTAAAGTGAAATTATTTCCACTTGTTAAAAGACAATGTGGAATGACAGATTAAAGTTATGATTGAAAACCATTCTTGTGGCTTCCAGTCTTTGTGGAGGCCAGATTCAGATCATTTCTAGTTCACATATCTTCATCCACTCCAGCAACCAACTACTGGCTCTAACATTCTAGTGAGGTTTTGAGAGTGAATGATGTTACTGTGAGGCTGGGACCTGTAATGCTCTCAAAATGAACAGTGTGTGGAGATATAAAACAGTGGGAAGAGCCTCTGCTTGACAGATGACAGTTAAACTGAAAGTGATTATCACCAAATCATATGATGTGCTTTTTGTACTACTGTAGTGTGACATGTTCAATAGGGAATGAGGAATGACAGGCCAAGAAGGGCCTTGAAAGTGAAAACACATAGTTTATGGATTATGTGACAGAAAAGAGGGAGCCACAGGTGCTGACTTTCCAATGGGCTGGGGAGAGTACTCGACCCCCGACTCTGCCCCAGACCCCACTCCCACTCTCACTCCATCCCTTCCCCAAAGGCCCCACCCCACCCCACCCCCACCCTGCCTCTTCCCTCCCTCTTCTACTCCCTCCCTCGAGCGTGCTGTGTCCTCACTCCTCCCCGCTTCTCTCGAGATAAGACGTGGGCAAAGTACAGCCTGTGGGCCACATGTGGCCCGCTGGCCATTTTTATCTGGCCCCAGGCCGAGCACAGCAAGCCATGTGGCCCTGTGCTCCCGGCTGGGAGGCCGGGCCGAGTATGTCTTGCCGCAGGGCCCCGCACCCTGAGTCGGGGGTGCCTGGCCGAGCGCGGCAAGAGGTGCAGCTGGGAGGAGCTCTGTAAGCCGCGAGGCCCCACATCCAGCTGAGCAGGTAAGCCAGATGGCGGGGGGGCTTAGGTAGTGGGGGCCAGGGTGGCTGGCCATGGTGGTTAGGGTGTGGAGGGTCTCAGGAGGGGGCAGTCAGGGAACAGATAGCAGGGGGTGTAGATAGGGGGTGGGGTCCTGGGGGGCAATTAGAGTGGGGAGAGTCTCTGGAGGGGGAGATCAGGGGACAAGGAAGGGGGGATTGGACGGGTTGGGGTTCTGAGGGGGTTAGTCAGGGGGCGGGAAATGGGTGGGGGTCAGATAGGGGGCAGGGCCTTCCCTACCCAGCCCTGTGCACAATTTTGAAGCCCAGTGTGGCCGTTGGGCCAAAAATTTGCCCACCCCTGCTCCAGATCCTCTTGCATGCCATGAAACAGCTGATTGCAGTGGGTGGGAAGCGCTGGGAGGGAGGGGAGGCACTGATCAGCGGGGCCCACCAGCAGGCAGGAGGCACTGTGGGGAGGTGCTGATGGGGGGGCTGCGATGGGTGCTCAACACCCACCATTTTTTCCCCAGTGGTGCTCCAGCTCTGAACCACCCATGAGTCAGCACCTATGAGTTGGAGGGATTCAAGGAGAGGTGGTGACAACAAAAATGAGGAGCTCAGAGCTTGATCTTTGCTGCAGCATTCTGAATGGATGAGAAGGGAAAGCTTGCATATGTGAAGACCAGAGAGAAGGACGTTGCAGTAACCGAGATGATGAGTGCTGGAGAAGTGTGTTAGCTGAGTTTGGATAGAAAGGCTGTATCTTAGACATGTTTTGCAGAAAGAATCTGCAATACTTAAATATAGCCTGATTGTGAGAAAATACAGAGAGGTCCAAATCAAACATGATGCCCAGATTACAGGCCTGAGTGACAGGCTGAGTGTTGTTGTCCACAGTATCGAGAAAGGAGATAGAAAGTTGGGCTTTGAGCAGTTCTGTTTTAGCCATCTTGAGATTTAGCTTATGGCCAAGAGGCGATGTCAGACAGACTAAGATTTTAGTTTGGACAGAGAAAAAAGGTCTGAGGTAGACAGGTGGATCTGTATATCACCAGCATAAAGATGGTGGTTGAATTTGTGTTTTTTGTGAGATTCTCAAAGATAAGATTGAGGGGAAAATGAGAAAGGGGACTAAGGATACAGCCTGGTGGAACCCACAGAGTTGGAGGAGGGATGAGAAGGATCTTCCAAATGACACATAAAAAGAATGATTAGAGAAGCAGGAGGAGAACCAGGAGAGGACAGTCATAGAAGCCAAGGGAGGACAAGATTTCAAGGAAAGGAGCATGGTCAACTGTTGAAGGCAACTAACAGATCAAGGAACACAAGGATGGAATACTGATTTTGAGCTTTGCTAGGAAGAGGTCATGATAGATTTTGACAAAAGCAGTTTCTGCAGAGTGCAAGGGATGGAAGCCAGAATGGAGTGGGCCTAGTTACTCACGTAACTGCAGGAGAGTAATTCCAGATACAGTGACTGTAGACAGCATGTCTAATTAGCTTACAAATGAAAGAGAGAAGGGACTTTAATGTGAAAAGTAATTGAGTGGAATTGATCAAACATTCAGAAACTATGTAGCTTCTGATTCCAAGTATTATTATTGATAAATTGGGAGAGAAAGCAAGCAGCAATGAAGTCAAGCTCAAACTAGGAAAGCACAAGCTTCATGAAAAGAGATTACCTTTTTATAATCTGCTTGATGGTTTGGCACTGAAGATATCTAGAGAATATGGAAAGTGGAAAGTTTTTAGATAATGAAATAGAGAAATGACAAAATGATCACTTTAGAAAACTGTTCTTGATGCATATTTAAAAGTCCCTGGCTTGTTGGCAATTGTAGCCAATCACAGATTCATTAGTGAATTGGGAAGCAGCAGAACTGTAATTTAGTTCAATTTCCACAGCACAGGTGCCAATGTACAATCTCTAATAACTTTGCTTCAAAACAATCTTACCAGTGATTTTTGTTTAGGGTTGTAGGTTCTTCTATCTGGAGCTCAATGAAATGGATTTTAATACCTTATGGGACCCAAAAGCCCTTCCATACAGCCCCTTCTCAGACATTCTCTATTCTAATTGCCAATAGATATGTTTGTTTAACAGGATGCAGCACCAAGTGCGATGAAGCATCTCATTTCCCAGAGCACTGCAGGCTAACAGAAAACAGAAGTAATGTACAATACATTACATTAGATAATTAGCATGAGCTTATGCAGTTAATCAAAATCAATAAAAACAATATGTAGCAAAAATGAGCAGACTCAAGCATTTTATTTGAGAATAATATAGTTTAAAAATTGCCAATTTCAGTCAGTAATTCAGCATGATCAATATAATGTATGAGAAATTTGACCAAGATTTGATTTGCATCTGGGAGTCTTGGTGATGTGAAATATTGTACAGACTTGACTCCAGATGTGAAATTATCCTTATTGGGTGTTTTTTTTAACAATTGTGTTTTAACACAGTGATTAGACCAGCTGGAACATAAATCTTTTTTTCCCTTTCCTTCTATTTTTTTAAACCTATGTCCTTTCAAAATCCAGTTTCCATAACAACTTGATTTTCACTGTTTTTTGTTAAATCATCTTTTCTATATCACACTTAGAACTTTTCATTAGTTAACTAAAACAAATTGCATTTATCACTAATTATTTGCTGTCAAAAAAAACCTTTAACATCTTTTTTTTGGTAATGCTGTTCGTTTGGCATGTTAAGCATCAGGAATAAATAGACAGCATGATCATATAAACTTCCTCCAAATCAATAAAACAGAAGGACTCCCAGCAGAAAGCTTGAGAATCTCATACCACATTTACACAGACTTTTAATGATATTTTAAAGGACATTTCTTTCTATGAAAATTAAATAGTGGTGGTAATTTCACAACATTAGAGGTTTGTATATATGTCCCTCTTTGTTTAAATGGCCAATTCAAATGTTCTTTTATGATAACAACATAAAATCATATGGCAATAAAATATCTTCCCGTTGGTTTCCTTTTTCTATTGTTTAACATCTAGTTGACTTTGTCAGCAAGAGAAGAAAGACAGTGGGAGGTGTGATAAGTTAATATCAGGGAAGAAGGCGCTACCTAGCAACATTTCTCTGGAAACAAAAACCTCATTTGTCAAGCAACTCTAAAACAGGGGCTACATTGCCCAAGGGATTGATAATGGCATACAGAGCTTTTCACTAGTAAGTCACTGATATAAATCTTGTTCAGGTCAGCAGCAACTGAACATTGTTACCAACTGACAGATGTACAGTGACCCTTGTGAATTGAGCTGATGGTCTTGATCCAGTTCCTAGTGGGGAGGTGTCTGCATCACAATTAACAGCAAGTGGTACCCAGCAAGGAGACTAAGGACTGAATAAGTGACAGACTGAGACTGGATCCCATGCCTATTGTGATTTGGAGCTATATGCAGGTGTCATTAGCCCTTCCCCCACAAGTGCTATGGTCTATGATATTTTTATGTTAAAAGTATTTGTTCATTATAATAATCCCAAGTATCCACCACAAATGTATTTACATCCCCCACAGATGTCCCTCTGCCAGGGTATGACATTTTGTCATGAAATGTCCATGAAATGTTTCACAAATCCATTCTTTTGGATGACCAGGCTTGGGTTTCTGTTTTTCTCTGTGTCCTGTTTACAACTGTAAAGGTTCTTTGGAAGGTGTAGCCACACAAGAGCTGGCCCACATTCCCATCTCCTTACCTTCAGGGTGAATGTTTATTGCTCAAGAAGTCCTTTGGGTTGGTAATAACCACCCTTTGAATGTTTGTCTCGGGTGTATAGGGCAACCTTTAACCCAATTTTTTAAAGAGATAAGATGTAACCCACTTTACAGGGGTCATCTGCTAAATCCACAGATGCTACCGCCCCCAAATACAGAGTCTGGTTGTTTAGCTCAAGCAGTTCATGCTTTCATTTCTCAAGGGCCCTACTTCTATCGCTAGGGTTGATCAAGATTGTGCCACATAAGTGGGGGCTTGTGCTAAATTTGAATTGCTTAGGAAAAATCCCTCTCTCCAGAAGCAGCATGTCAGAGATGTCCCCTGCTGTGCCTGATCCAGAATATATGGGGCTGTTGTAAATCCTGGCTGTTTAACTCAAGTTATAGAGTTTTCAACCCTGGAGGTCCCTTACTCATTCTCCAGTGCTAGCCAAGATGGCAACTATTACAAAGCTTCTCCCTCCCCCATCCAGTAATGCCATTTTTAACCTTGTTTCCTTCTTATATCACCATGACTTAGATAGATTAAATTTGATCTGTCACAGACCAGTAATAATAGCTGTAACTGTTATATACTGCAACAAATTACTCACAAGCACGATTAGTGACATTTGAAAGAAATTCTCTTTCCGTTGTTTTTAATAAAATAATTGTTTTGGTTTGAGAGCGATTTTTATTTTATTAATTGAAAGCTAACAGAGCCGTGCAAAGCAACAGGCAATTTTCTTAAACTTTCACAGTGCATCATCTGCACCAATCAAAATTACCTCCTAGCATTACAAGCAGTGCATTCCCAAGCATACCAACAAATATTAGTGGCTTTCAGCTTCAAATTGCTGCCTCAAGGCATCCCTGATCCTTATGACCCCATTCTGTGCCCCTCTAATAGCCTTGGTATCTGGCTGTTCAAATTGTTGGGATTGTTGGGATGCAAAGCAACGCATCATGTGGCATTAGGACAGGACCCAGGATGCCCCGTGACCCCCTCTGCCTTCCCACAACTCTTAGCAGCAGAAGAGATAGAGATGCTCTGTGGGAGAGCTGCACAGAGTGCACTACTCCAAATACCGCTGCAAGTGCCACAAGTGTGAACACACTATTGCACAGGAAGCTGACTGTGACCACACAACAGAGGTTTCCCTTCAGTGTGCTCCGCAGCACTGTAACTCAGCCAGTGTAGACATACCCTAACTCCTACAACAGCAGGGGGCCATAAGGATCAGGGATGCCTTGAGGCAGCAATTTGAAGCTGAAACACAGCCTCAGAACAGAGCCATCAACAACTGAATAGCCGTACCGTAGCAAGGCAAACAAAGCTACAAAGAAGCCATTAACAACCCTCTGAAATCTAACAGAGGAGAATGGGGGAAAACCCCAGTGGAAGGTCAGAAGGAACACAAGGTGTCAGACATTGCTTTGAAAAGAGACGCTATTTTGCACATCACTGCCAGAATGAGAAGATTGAGCAGGAGGTGCCCTGAACCAAAGAGTTTTCAGGAGTGGGGAGGAAACTTAAGGAGGGAATTGCATGCAGATGTTTGTTGTTTTTCCTTAACTCACTTATCCTTTTTGAACCCAGTAAAATTCTTTTGCAAAGCCCTCTGTGTGTTCTTTACTTAATCTATCATGTGATGCCCAGTGGGTTGCCTCTGCAATAGAATAAGTGGGCATAAGGAACCCCATACTCCTGCATGCAGACTACATTGCAGATAACGCTCTGTGGGGTCACTGCCCCCATCTCCTATGAAGCCATTTTGGGAATGGGTGAGTGGTTAGGGAAGGGACATGGCATTCTCTCCTACCCCCGTGCACCAGCCAGCACAGCTGGAAAAGACCCGTAACAAATTACTTCCCCTTTGAGCAAAGAGAGAGCAAAGGAGAGAATTATGATTCTCAGACTCACTCCCTGGTGTGCTGCTAGAATAATGTAGCTATGTCCTGCCCCTTGCTAAGGAGTAAACTCCCAGTCTCTCCCACAGAGAGAATTTCAAATTGTAGCCAAATGTGGAATTTACTTTTCATATTGTGTAGGCTAATGAAAACTGTGATTCACACCTTATACAATCAAAATAGAACCAAATTTAACTTCCAGAAACCACCCAGCCATATGAGCTCAGAAAATGCTTTTAAATCTAAAGCACTAAATTGTCATAGAAAGCAAACACAAAAGGGTGGTGATTATGTTTGCATCTCAATCAAATTAATATTCCTGGACAAGATTTCCTACTATTTGCTCACCTTTAATATGTAATCGTTTTACATTTATATATATAGTACTTTGTATCTTACACCTTTGCAAGGGCTAACAGAATTACTAAGAGCCCATATAATAAAGAGATAGGTAATCTTTGCTCACACATCAAATTGGCTTCAAAGAGAGTTAATAGACATAGGCAAAGAAGGGAGAAGAGATCTATAAATATTAAAACTAACACAAGAAATATTCCCAAAGTATATACGTAGTTGCTGGGAAAGTATTGTGTAAGCCAAAAAGCATTTATATTGAATCTCTCTGTATTAGAAGATTTGTGCTTCTTAGCATCCGTGTAGGTGGTGAATGTTGTAATTATATCATAGCTAATTTTAACATAATTATCTTAAAAAATTATCTTGCCTCAGACAGAAGATGCTATTTTTGTGCTGGTTTAGACACTTATACCAACTCGAGTTTTTCACAATGAGGATTTTCTCCTGCCTTTTTATTATAAATTCTCTTAGTATAATTCTTTCACCTGGCTGTCACAGGGTTTATTTTAATGTTCAACCCCACTCATAAAGAATTCATTTGGTATTCAATCTACAGCCACACATTTCCCTTGGGATTCCATTGTTGGTTAATATTAATGTTCACTTAAAAGGAAGCACTGCCCTATTGTCTTCCCATTTACTAAATGTGAAATTCTAGCCCTCCAAAAGGTAGGTCAGGGTGATATGACGTTACATCTCTTTGTCCTTAGGGTTTGGAGACTGAACTTTGCAGCTGCCAGACAGAGTTGGGGAATGTGATCTCACTGCCTGACTGTGAGATGCAGGATTCTAATCATCCAAGCAGGCAGGAATTCACCTAGGCAGTTCAGCTGGTAGGAGCCCATCTGAAAGAGAAAGATAATCATTACTGTCAACCCAGAAACATGAAGGTCTTCCTAGCCGACAGAAATAGATTCTAGTGCCCATTGAAAGGAGAATTGTGATTTGTAAAATGTTATGAGAGCAACAGAGCAGATTTAAATCAAAATCAGTGGTGTTTGATTATTTGATATCTTTATTTTTCAAAGAAAATTGCTAGGCTTTTTGCATATAAAGATAACTTAAAAATCAGGCAGATGCAGTAGCACTATACATTTAAACTGAGAGTTCAACTGAAATTGCTTTCACCCCATAAAGCAGTTTATAAATGCTTGGCAAGAACAAAGAAGATTTGAAATGAGCATATCCACGTGCTTGACTGCATTATGACTGAAGTTGAAATAACATCTTTCACTGGCAGGATCAGATCAAGGATCCACTTCAATACCACAGAAAGACAGACAAAGAACAGAGACACCCATAAAGCATACAGCAACCTTTGGCCTGAAATAATCTCCTTTTTGTGGCTTCAGGTGCACATACAAGTATGTAAAAGAAAGAAGAGTTTCAGGATTTTTTTTTTATGTTTGTATAAATCTGATGCTTAAGGAAATGGAGCAAAACTGCCAGTGACTTTCCTCCCTGCCACCTCTAATAAATAGCAAACTTTTGTGAATCCCACAGTTTGCAGAGGGAAAATTTACTTATTTGACGTATGCCATCTGGTCAAGCCAAGCCAAAGTGTTCTTATCAACGATGTTCAAGGCATGAAGACCTCCAGGAAGTTGAGTCATTTTGCAGTCCTCAACAATGCGTGTCATGGTTTGTGGCTGCCTACACTGAAATTGTGGACTGTCTCTATAAACACAACCAGGCAGAATGCAAAACATCATACCCAGTAAGCTACCATTAACTTTTTCATGGAATCCACATGCAAAAGCCATTGGTGGCAGAGTTTCTGTGAAGATGAGAGAAAGAGGCCTTCAGTAATACAGAGGTGACATTTCCCCACTTTGGTGCCCTCTGAGAGTGAGTCCTTAGGATTTTCATCCTCTTCAACCATGGAGAGAGACAGGGTAATTTGTGCCTATTTTAAGTAACAGTTGCCTGAGAGTGCATATACCAGGGATCAGCAACGTTGGCACGTGGGACCGCAGGGTAAGAATCCTTAGCGGGCCCTGCTGCTTTATTTACCTGGCATTTCACCAACCGCAGCTCCCACTGGCTGTGGTTCACAGTCCCGGTCCAATGGGGGCTGCGGGAAATGGTGGCCAGCTACAACCCCCCCCATGTAATCTCAGTGGCGCTTACCGTAACAAAGGAAAATTGAAGAGCAAAAGACTTCATGAGGATCACTATGAACCTCACTATACCAGTCTCATTTACCTGGGAAACATGGACACTACTATCTGGATACTATAGCAAACTAAAAAATAGGCAAATCGATGCCATATATGGTCTCGGGTCTCCCAGGTTCCAGTATGATCATTTCCACTACTGAATTAGCTCCGTGGCACCATCTGCACTGAATAATGGAGGATAGCTAATGTGACACCAATTTTTAAAAAGGGATCCAGAGGTGATCCCAGCATTTACAGACATGTAAGCCTGACTTCAGTACCGGGCAAATGGGTTGAAAGTATAATAAAGAATAGTATTGTCAGACATATAGATGAATATAACTTGTTGAGGAAGAGGCAAAGTGGTTTTAGTAAAGGAAAATCATACCTAATCAATCTACTAGAATTCTTTGAGCGGGTCAACAAGCATGTGGACCAAGGGGATCTAGTGGATATACAGTATGTATATTCTCAGAAAGCCTTTGACAAGGTCCCTCACCAAAGGCTCTTACGCAAAGTGAGCTGCCACAGGATAAGAGGGAAGGTGCTCTCAAGGATTGGTAGCTGGTTAAAAGATAGGAAACAAAGGGTAGGTATAGTCAGTTCTCAGAATGGAGAGAGGTAAATAGTGGTGTCCCCCAGGGGTCTGTTCTGAGACCAGTCCTATTCAACATATTCAAAAATGATCTGGAAAAAAGGGTAAACAGTGAAGTGGCAAAATTTGCAGATGATACAAAATTAGCAAAGATAGTTAAGACCCAGGCAGACTGCGAAGAGCTACAAAAGGATGTCTAAAAACTGGGTGACTGGGCCACAAAATGGAAGATGAAATTTAATGTTGATAAATGCAAAGTAATGCACATTGGAAAGCATAGTCCCAACTATACATATAAAATGATGGAATCTAAATTAGCTGTTACCACTCAGAAAAAAGAGATCTTGGAATCATTGTGGATAGTTCTCTAAAAACATCCACGCAATGGCAGTCATAAAAGTGAACAGAATGCTGGGAATAATTAAGAAAGGGAGAGATAATAGGACTGAAAATATCATGTTGCCTCTATATAAATCCATGGTACGCCCACATCTTGAATACCATGTGTGGACGTGGTTGTCTCATCTTAAATACAATATATTGGAACTGGAAAAGATTTAGAAAAGGGCAACAAAGATTATTAAGGATATAGAATGGCTTCAGTATAGGGAGAGATTAATAAAACGTGGACTTTTGAACTTGGAAAAGAGATGGCTAAGGGGAGATATGATTGAGGTCTATAAACCATGACTGATGCAAAGAAAGTAGATAAGGAAGTGTTGTTTAATTCTTCTCATTGCACAAGAAGTAAGGGTCACCAAATGAAATCAATTGGCAGCAGGTTTAATACAAATAAAAGGAAGCATTTCTTCACACAGTGCACAGTCAACCTGTGAAACTCTTTGCCAGAGGATGTTGTGAAAGCCAAGATCATAACAGGGTTAAAAAAAGAACTAGATAAATTAATGGCTATTAGCCAGGATTGGCAGGAATGGTGTCCCTAGCCTTTGTTTCCAGAAGCTGGGAAATGAGCAACAAGGGGTGGATCACTTGATTATCACCTGTTCTGTGCATTCCCTCTGGGGCACTTGGTACTGACCACTGTCGGAAGACAGGATAATGGGCTAGAAGGACGATTGGTCTGACCCAGTAGGGCCATTCTTATGTTCTTATGAAGAATCCCAACAGTGGAAGATTTTGCCCAGATGGCAAGTATAAATTTGCATTGTACATCACAGTTAAGTGCAATTTAATTCTTTTGAGTACTCTTGTCAAGCGTTTAGTTGCAACTGTGTACCCAGAGCAGCCGTATTAGAAATTTGTGCACCTCATAACACATCTAGAAGGTATTCACACTCAGGAGATGTGTAAATATAAAATGTCTAATTTGTATATACAGTGGACAATCTTAAACTCAATCGCCCTGTTATGACGGTCCATTCACTCATCATGAGTGGCTGGAAGAATACATTTCCACTCTGCAAGCCAAATCTCACCCAGTTTGATTTAAGAATGACTAGGCTTTAATCTGAATTACTATGATGAAAATTTTTAGCCAAACTAATTGCTGAAGCTGCATGCTTTATGTTGTATTTGTTCAGAACTTCATTCAGATTATGTGTACCATGAATAATGCTTGAAACTTTTAAAATGACTCTGTACATACAGTGTCAATAGGTATTCTTAGTGTAGAATCCGCTACGCTTTATTGATGATTTAAAACAGGTTTTCAAATCTTTTCTCATTTATGGACCCCTAAAACTTTTTGAATGAAGGTGTGGACCCCTTTGGAAATCTTAGACAGTCTGATAACATCCAGGGGTCCGTGGACCACAGGTTGAAAAGCACTGATTTAAAGCATCATCTGCCTTTCACAAGGTAATGTATGGCATCATTTGCTTTCTCACCCATGATTTCCCCCAGTTAGGTAATGTTATATTTTTCCTACACCTTATGGTTCATAAATTAAGATTTCCTGGTAGTGGGTAGATACAGATTGCACTGCAGGACTATTACCACCACAGAATTAGCCCACAGTTTGATTCTGAACAACTACACAAGGTCTCTCCGCACCCTCTCATTCCCTTTTGTGCATCAAATGAAAACATGTTGCTATATTCGCTTAGCACTGACAAAACATCTTGGTCTCTCAAGTCCATCAGGCTTTATACCACAGCCCCTTAGGTTCTTAGAAGCACATACTGTTTTCGAACTCCTATGTTAGTAGTCAACAGAGAGCAGAGCCTTCCTTAATTATAAAGTAACAGATTGCAAGAAACTGGCTTTTTGTTTTTACACTTTCCCTTTTCTTTTAATTGAATTTCTCAGAAAGGACATTGGCCTCAATCAGATTTCTGGAAGGGCCCATGAGATGGACATCTAATCAATCTTTTGCGGTTCATGGAGTTTATATTTGTATTCAAGAGACACCACCTCCTTGCCCTACGGATAGATGCAGGCTGTATCTCCATGGTATCATTACTTACTGACGTTTGCTCTCCACTATCAATTAGCACTGGAGTTTCATCCAGTTATTTTTTTTTAAATGGACATTGTATTTGTTTCTGAGTAGTCCAAGTCACATTTGTGATATGTACATAGGGATGATTTCTTGTTGGCTGGGGAGAGAGCAATAACTATGGCTAGAAAAGAGCATTTGAAGCCTATGCTGTTGACAATAAGTTCATGCCTGATCACAGACAGCAAAAGCAGCCCCAAATCTACACATAAACATTCACTTTCTGAATTCTGACTAAAGCACACAGTTCTCAACACCTTTAGACGGCAGCAGCTCTCACCCTCTTACTGTTAATCCTAAACTCCCGTTATGTTAGAGGTGCCTTTCAAAGTCAAACCTCAGGCAGGTAGCCAGAAGTATAATGTAACTCCAAGTGCAAATGGAATCTCACCTTGCCTGAGGTTTTCTGTCCCAACAAAAGAGTGTCCCCACACCCATGCACTTCATGGTAAAAGAACGAGTGCCTTCAAGATGAAGGTTGTACATTGAAGCCAGGGATAAGCATGGAAGTTACTTTGTGAAGTACATCTGATGATTTGGCTAAGAGAGGCGCAGTAGGTTATATTATTACTGGAAGGAGATATCGGCTCATCTTATGATCACTCTTTCCTTATTTATTGCTCATGCAAGTGTGGAAGCAAAAAATGGCAGCTAGCTCTATCACAAGCTCTGATCATCATTTTGTATTTAATTGCAATTAAATCACGTAGGGTATGTTTACAGAGCCCATGGAAGCAAGTCTAAGGGCATGTCTATACTACCCACCAGATCGGCGGGTAGTGTTCGATGTATTGTGGATCGATTTATCGTATCTCGTCTAGATGCGATAAATTGATCCCCGAATGTGCTCCCCGTCACCTCCAGAACTCCAGGTCCGCAAGAGGACTAAGCAGAGTCAATGGGGGAACCGTCACGGTTGACTCACCGCCATGAGGATGGCCAGATAAGTCCAACTAAGATACTTCAACTTCAGCTACGCAAATAGCTGGAGCTCAGGTTCTGAAGCCCACTCACCTCCCTAGGCTTTACAGATGAGCTCAAATGGCTTTAGATCTGTTTTTGGTACTGTAGCAGGAGCCATGCAAACCTGAGTCTGTCTACCCAGGTTGTGAGATTTGCTGCAGTAGGCTGCCCCTCACTGTGTAGATATACCTCTATAAGACAATCCTGAGTTGCAAACAATCTTCCACTCCAAGTGCAAGCCTCTGCAAAAAGACTGCTGATGGCATCAATTGGTGTGGTTCAATGGTTACCATTAATCAGTTACCACTTACCCCCATTTCCATACAGTTAATTTTATAATGATGCAATATTCCACTATGCGTTATTTAGAATAGGGTAGAATTGCTCTGAGATCCTTCTGGGTGGATAACTGTTGACTTTTTAATGGTAATATTGGAGTTTGAAAATATGGATTAGCTTCCACTAGGAGCTGGTCTGAGTACACCAAGTTCATTTCAATTGGTAGTATTAATTTAATATACTACCAACAGTAACTGTCATTCAGACATTTATCATGGCATTCTTCAATAAGCTAAGATTCTTTCATCTCCTGTTGTTGTTACCATTTGTAATATGGCAAATAATTTCATTGGCATACATATAATCAAACAGGATAGAGATGTAGGTGTCACTCTACTTAGCCTGCTAAGTACCCATCAAAACAAAAAGAACTGATAAACCTCTGCTCAACCTTGTCATTAAGTGAGACCTTCTGTGATGTTGCACCATAATGCTTTATGGAAATATGCTAATAAAAGTATATATGACATAACTGGAATATGTTTTATGATAGATAGGCCATGTAATATATCTCTGCAAAGATTATGATCTACTGAATATACTCCTCCAATTTGTATGCATGTATCATTTTCGTACTCGAAGTTATGAATATTGGCTGTTTACTTCTTTGGTTTTAAGTAGCCTTAGTAAGGCATTTGGTCAGCTTCTTTAGAAAGGACTTTGCAAGTTAAGTGCCCAGTCAAGAAACACTTAATAGACAATGGATCTTGGAATACTCCAATCCACATAAAAAGTCTATCTGAAGACGTTCAAGGTAGCATGCGAACAATGGCTGCTACCTGTAAGCTCTGAGTCATGCATTGACATGTGACTTCCTCATATGATTCCAAAACTCCATCCTGGCTTCTACACAGCGGGAAGGAGGGGTACCCATCCACAAGAGAAAGTCTATTTAAACCTCTGGGAGACCCCTCTATTTTGACTTCAGCTGTCTCAAAAGATAGCCTCTCCACTCCCACTGGAAACCTGAAAGAACCTGGAACAAATGACAGTAACCATCGGGGTGTGAGTGATTGCTGGACCCAGACTAGAAGAAGGCTAGTCTGCCAAAGAAGCTTATTGGAACATCTCTGAGGATGAGGTTACGTCTGTAATCATTTTCTTACTGTATTAGGCATAGACTTGTGTGTTTTATTTTATTTCGTTTGGTAATTCACTTTGTTCTGTCTGTTACTACTTGCAACCACTTAAATCCTACTTTTTGTATTTAATAAAATCACTTTTTACCTATTAATTAAGCCAGTGTATGTATTAATACGTGGGGGGGGGCAAACAGCTGTGCATATCTCTCTATCAGTGTTATAAAGGGTGAACAATGCATTAGTTTACCCCGTTTAAGCTTTATACAGGGTAAAATAGATTTATTTGGGGTTTGGACTCCATTGGGAACTGGACATCTGGGTGTTGGAGACAGGAACACTTCCTAAGGTATTTTCAGTTAAGCCTGCAGTTTGTGGGACATTGTTCAGATCTGGGTCTGTGTTTGCAGCCAGCAAGCACGTCTGACTCAAACAGGCAAGGTACTGGAGACCCAAGCTGGCAGGGAAAATGGGTTAGAAATAGTCTCAGCACAACAGTTGGCAGCCCCAATGGGGGTTTCTGTGATCCAATCTGTCACACCTTCCTGTAGGGTATTGTTTAATATTGATCAACAAGTATAGTCAATTAGTTGACTATTCCTTTTAATCAATAGTATTGTTAGAATATTCACACACACATACAGAGGAAAGTGTATGAATTTATATTAAGCTACATCATTTTTGCATTTCCACTGTGTTTGCCTCAGATCATATTGTGTCAAGTACATCTGGTCAGTTAGAGTAATATTGATACAACCAAATGTGACATGATTCCAGCCATTTATCCTGGTGGAATCACACTATTCAGAATTATTTTCACAGGTATTTGCCATGCACAGGTGGGTGTGGGTGAAGCAAAAGAAGAATGTACAAGAAACCTCCCTCATGCCCTGGTGCAGTTTGCTCAAGGACCTGTCCCAGTTGCAGCCCCGGTGCTCAAGGGAACACAGAGACTGCTCTTCATGGAAGATACACAATGCCTCAAAGCAGAAAAGAGGAGGCAGAGCCTTGATCTCACTGCACCCCGTATAGAAAGAGCTAGTAGCACTATCCGAAAGGATCTATCTACAGGAGGTATTTCTATGACCTTTATCACCATGCATCATCAAATTGGATCACTCAAGAGGAGGTTATGCCTCAGTGAGGCATGATCCCTTCCCAAACTCCTTATACAACAGCACATCTCCACTCTATCCATTACTCTGCCAGTAGCTAACTGCCAGAGTTGGTCATATGAAAGAAGATTTTGAATGAGCATTTTAGAAAATAGGAATTATGTGTATCCCATTAGAGCTTTCAGGGCTAAAGCATACAAGTCTCTAATCAGACTAAGGGATATTTTCCCTATGTGTACATGGGGGTAGTTGATATTTTTAGATACTTGCCCGGAACAAATGAGAGAACTGTTTGTCTCTTACTTTTCTCTATAATCTTTCTCAAGAGAATGTTGCACAGAATATTTATTCTTCATATACAATTGATTTATAACAATATATACAGTAAGACATTGGTTTTCCTGCATTGTGTGGTTTCATTAACTGTACGTTTCATTTCATACCAACTGCTTCTCTTTCTAAAATGCCATCTTTTTTACTACTTTCCAGATTGTTTCTCCTAATCAGAATGTCGAGGAGGTCCTTCATATTATGAGATACTGAAAACATTTAAGTGTCAGAGCATATTACAGGCAATAATTCATATGAACAATGAGCATAAAAATTCTGATGCCTTGTTCTCATGACAAAAGCCTTAATCAAAACTTTATTATCTGCAGGATTTTTGTACACCTTTCTTGTTAAGAAAAACATTTTTCAGTATATTAACTACAGAATCATAGAATCATAGAATATCAGGGCTGGAAGGGACCTCAGGAGGTTATCTAGTCCAACCCCTTATCTGTCTATAGTGAGAGGTACTTTTGGATAGGCACATCCCTTTTTGTGGGTGCAAAGTGCAGCCACTAAATGAATTGCGATACAAATGAAGATGCAAGAGGCACAAATATTCAGGCTCAGACATACAGTTCAACTGCAGGCACAGACTTTTTGGGTACAACTTGACCTTGAGAAAGAAAGGATAGCCTTTTGAAAGTTTGCTCCTGTGTGCCACCTGTCTATTGTCCAGTCCAGATCTTGAAAAAGGGTGGAAGGAAATTCATCTGAAACTAATATATATAAACAAAACTATTATTTATTGTTTTTATTACTAATAAAAATAGGGAATACTCAAACTGAATTGATAATATTAAGTTCTGTATTCAAGAACAATAAGCAAAGTAATTGCAATTGCTATGGCACATAGATAATGAATAAAAATGGACAATTAAATATTTACTGTATTCTACAAAAAGAAAAAATGGATAAATAGGGAAAAGAGAAAAAGCAGGCTTCTTTTCCCTCTTTCCTAGCCTTACACCAGAAGAAACATCTTGAACTATTCCAATTGGTCCCTCTTGTTTTCTAAACCATACTTCATACTCTTTGCCTTTCACCACAATAACTCAGTGAATCCTCTTTCTTTCACAAAGCTGCAGGAGGTCACATCTACATCCAGACAAAAAGTCAAAAGTTAAGCTTGTTTACATGTTTTTAAAATTCCAACCCCACCGATTCAAGGAGAACAGCTTATTTTCTCCTTGTATGGGAAGGAACAAAAGGCTTGCCTTCACATGTTCTTCACTCTTTTTTGTGAAGAAGGTAATTTCTTGTGTCATCTTTATTTCTTCTCCTAAGTGATGTATAAGTAAGCACACAAAATACTCAAACAGCCTCATCAGTTGTTCACTTACACCATAAATACAGTGTCAAGTGTGAGAGAGTGCCACTTTCCTGATGTCTGATAAACTCATAACATTCCTATTAGATGAGCTACAAAGGTGGTAAGATCAAATCTTGACCAACTTTTTCTCTCTTCATACTACTGATCTCTCTGGAAAAAAGTAAAAACATATATAACATCAATGTATCTATGTTCTTCTGAGGGCATGTTTTTTTCAGTGGTGGAGAATTCATTTTCTAACTCAAGTATTTAAACCAATTATACCTTTTTTAAATGCCAATACTGGAATCCAGCTTTCTTAGATACACTGCATTATTATCATGTGTAGCCCTAAGGATTAATCTGCATGCTTGCATGGATATATCTTTTTTTATAAGTTTAAGTATTTGATGTATTGTAATAGATTTATATTAAAAATAAGTTTGGCTGTAATGCAAGAAGGCCCACTGATCAAAAAACTGTATGTTAAGCTAAAAGCAAAGTTAACATATCTATCTATTTCTAAGACCTTTCACCCAGAAAGTATGTTGACCTTCATCTTGTTACCCAAATAGATGAAACATCCATGCCTCGGTCTACACCCTTTTACCTAGACTAATAGACAAGGAAAATGGCAGAGGGGATTGTTTCTAAGTCTCCCCACAGACTTAACATGTACACCACAAATGCATACATAAGCTGTCATCTATATACACATAACAACCTAGCCAATAGGGTAAGTGTACCCTAATATTTCTGTAGGGGAGTAATGAAATTTGGGCATAAGAGGGAGGATTTCCAGCACTTATGGCCTATGAAAGAGGTGACCCCCCCAATCCCTCGCTAAGGCACGCCCACTCTTCATCCTCAACTAACTATCAATACTATCTATGACAGCTGTTAATTAGTAATAGTCCATACTTATTTTCTTTTCAAACTTTACGTTCTAAACGAACTAGACTAAGCTTGGTTTCACTAAACTTTTATTCTTAGTTTTATTTAGTAGGTTTAATTTTAAGTTAAGTAAGTTTTAAGGCAACTTGAAGTTCTTTGCATTAGTTTCCTCTGTAAGATGTGAGAAACCAGAACCGCCAGAGGCAAGGTCCTGTGTCTTTCAGCATCAGGTTATCTAAACAGAGTGTAAGTATATTAAAAGTTTTGTAACATATTGTATACATATCTCTTCAATAACAATGATATAATTGTAACTCCATAACTCTGACAATTTTACCATTTACTTACTATTTCATTGATTTTAATGAAAGGCCTTTATGACTATACTTGTCTCAGTGTAAACTTCCTGTCATATCCCTGAGGGTCTTTTATAAATTCTGTGGAGCCTGATTCAGGACAAGAACTTTATCTTCTGATCAAACAGATTGGTGAGCCTAAAGCATACTAATTAATAGTAATTATTATTATTAATTAAAATAAAACAAAATTAAATCAAACTGATAAACTAAATCAATATTATTAACACATCCTTGCTATTCAGAAAACTGCCATGCATATTTTAATGTCTATGGGATAACCTGGCCTACTGTAATATTGGCAGAATATGGCCCTGTATAATTTGTCCTATTCTCCTGTCAAGTTTCCACTGTGGGTGATGACATTCTGGCAACCCAAATTGCACATTAACACATTTCATTACTGCCATCAGGGCTGTGACTGCATCCATCCTTGGAAATAGTATCTCAAAGATATTTTTGGGACAAACATTTCGTGAGTTTCATTTAACACTATTTCTATAAGTCTTCCAAAGGCAATAGGGAAACAGGAGTAAACTATCAACAACCAGCAACCTTGTACAAGTATCCATCAGTGAAAGGCATCTACATTAAAATGTCCAATGTACTGTAGTTTAAACAGAAACTCAGCAAGTCTAGGGATCAAAGGTCAGCAGTTCATGGAATGACAAGCAGCCAACAGAAGAAAGACCATCTTACCTAGCAGTCCTAAGTAAGAAGCATGAATGGAAAGAGGCACTCCACCCAGAAATCCAGGCAGCAAACATGTCGACAGGAAACACAAGTATAGGCAAGCAGAGAAAACACTGGGAAAACTAAAAGAAAGCAAGAATTTGAGTAACTTTTTCCCTCCTCCAAATAACAGCAAAGAGCAGCCCAGCTTTGCTCTCCTAGCACCTGATTGCCTTGAGTATCCTATACAAAGACCAAGGACAATCTTAGTCCCTTCGGGCAAGAAACTCTCTCTCTGTCCTCTCCCAACCCACAGGGTGAGAGAATCACCTCAAAGAAGGTGGGGAGGAAATGGGTGGAGGGATACAGAAGGCGCCACTGCAGCATAAAGACTCCAACGCCATAGATGATCTTATGATTAGTACCACTGTGTGATGGAACAACTGCCCCATTCCTTTGAGTCTGACTTAACAACAAGGGGTCCGATTCATGGTGCCCTGCAGGCCTTTTGCACCATTACAGACAGCACTAAGGGTCCACAAAGCAGCCAGACATGCCCACCAGGGAATACCTCAGTGTAAAAACCCTCTGCTGGTTTTGTGCCAATCCCATCAAAGACCCCATGTGCATAAACTGGCTAATGACATTCTGGCATGGATTAGGGCACATAGAAACTATTACAATCGGCATGTGATTTAGAACTAACATGCTCAGAGATCCAAGCAGATCCCTAGTGGTCCCTCTGACAATTTCTCTATTAGTTCAGGGCTGAATTCCCCCCACCCCCTCACCAAAGGAGAGTTAATATAACTTCTATACGTGTTTTTATACGATTTCTATTTAAGTGAATGTGTTGAATTCTTGAAAGAAGAGTGTTGTGTTTCTTGTCCTGTTCTTGTTTGTTTGTTCTTGGTGGCCCTTGAAATGCTCATTGATGCACATGGTCTTTGTGAAATAAAAGCATATTTCTTCACAATGAGAGGTACTATGTTCTGCAACAGAGTGGAGGCAAATACCCTCCTCAACAGAAGAAAGGAAAGAAAACAACTCCATTGCTCAAAGAAAATTCTTAGCGGGTAACACAATTCCCAACCTACATTCCAGTAGGATAGGATAATGAATTATAAGTATTTCTAAGACGCAGCATCTGCTTATATATATAATCCATAAAAGGCTTCCAAATGCCCTTAAATGAATCCTCAAATCTTCAATAAATTTGAGTCCTAAATAAATCCTCCATTCCTTAATCTAAATGCAATCTTCTTATAATGGCTTGATCTCTGTAAGAAATTCCATTCTTCTTTGCAAGGATGGAGTAGGGGTAAAGTAAAGACGGAAAAGGAAAATTAACTCAGTTTGCATGTTTTTGCCTTTTTTTCTAAATTAAATAATGCATAATGATTTATCATAAGTGGATATAGCTTCCAAGGATAGTATAGCATTCCCTCTAACATTCTGTGCTGAAGATTGGCTCTCCAAATTGTGAAAGAAACTAACACAAAGGATGTCATGACCACCCTCTTTGCTTTATAAGGTCTTTACACCACAATGATGAATCAGGTCCATAGTTTCTCAATAGTTTTGAGGCCTAACTCCTGTCTTGCACCTTAAGGAGATATTTTATTCTGTGAAAAGTGAATGCAGATATGGAGCAAAATTCTACCAAATTATAATGGTAGAATTTTGCTCTGTATCTGCATTCAGTTTCCACAGGATAAATGTCTCCTTAAGGTATGAGACAGGAATTAGACCTCAAAACTTTGATAACGGTAGAATTTTTATACCCAACAGCTAAAAAGAACACAAACTGAAGACAAACTTCATACACCAGTCTCTTATATTGATGTCACTTCAGTTCCCTGTGACTCTTCATTTTTTTCTACATGAAAAGATGCCAGAAAAAACTTTTATTTGTTAAAAAAAAAAAAATCAAGTCACTGTTTTGAGACATTTGACAGTTTCAACAAAGTTTGTCTTTTCTAACCTACTTTATGTATTCTTGGCTATTTGGATTAATCATTCAATTGCTCCTTCCCTCTCCCTCACACCAGTTCCTACAAATCCTTGACTGATTCATGCTTTACTGCTATGCAGCATGGATAATTGATCACAACATGCTGGTACAGTAGGTAAGCACATTGCCACCATTAGAGTTCGTTTTATTTACCTTGTTTTGTTATTTAACAGATATATTCAGACTGAAGTGCAAATTCCTAATTCACAAAATAATCTAGAAAATGGTGTTTATCGAGTTGCAAATGTATAAGTGTTCTCTGATTTCTTCCAACCTAAACTTCCCAGACCTTGTGAAAGAAATCTCCTTAAACCTCAGCCGATCGCAGCTCCCACTGGCCGCGGTTTGCTGCTCCAGGCAAATGGGAGCTGCTGGCAGCGGCGGTCAGCACGTCCCTCAACCCACGCCACTTTCTATAGCCCCCATTGGCCAGAAGCAGCGAACCACAGCCAGTCAGAGTTGCAACTGGCCAAACCTCAGATGCAACAGGTAAACAAATCTGCCCGGCCTGCCAGGGGTCTTACTATGTGCCAAAGGTTACCAATCCCTGGACTAGATTATTACAATGGTCCCTTCTGGCTTTATAATCTGTATCAGTCTTCAAACTCAGTTTTGTTTTATGTATGTCATTTAGATTGTAAAGTGTGCTATGCCTTTACTTTTGCCTTTAATCTCCATATTGGACTAGGATACCAATAAGATGTTAGCAGAGACTCTGTGTACCGTCAGCATAAGGCTAACAATGGAGAGCCTTCAGGAGTCGGTATTCTGGATGGTCTTCCATTCAGATGGAAACAGCCTTCAATAATGAGCAGGCTGCAGCCCAGGAGGAACCAGTTTTCCTAATCTGAAGTTTAGATGGACTCTAACTAAGTGACAAACTGTCTGAAAAAGGATCTGGAGCCCCAGTGTGGAGGGAGGGGGTATAATCACCTGACAGAGGGGACCGGAACTTTATAAAAGTACTAATTCTACTTTTTGCAGGCGCTCTTTTGCAGCAACCAGAAGAAGGCAAGAATGGGCAGAAGGAGGAAGAGGTCCCATACCACTGAAAGGACTGACAAAAATCCAAAAAGCTCTCAGAGTGGTGAGCATACTGGAGACAGGGTTTTGCATGCAGGCTTGTGTTAATTTTCCATAGATCTTTATGTCTCGTGTGCTTTGTCTTTGAGTAAAGTGTGATTGATTTAGAAATTCCTTTGCAAAGTCTCTGCGTTACTTTCTTTAAATGTCACAAAGTCCCCGAAGGGTGAAATAGTAGGACAAAAAGAGTCCACAGTTCCAGTAGAAATCTGTAGTAAAATAGCTACTGGGGATCTTTGGGAGAAACATCACTTTTCAAGGCCTATTTAGTTGACTTCAGAGTTCCATATCTCAGAAAGGAGTGTTAGAATATTTGTACCATGACAGTGTGCCTGGAGATTCAGAGGCAAAGAGAGAGCCTGGACTCTGCCCTGTTCCAGCAAGCCAAAGAGCACATGGGAGTCAGCAGATGGACCCAAACACAAGAGACTCTTGTGAATGTCCAGCAGGGGGAGCTCAGCTACAGCTGTAACACCTGTTAATTTAGGACCAAGTTTTCAAAAGAATCCCCCAATTCTGGATATTTTCATTTTGGCTGTCTAATTTAAGAAACCCTAGGCCCTGATTTTCAGACGTGCTGATCACCTACAATTTCACTCAACTTGAAATGGAGGCCCCAGGAAGAATTCTTTGGAGAGGAAGAAGCAGTAACCTTGTTCTGTACCCAGCTAGTCTGCCATGACCCAACTCACAGGAGGACTGGACAGGAAAAGTGCTTGTTCTCTTCAGCCAACTTAGGCTGGGCCAGAAGGTGAGAAGGCTCTTTACAGCCTCCCCTTCTTGTGCAGTCACACAGCACCAGCCTGTTTCATTTTGCACTTGGTAAACAGAAATGTTTGCATGTTTATGAAATTTCATAGAGATGGTGACTTGGTAGCAAAATTCTGAAAGGTCATATATTTCAGTAGTGAAAACAGTAGAGGTTAGCTGCTCCAACCCACATTTTCCCCGTTTGTAATTTTCTTTTGCATTGTTCTTTTACCAAGGATTTAATTTTTAATTTCCTCATTTAATTGAATGGGCCACATCCTGATCTTATGATCATGAATGGCATAACATGTACAGTACAGCTTTCAGAGAGACCATCTGACTCTATTTTATTAATCTGTGTGTGACAAGGCTATTTGAATGGATTTTCTTATTTTACTTGCACTTTCTACCTTCTAAATGGCTTTGGTGGAAAAAGAAAAATTCTCTCTGACGTACAGACTTTGTATGTACGCCCCACAAGCATCATCCCTGGAGTCAGATTTTATGACCAAGTTATCAGCTCCTGAAACTAGGTCATAAATAATGATGTTATAGCATTTACATTGTAATTGAGAGCTGCTTTCATAGTGGAAAAAAGAAAGACTCAGCACTAGGATTTCTAAGAATCTGTCTTAGGGTTCTCAGGAATAAAACATACCAAAATATTTCATGATAAACATTAGAAAAGATGATAGAAGATTATCATGAAGCTGAACTCTGTTGTTCAGCACTAAGAAAAAAGATTAGCAGGAAGTCAAGATATCTGAGGCCATAGGAAATTTGATAGAGATTTTCCTATAACTTGTCAGTTGAATATGATGAAAATAATCCATTGGCTACGGAAAGTGAATTTACAGTAATATAATTACCTTTTTCACTCATTTGACTGCTGCCAAACATACAGGGCCAAGAAGAAAAGCTGGTTGGAAATTATCCAACAAATTAGTTTTCAGTCAGAGAATGCAAATTTGTCAAAATCAAAACATTTTGTAGAAACTGTTTGATTTTGACAAAGATCCAATGGAACCCAGGCATGTTTCAAAAACTGCCCAGTTTCCCGTCAGGCTCTTTGGCAGCCAACCTTGTAGGCTGTTCAGGAGACAAGATCTGGAAACCTTGGGAGTGTGATCTAAGGCTTCTGACTCATTTGGCACTCCCCTGGTCTCCCTGGCTCCACATCAGCCTGCCAGGCAGGATTTTGTTTCAATAGTATCAAGATGAACCTATTTGATTTTTCAAACATTTTATATTTTGTTTTGTGGAGAATTTTGATTTTTTTGTGTGCTCCAAATCAGAACAAAACCAAAACTTTGAAAGTCTGCAGTCCTCCCCAAAATGTAAATACTATTCTATGTGCAGCTTTACTAAGTATATCACATTGCTCGTTTGTTTCACAGATTCAAGGGCCGGAAGCGATTGTTTTGATAACACATGCCATAGAACTGCCCCAAAATAATTCCTAGAGTGTATCTTTTAGAAAAATATTGCATCTTGATTTCAAAATTGCCAGTGATAGAGAATACATGGCGACTCTTGATTAAATTGTTTCAATGGTTAATTACCGTCACTGTTAAAAATGTACCGCCTTATTTTCAGTCTGAATGTGTCTAACTTCATCTTCCTGGGACTGGATTGTGTTCTTCCTTTTCTTGCTAAGTGTTCATCATCATACCCAGTCTTGTAGCCTCTACCGTTTTCTCACTTATGTCAGTGGACCTACTCACTTTACTACATCCAGCAGACTAGTAACAGAAACATAGGAACCGCCATACTGGTTCAGACCAGTGATCCTTCTACTCCAGTGTCATGAGAAGCCAATACCAGACGCTTTGGAGAAAAAGCATTAAAACTAATTTAATGGTAATTCAGGTCCCATATTCTCATTGAGAATCATACCTAAATACTTGGATTCTGCAACAGAGTGATGTAGCAGACAGGAGATTTTGAGGAAGAATCATTAATTGTTTTTTAAAAAGAGAGTTTTTACACTGTTCACATTGCTATTTCTGCAGCAGTCATGAGGGAAGAAGATGTCATTTTGTCACAGAGCACAGCTGAGACTTTCTAGAACCCAAAGGGGCTTTGAGGTTCATTGGGATTTTAGGATGAACACATTAAATAGATATTTATGCTGAAAGGATCAGCAGTGAAAGAGTTAATGTTGGCATTAAAATTGTTGTTGTTGGATTTCAGAATCAACATCCTATTTATATGAATGGAGCATGTCTTGCCTCTCATAGTTATATTTTAAGCTGCCTGCAAACACAGGAAGACAGCATTACGTCAATTTACATTCAATTCACATTTTAATGTCTGTTTCACAAACATGTGGAGTAGATGCATATTTGTTTTAACAATGAAAGCTTAGATTCTGCAGCCGAGTTCTAAAAGCAAGGGATGGATTCTGTGGCAAACTCAATAGCTGTAGAACAGCAGCATATGTAGAAGTCTGGTTTGATGTACCTAGTACATATTCCTACAATATTAAGGAAAAGCACCTTTCTAGTATTGTTTCACCTACTAGTTATTTGCATGTTCTATTGGGAATGCTGGTGAGACAGTCACAGCCCACAATAAAGACTGACTAGAAGGTCTCAAGTATTGGTCTGTTATGGTCACTTTGACCATTTCTGAAGATTATTTAGTTTCAAAACCATCACTGGCTATTTAGATAAATGAAGGTTTCCACACAAATCTTAGCACTAAAGGCTCTATAATCTTCCTGATCTTCAAAGTGAACACATACTCCATAAATGTACAAGTTACATTTATTTGAAATTTCCAATATATGGTATGAGTGCTGTTTTTTCTTGTCTTACGGGATTGTAGAAGAGCATCAAAAATACTTTTAAAAATTCACATATGATGCTAAACCCAAATCCCACAGATTACTCCTCTTAATTTAATAGTAAGAGTTTTTATATTAATTTAGATGTAATAGATGAGCCAAAGATGTTATCATAACCTAGTTGTCATCCAACATGAAACTGTATTAAACAAGGCTTTTGTTATACAGGGACATCAAACTTCTTAATACCCTGGCAAACACACCATTACAAATCCTTTTAACATTTTACTAAAGATAATGAAAAGGAGGAACAATTAAAATATTTGCAATATAAAGTATTAAATAAGCCTTTCATCTTAACAACACACCTTGTTCCCTTCCCCTTTGGCTGGAGAGAGATTTTAAAAGGAAAAATACCCTTGTTTGACATTCTCTTAGATGGTATCAAAGATGGTAATACCTGTGCTTTTGGGGAAGAGAGACAAGTTAGTAGAGATGAACAAGAGCTGTTGTTGTTAAAGTCAGATTCTGTTTCATCTCCGGTGGTATTTGGGATTCAGCCAGAGCTGGTAGAGGTGGTAATGTCATCTAGGTCCTTCTCACTGGTTCGGCCTGGATCAGGATCTCTTAGGATCAGGATGATGAAGACCTGTGATCACAAAAAAAGATGGAGATAGCAGTCATGATAGTGAAGGTCACACCAGTGGCCAATATTTCTCTCAAAGTCTCTTTCTTTAAGACCCACAAAGGGAATGGTAGGCAGAATAGCCCATCCCCTTATTATTTTGTCCATCCATTAGGCATAGTTTACAATACAACCATTTTGGTTCATTGATTTCTGGTTCTACACTTTTCTTGTTTACCTGGCATGATCTTAACACAGTCCTTGAGTTATATCAGTAGGCCTTTTTGTTTGGACGAAGTCAGTCTGTCCCCCTTTCATACCTTTTCCCATCAATATTTGTTGTTATAGATTGTTGAGACATCTTAAGAACTTTCACATACTGTTTACAGTTGTCTTCACAACTAGAGTTAATGTGTAGGCCCCATTATTATAACAAGTCTTAAAAGAAGAGAAGCCAAATCTGGAAGAATTCAAAGGGTGCATATCAATGAAGAAAATTAACCTCTATTTAAGAGCTCTGTGGAAGCCCCTCAAGTGCAAGCTCCATGGGGTATAGGCTCTAAGAGTTTTTAGAGATGGGGCTCAGAAATAGCATGTCTTCCTTCTGCATTCTCCTCTCCACAATCTGCAGATATCTGAATGGGGGCTAATGATGCTGTAAATTGAAACATTAGCTGAGCACTGGCAGTGTACTGGGTTCCAGCCATGCCCCATTTCCCCAGGCCATGACCGTCATGTAGTATGTTACGTACAGTAATTGCATTTGCTCAATTCAAACAGAGCCAAATAGATTTAATTACATTTTTAATTACTTCTAGGCAAAGTCTTTGTATATTAAAAATAGTTCTGGACTGCAACTTATAGTCTAGTTAGAAACGTCTAAAAATAGTGGCTTCTAACACAAACCACTGGCAGAAGTTTAATTACCACTGCAGTATAAGCACCAGTATAGTAGGTGTAAATGACATGCTGGGAATACTTAGAAATGAAAAAAGAAGGTAGAAAAAAGGGGCAAGGTAACCTTCCCAAATATGAGTCAGATAGGGGTCCTATCGCTGAAGTCTCAGATTTGTTGATGCTTATGTACACAAGGGAATGTTCTAAAGTTTAATTTAACATATCATTTCTGAAAACTGTGCGATTGTTCTTTCACTATGTTGATTTGTGCCAGCTCAGAAAAGAAGAGTCAGGCTTTAACTAACCAAATGATTATAAGATTCTGTGCTTTTGTTCAACAAAGCCAACCTTTTGTGAGTATAAACACCACAGCTCATCTCAGTCACATCAAGAGAACTCTGCCAATGGCTAACAGATATAAGTTGGGATTGCCCAGTACAAGTTGCGGTCTCCAGAGAAACGGCCAGCATGAGAAACTAAATCAAGTATATCATTTTCAATCCATCCCTTTTCCAATATTTTAAGACTGCTGTAATGCAAAACATATTTTCTTTCTGCAGAGCATTGACTAATCATTTTGTGTGGCTCAGACACATTCCATCTGTGTTTCTAAAGACATAAAAATATTTCTGGAATAAGATAAGTTTCTCGAGAGATTTGCGTCATCCTGTGAGTAACCCTTACCCAAAGTCTTAAAAACACTATTTTATTTTTTTCCTCTATGCTTGTAACGAGTTTGACTCTCCAATGGATCAAGTGAAGGTGACACATGAAGACTGCTGGAATTACTGGGTGAATTCCTAAGGCTTATGTTATGCAGAAGGCCAACTAGATCAAAGTAGCCCCTTCTGGCCATAAAATCTATGAAGAAAAGAGGACACAGAGCCAGAAAGTTTTTGTACAAACAGGTATGTACTTATTATACCACAGATGCAATAAGATATTTCAAGTATGGTATTTAAAATAAAACAGAGGTGTGGATTATTAGAAGGATAAATAATGCATACATTTATAATAGGCTACTATCAGTTTACTGACTCTAACCACATATTTGGATTCCTTGACTAGAGACATTAGCTTCTCCAAAGCAGATTCTTGAATACTTGTATTATGACAACATTAAGGAACACAGACCCAAGTTAGAAAGGGTGGGTTATGTGACTTTACGCCAAGACCAAGAAAAAGACAATTACATCTGTAAATAATGAGCTGATGTGTCCTGTTGGCATCAAAAACTGCTAGTTCTCTTATGTGCTTAACCATTTAATTATTTACCATCTGAACCACTCACAGGATACCTCAAAATGTTTAAGCTAGAAGTAGAACTAAGCAAATAATTCAGTGAATAGTTTACTTAACTAATTTAGCCTCTTTTTTTTCCCTCTGATTTAATCATTATTTGAATGTATTTTCCTTCTCCACTTCCACCGCCAGCCCCACAAATTTATTACTCAACAGAAGGAAGTTTCCAGACAAGAGGGAACACATGAAGAAAGAAGTGTCTGACAGTGGTTTCCCAACACATAACCTGATCCTTATAATGTCTCAACCTACTGGAGAAAAAGCTCTTCCAAGGTAATAAGAGCACAGATAGGGTTAATTGGAGTTCGTCCCAGGGATGACTTTGGCTATAAATTTTTACTCATTTGCTGTAAGGAGCACCTCAAAACAACAAAAATACTCCATTCAGTTCTCCCCTGGGCAGGTGAAACAGTGGAATCTCTTTGGGGAGCCAACACTAAAAGACCTTTCAGCAACAGGTAACATAAAAACGAAAGAAGCTCTTCATGGACTTTAAGGGTACAAGAGGGCCCTAAAAAAGAAAATTGAACCCACTGTAGCAGTAGTCTGCTTCTCTTGTCTAAGAAGTTTAGCAAGATGTGGGGCCCCAAGCCTGCTGTCACAAACAAAGCTCACAGCCTCTGTTTGTGGAAAGTTGCTGGTCCAAGATGGAGTCCAGAGTCACATGACCATATCACATAGCTTTACATGCTTTCATGACACAGGAGGCAGCCATATATTTTATGAGATGTCCACATGAATGCTTACTGGGCAGGACGAGTTTCTTCTATGGCCTGTTGTTAGAGAGAAGTGTCCTTAATGGGCCATCAACACATTGCTGTCTAGCCTTGATGTAAATCTTATCTCAAGGGTGGGCAAACTACGGCCCGTGGGCCAGATCCGGCCCGTGGGCTCCTCCCAACCGACCCCCGAGGTCCGGCTGCGGAGGCTGCTCCGACCCCTCCCCAGCTCTCTCACTCCCCCACGGCCTCTGTGTATCGCACACAGCAGCTCTGGGGGGCAACCGCGTGGCCGGCTGGGGAGGCTGCTCCGGCTCTTCCCCTGCTCTCTCCCTCCCCCGCAGCCTCAGTCCTCAGGGGCGGGGCTGCGCGACTGCGTGTTTGGCTCCGGGCCAGACAACGCGGTGCGCTCCAGCGCATCAGCGCAGCGTGTCTGGCTGCGAGCCAGACGCACTATTCTTAGCGGTGGCGGGGTATGCGGGCTGTGCCGGGGCCGGGCCTGGGGTGGGGTTTGGATAAGGGGGCAGAGAGTCTCAGGGGGAGTGAATGGGGAAACAGGGAGGTTGGATGTAGGGTAGGGTCCTGGGGCGTGATTAGGGGCATTGGGTCTCTGGAGGGGGGCGGTCAGGGGAAAGGAGCAGGGGGCTTGGGGGTGGGGTCTTGGAGGGATGATTAGAGGTAGGGGTCTATGGAGGGGGTAGTCAGGGGACAAGGAGCAGGGGGGCTTAGATGGGGGTGGGGTGCTGGAGGGGCAGTTAGAGGGGGGGGGTCTCCCGAGGGGTCAATCAGGGGACAAGGAGCGGGGGGTTTGGAAGGGTCGGTGGTTCTGAGGGGGACAGTCAGGGGGCAGGAAGTGGGAGGGGGCCAGATTGGGGTGGGGGGGCTTTCCCTACCTGGCCCTCCATATAATTTTGCAAACCCGATGTGGCCCTCAGGCCAGAAAGTTTGCCCACCCCTGTCTTATCTGGTGGGTGTGTTACCTAGAAATACAACACATGTATAAGATACAAGTCCATGGTTAACATTCATAATTTCACATACAAAGATGATACATGCCTATACACAGGATAATCATACTTTGCAAATCATAGCTTTTCCATTAACAACCTACATGATATAATTTGTACAAGATTTATCACAATTATATAACAGTGGTAGCAACAATTATAAAAATGGTCATATTAAATCATACAGCTTCACACTAATATACCACTATCAAATTGTGAGATTGGACTTTTCATATTTTCCTGGGCAGTTTTACTTAGGAACCATATCATGAAGTATTCCTTTAAAGTACAATTCAATGGTAGTGCTTAGAAGCAGCAAAAGGGCCTCTCCATCTGCATTAGAGCTGAGTTGGGAGGAGAGACTGCAGGTGGAGAAGCCGAACAGAAAGTGCACATAGGAAATCTACACACTGGCCCTGCATGAGATGGAGGGGAGATGAAGATGGGGGCAGGCAGAAGGAAGGCCTGAGAATGGTCCATGGGAATATTATGCACACATATTCAGTGGCCACAACACACCACACATTTGTCACAAAATGGCTGGAGCCACTACTTCAGAGAGAGAATATCCATTGAAACAGCCACTGCACTGGAGGCTGCACTGAAACCTCTCATCCTGACCCCAGGGTGCAGAGAGTGAATTTCACCCCTGCAATCCACCATCCCCCACTCGCACAGCGCACAACACAGGTTTGATGAGGGTGAAATTAATTTCACCTTTAGACAGTGGTTTCCACTGGTACCCAGATAAAATGCTGAATATGAGAGCAAAGTTGCAAGTTAGGTAATTAGGCCATATTCCTGATTCTCAGCACCAGAGCTGACAGCACGTTTCTAATGGCATTGAGTCACCCTTTCAGAAATTTCTTTTCAAAGACAGTAATTCATGGAGAAGCTGATATAGACAAGTATGTTATGAAGCATTTCAGCAGACCAAGCAGTACCCTCTACTTCTGTAAATACTGTTTTAGAAAGACAGGTAGATATATTTGTGACACAGAGACCTCTTGGCAAAGGATCCTTTGTTCTTTCCTGTTGGAATTAATAATATTAGAAATTAATATTAATATGGGAGTTCACCAGACACTAATTTAACCATAAATTCCTCTATTAAATCCACAGGCCAAATGGTATTTTATACAATTGCTCTAAACTTGCCTGACAGCCTAAAATTAAGCCATCACTACATCCAGTACAATAACAAAGTATTCATAAGCATATGATCAGTACACTTACAGCAAGCCAGACCTAGAGAAAACCATCTCATCCTGGCATGCTTCAGCATAATCAGGTAAGATGTGACAAAGAACCCTAAATTCATAACTCATTTTATACTCTTCCACAAACAAAGATTCCAAAGCAAATTACCACTTTAGTGAACACCTAATTTGAGACAGTTTGCCCTAATTTTCTCTTTCCCTCCTTCCTGCTGACCAACAGCTTTTTCGTTGCACCTGGGTTCACACTGGCTTTTACTTTTAAGATAACACTGGTATGCAGGGTGGGAAGGTCCCTGCTGGCATTTTTTAAGACAGATTTTTTTTTGTTTTATTTAAAACCATATGCTGTCACCCCTATAGGTCAGAGGTCTTTTAGAAACAGCTCCTTATTTCTGTCATTATTTTTTGAACCAGACATCCTCCGTACTCCGTTCCTTCTGGCCTTATCACACATTATTTTCAAGGCCTTCCTTCTACTTGCTAGTCATGGCCTTTCTTTACAACACATATATTTTCTTCACCAAACTTAAGCTAACTCTAAAGCTTATTTATTCTACACTTGCAAACACTTCTCACCTGAAAACCTGACAACTCTGTACACCAGGGATTGGCAATGTTGGCAGGCGGGACCGCAGGGTAAGTACCCTTAGCAGGCCCCGCCCCTTTATTTACCTGGCATTTCGCCGACCGCAGCTCCCATTGGCCGCAGTTCACCGTACCAGTCCAATGGGGGCTGCGGGAAGCGGCGCGGTGCTGGCCCGCGTGTCAGCGTTGCCGATCCCTGCTCTACACCAAACACATCTTAAGGGATATTTATCCATAAAGAGTAATGTATATGGTATCTACAGAAAGCTCAGAACTTGTCAAGACTCATAATCTTGTAAGATGGATGTATGGATAATATTTAAGTAATAATGTGTCTATATTAAAAGATTTATGTAGAAATTACAGTAGAAATTAGTCACCAGGAAGCAACATGTCTCAGTGATGAGCCATCTAAACAAGGGGAAGTTGTCACCCCTCCATAGTCAGCCACTGAGGTAATGCCAGGTTCTACTGTCTATCATTGCCATAGTCAATGAAAAACTGTCAGACAGCAAACAATTGAAGCCACCTGAAGGTGGAAAAGAAACTCTATAACAAGGCAGGGGTTTGCTATGTCTGTGAATGGAAACAAAAGATTGTTCTGATTATAAACAAGTGAAGGGAAAGACAGTCTAGATCCATTTACTGAGGAAAAATCCTGGGGGGCAGGGTGTTGAGAGCATCCAATGTTTTCATAAATATTTGGATCCTGGTTATTAAGAAGCAAGCCAGATCTGCAATCAACGGAACTTTGTGGCAGGAGGGGAATCTATTAAATAAAAATGGTAGCTATGGATAAATGTAGACCCAGGTTCACATTTTAGGAATTTGTTTTTATGCTGTAACCACTTGTTTCCATTGTTCTCTCTTGTTTCTAGCTAAATAGCTATTCTTTCTTAAATAAACCTACTTTTAATATACATGCTCACAAGTTTGCTGTGTAATTTACAGGAGCTGTGGTTTAAGATGAATTTCGCAAACTTTAAAAACTGGAATTTCTATGAGTAGCCAGTGTTAGGGGCTGGGTATCACAAGTCAATTATTCCAAGTGACTAGGGTTAACCTGCAAGGTGAAGGAATGACTGGCATAAGCCCCCAGGAAAGTGCCTGAAAGGGGGATAGTTTCACAGAATATCACAGTTGGAAGGGACCTCAGAAGATCATCTAGTTCAACCCATTGCTCAAAGCAGGATCAATCCCCAATTAAATCATCCAACAGATTTTTGCTCCATATCCCTAAATGACCCCCTCAAAGATTGAACTTACAGCCCTTGGTTTAGGGGGGCCAATGCTCAAACCACTGAGCTATCCCTAGTTAGTTTCCATACCTTGAAAAAGAACAACCCAAATCCCACAGAGCCTCGCCACACTTACAGTCTCCCACTTTTTCTACTGGCCCTGCATGAAGGCTGATATTCAAGCCTATGTGGATCGCATGAGCTCTGTGGCCATATGAAGGCACCTCAAACCAAGCCCCTTGTTACTTTGGTACCCTTAGAAACATTTTAAAATCCCTGGATATTGTTTTCACTAGATTTCTTCATGGAACTCCCTGACTCTGATGGTCACACTGCCATCTTGATAGTTGAGGACTGTCTGATGAAAATGTCACACTTCATCCCCTGCAGCCACTTACCATCTACACTAAAGTTACTGGCCAATTCTTGATAAGACATGATATTCATCTTCATGGGCTTACAGACCACATTCTCTCAGACAAAGGTCTACTGTAAATTCACCTCATGCTTCTGGTGCCCCAAATCTGTGACTAGTGAACATTCATGCCTTTATCTCCACCATTTACCATCTCCAAATGGATGCACAGATTGAGAAGGTGAACCAGGTCCTGGATGCTTCATTATTACCAAGATAACTGATACAGCCTCTTACCACTTGTTAAATGTTCCGATAACAATGTGGCTCATGCCTCAACAGAATGGAGCCCCTTCTTTGCAAATTATGGGTTTTTCACCCCCAATTCCAGCCAGCACTACCAGCAGCATTGCAGAATCCAACTGCTGCCAACTGGGTCCAACAAATCCAACAAATCCAGCATACCCAAAAGGAATTTAAGGACCAGCTAGAAAACATGACAGGAGCCTTAAAGTGGTATGCCAACAAGGGATGCCAGAAGGCTCTGGCCCTTTACATAAGCCAGAAAATCAGGCTCACTTTGACGCGTCTTCTGTCCAGTAGACCTTCCCACAAACTGTACCAGCTATGCTAGAAAGTTAACTCAGTTGCTTTCAGATTACAGCTTCCACAATACATTGAGCCTAAAACCCAACTCTGAGAAACCCTTCTCTGGCCAAACTAATTCCTTCACTCTTAGACCATGAAGAATATATGGTGAATGCCATCCTCTATTCCAAATTCACCCAAGGATTTCTGTACTACCTTATAGACAGGGATGTATATAGACCCGTACTTGGGAACCTGCCTTCCATGTCCATGCCCCAAAACTGGTAGGAGAGATTTGTGAGATTCATCCAGACAAGCCCGGCCTAGTTCCATCCTGAAAAGGAAGGAACTGAAGAGGGGAGTGATGTAAGAATCTGTGAAGCAGGGTCTGCCGTGGTTGAGGCAGGCATCATTTCCTCATTGCCATGAAGCAACCGTGGAAGTTTGCCACCAAGAGGTACTGAGAGGTACTTCAGGAAGTCCCGCCCTAACAGGCATGAGTGACAGCCCTCTATGATTCTCTGAGTGGCTGGCACTCCTCATATAAACCAGGAAGACATTTCCGGGCAGTGTTTAAGCAATGCAGACCTCCAGTGTACACTTACACACCACTCACTGCTCCTCACTGTGACTCACCTGGTTCCCAGACTTCTGGCTCTCAACCTAGGCTTGGCTCCTGGCCTTAACCCTGGTTTACTTACTGCCATTGCTAACTCCGGTGAAAGACCCTGGCCCAGCCTGACACTGATTCTTGCCACACATTCTCAATTTGGTAACAGTCTCTGACTTCGCCGTTTTGAGCTGGCCTGGTCCCGGATTGATTTTGGATCTTCGGCTCCAATTCACTCTGTACTGACAGGTTTCTCACAATCTAGCCCTGAAAATGATTAGTTTTAATCATATTAACAGTTCCATTTGGAAAGTTAAGCACTTAAGTTCTTTACTGGAGTGGGACCGTTTTTTAACAGTATTTTCCCCTCCAGTGAGTTCAAGGTCAACAGAATCAACCCTTGTGTCTTTATGGGACAATAAATTACTCATTTGCTTATGTAATGTCACTGTCCCCTCTTCACAGAGTCTCTGGCATGCTGTGGTCACCAACCTTAAAACAGTCGTTGGGGGTAGCACATTCTGTACCTCTACTCAGGCTGGAGGTGTTTCAGGTTAGGCCTTCAGGTTCTAGCACCTACTGAGTCCCCAAACAGCATTCAACTGTCATGTTTCTCCCAGAGCCCCCAAACACCACACTGCTGTGATCCACTCCTTGTCAACTGTCCTTCCAGCAGCCACAGAACTCTCCCACCCCTTCAGGCAAACAATCTCCCTCCTGAGGAGAAGGAAGAAAGCAGCAGCAGGTTTGCCCTATGCAGATTCATTACACCCACCTCTGCTGGCCCACTGTTGAGCAAATTCATCTCACGCAGTACGAGGAAGGGCTGAATTCTACATCTGGATTCACACACACACATATCGAATTGGAATCAGAGGGTCCTTTCTCTGGACATGCAACAGTCAGTCTGATTCAACGCATTTATGTGACCAGATGTGGAAGTTCATCCCTAAATCATATCAACAATAATAATCATAATTAATCATTGAGAAATAAAACCAAACCTCAGTGTTTAATAAATTTTCAAAATGTCACTCTAAGGTTAACTGAAAAATCACTATGAAATTTAATGTAAAAATTAAACTCTACTCTACTTGTGAACAGTTTAGGGTGGGGCTTGTTTGGATGGGTTAAGTGTTTAATAAGATTTTCATGGTTACCGAACACCAGAAGAGCAATCCTGGTATGACCCATGGTTATTATTGGCATTACACAGGAACCTTCTCCCAACTGTGTTAATATACACAATGTGTGGAAGAGGATTCCTGCATATTATCTGTATTAAACTATAGGTCACCGGAGTCTCTATGACTGGGAACCACAAAAGTCCCTCCACATGACTCCACACATCTATTATTCCTGCTTCATCATTCAAATCACAATGTGTATGGCTGAAGAAGGATGACTGACTGAATAACGCACAAATGTACCAAGAAAAACAGATATTGCTAACTATGTCATCTTTCAAAAATGGTAGAACATTTCTTCCAGAGTCCATAAGGGACTGAAATCATCTGATGAATGCTGATAATTACTTTCAGAAGGGAGTTCTCGGCACTAGTACCAAGTTCTTCAGTTCAGCTATGTCAGTAGACTAACTGTCATTGAAAAAGTTTAGCAGAGCCATTGATGTGCCACAAAGTTGTATGTTCAGACTCAAAAGTTGGAAAGTCATTTTCAGTTGAAATTCTGACTGGTTTTATCTTGTCCCAGTTAGCATTTCCCCCAAATCCACTCATTCCAATTCTATGACCTTGAATGCAACAGAATGCGCACAGAGATTCTCTCTCTTTATCCTGAGTAGTCTGGGTTCTCCTTCCATATTTCTCTAGGTGTACAAAGAGGATGGGAAAGAGATAGAGCCATGGCTCCACAACCCTCTCCCCCTCAACATAACTGGCTGGCCTCATAGATGGGGAAGTAAGAGGTAAAAGAAGCATACGTGGATACATGTGCTTTGCCTAGGCCAGCATAGTTCTGCACCAAACTTACTACTGTCTGTACCTAGACAGCACAATCAAACCCTTATTCAGCACATAGTCTATTTTTTCTCTCTGAATGTAACAGAAAGACAATGTAATCAAATAACTTTCTTCATTTCCTTTGGGAGCTCCCTGTTGCTGGACCCCAATCTACCACTCCTGCCTTCTTGCCTCTCTTTGCTCCCTCATGCTATTAAGGGTGGGAATTTAGGCACATTTGAAAATCCAACCCTTAATGCAATATAATAATTGATATAAAACCAAA
>ML677348.1:37525045-37555679 GCA_007922305.1 Dermatemys mawii
AAACCCAGGTCTGTGGGTCTTGTGCTTGTGGACTTGGTGTTTCCAAGACCTGGGTTTACAATTGCTAGACCTAAGTCTCACCACTCTGCTAATGTATCCATACTGTACTACACAGACATATTGATTCAGGTCTCTGGCTTGCACTGCATCATCCACACTGCAAAATGACAGGGCTTGGACTGGAGTCTCAGCAGGACTCAGTCTCAGATGGGTGGGTCCTAGGACCTCAGTCCTGAGTGCTTGCAGACCCAAGTCAAATAGATCTATGGATGGATGGTGGGGAGGTTAGTCTCAAACCCGATTCTGAGCGTGGGTTCACAATGCGGTATAGACATGTCCTAAGGGTATATTTACAGAGCAACTAGACACCCGTGGCTGGCCCATGTCAGCCGACTTGGGCTCATTGGGCTTGGGCTGCTGGGATCAGGGACACATTAGCTACTGGCCCTTGGGGCCCGGCCCAGGGACCCCAGCCAACTGGGGGACCCCCTAGCACCTCTCCCACACACACAACTTCCACAGCAGAAGCTGTGGGACAGGGGAAGCTCCCCCAGCAACCCCCAACACCATCCCAGGCAGAAGCTGCAGGGCAGAGAAAGCCCCCACAATGGACTCTCACCCTCTTCTCCAGAAGAGGAATCCCCCAGTGCCCCGACCCATACAGGTGCTTGGCAGAAGCCACAGGGCAACAGGTCAAGCCTCTGCACCCAACCCTGCTTTCTGGCAGAGGGGCCAGGTAGGCTGGGAGAAGCCCCAGCACCCAACTTTGGCCCCCTGGAGAAGTGTGGGAGTGTCAGGGGAAGCCCCAGCACCCAGACCCCCACTATAGCCTTGGGACTGGAGGAACTCTCACTCTGCGCTTCAGCCCCAGGGCCATGGCACAGGAACAGAGCTTCTCTGGTCTTGGGGACACACTGTGTGGGGCAGAGGAAGAAAGGAGCATACAAGTTGTGGGGTGGGCAGAATGGGATGGAACCAGGGGCGGGACCCCCGGGAAGAGGCAGAAAGGGGTGGGGATGTAGGTGGAGCAGCGGGCCTAGGGCCCCAGGAAACCTTAAACCACATCTGGCTGAGATGTTTCATTGTTGTGTAGACATCAAGGATTGGGCTGCAGCTCAAGCTCTGGGACCCACCCACTTCTCAAAGTCCTAGAGCCCAGGCTGCAGCCCAAGCCCAGACATCTCCACAGCAATGAAACAGCTCTGCAGCCTGAGCCGGCTAGCACAGGCCAGTCACGGGTGTCTAGTCGCTGTGTAGACATACCCTCATATTCCAAGTTCCTGGGTGTAGTTTGGCAAGTAAAACTGGAGAAAGAGGGTCAGACTTCAGGAAGCAGGATACTGAAGGCTCAGAACACAAGTTGGCACGAAGCTACTAAAACACACTGTAGAGCCTAATCATTTAACATAGGCCTCTCATGTTGCTTAAAGACCTGTTTCCTACATTTCTGCCAGCAGACAGTATCACTTGTTGCTAATGAAAAGTGGGGGATGGGGGCTCCCGTTTTAATCGTGACTTGCAGGGCATAGCAGAATTTTTTTAAAAAAATAATCAAATAAAAATAAAGAAGATAGTGACTTTCAAATTTTGGAGGTTTCTTTCATTTCAAAATTTGTGACTAACAATGAATGAAACTTTATCAACCAAGCACTCTGTCCTTCCATTGATGAACATTAAGTCTAGCTAAATGCATCAATCCCTTAGGAACTAAAGAGAGAATATTCTACAGCAGCAACAGGGCAGGAGCTAATAAACCACAGAAGCTTTGCCTCAGCTTTTCTGGACCCTCATTAGGACTCTTACCATCAAAGAGGAATATGTCTCTTTAAGAGGACATCCCTTTGCATCAGTCAGGACAAACCACATCAGGTTCTTGGCTAGAGGGTCCTCACCTTGCACTAATGACTGTGGAGTGAACTGGCTTCAGGCTTTATTATGAAATGTGTATTTATATATTTCTCAAGATACCTACTTGCTAAGATAGGCATTTTAGATGTGAAACAAATAAAAAAGTATTTTGTTTTCACTAAAACTTTCACATGCCTTGACCTTTATATTGTAAATCTTTTATGCAAAGTTATGGAGAAGAATTGGATCGTTTTCTCCCATTACCGAGTCATAAATTTTTAAACTCACAGCATGTAGGCAGCCACTGTCATGTAACAATGGGAAGCTGATACTATATCCACTGATGCATAAATCTCCGGAGTGCACACAGCAGAAAGAAAGCAGTAGAACCTGAAATAAAAAGTATATTATCCCCAACTGTACAAAAGAGCATGTGGGGAAATATGTTAGTAACCTTCTTTCTTATCCCTTCCTACTTCCTGTCCTACCACTTCACTTAGTTCTTCCTAAAACATTGCTTTGATCCAACAGGCATTACCCTGGAATCATCAAGAGCTGGATATTTATATTGGATGCTAAAATTAGGCCATATCAAATAAGTCCAGGTCAACAAATCTGGACAAAAATCGTATCAGAATTTGGCATGAAATACTGTAAATAACAAGGAGGAGACTTTGACATAGGAGGCCATGTCAATATCTAGGGGGTTATCTGACACCTTGCTCAGGTCACTCAGAACTATGAGCCACTGGGTTACTCCTGGCCTCAGTAAGGATGAGCTTTGCTGCTACCAAACTATTAGTCAGCTTCCTGACACACCAGCCTGTCTCTGCCTTGTTAGCAAACTCCTCAGGACTCTGCCAGTCCAGGTCCCACCTTACAGGCAATAATCAATGAACTCCAGTTCCAGAGTTCCCCAGGATGACTTTCTGCATGTCAGTCCCTCTCACTGGACTCTCACAGAAGTTATCAAGTTTGTTGCCTCCAAAAAGATAAAACACACAAGAACCTGCTGGTTTGGCTGAGGATTTTACCCTTCAATCTAAAGCACAGCATTGAGATGGTTTTGTAATTAGAATAAATGTAAGACTAGAAGACACAGAAATGGTTACAAGAAAAACAAAACAGAACATGCTTTCTAATAACTAAAACCTAACCTCAGCAAGTTACAGTCTATGTCTAAGCAGTTTCTCACCTAGCAGGTTCTTGTGTGTTTTATCTTTTTGGAGGCAACAAACTTGATAACTTCTGTGAGAGTCCAGAGACTTCAAACCCCTTTGCTGAAGGATTCAACTTTCTCAGATTACAAGAGCTCTGACCCCTTCTGTCCATCCAGTGATGGATAACAAAATGGCTTTTTGCCTCTGCTCATATCTCCCCAAAGTTCACCGACCCTGTTTCAAAAGGCAGAAAGGCTTCCTGGGAGTGCAATCTCCATCCCCATTGTGATTAAATGATCATCTTCTCCCACTTGCTCACCTGATAGCTTTGTTTACCTAACTTGTAGCTTTGTTTACCTAACTTTATCTTTGAGTCCTACGTTGGTTAGTTTACATTGGAGACACAGTCAAGCCAGTGAAACACGCTTTTCTCTGGGTCAGCCTGTGCTTAGGCACTGCCTGCCAAGAACACTTTAGGAACATATTTTCAGCACACACCATAATTCTTTATACATCTGTGATGGGTAGGATCACAGAAACTCCCTTTGAGACTGCTATCTGATGTGCTGAGACTACATCTAAGCCCATATTTCCGGGGAGCTTGGGACTTCAGAACCCTGCCTGGTTGTGCCAGACATGTTAGCCTGCTACAAACAAAGACCCAGGTCTGAACGATGTCTCACACAAGCTGCAGGCTCAACTGAAAACAGCTTAAGAAGTGTTCCTGTCTCCAACACTCAGATGCCCAGTTCCCAATGGGGTTCAAATCCTGAATAAATCTGTTTCACCCTGTATAAAGCTTATACAGGGTAAACTCATAAATTGTCTGCCCTCTATAACACTGATAAAGATATATGCACAGCTGTTTGCCCCCCTTCCAGGTATTAAAACATAGTCTGGGTTAATTAATAAGGAAAAAGTGATTTTATTAAATACAAAAAGTAAGATTTAAGTGGTTCCAAGTAATAATAGACAGAAAAAAGTGAATTACCAAGCAAAATAAAAGAAAACATGCAAATCTAAACCTAATACAGTAAGAAAATGATTACAGATGAAATCTCACCCTCACAGATGTTCCAATAAGCTTCTTTGGCAGACTAGCCTCCTTCTAGTCTGGGTCCAGCGATCACGTACACCCTTGTGATTACTGTCCTTTGTTCCAATTTCTTTCAGGTATCCTTTGGGGGTGGAGAGGCTATCTTTTGAGCCAGCCGAAGACAAAATGTAGGGGTCTCCCAGGACTTTATATAGTTTCTCTTTTCTGGGTGGAAAACCCCTTTTCCCCCTGTATAGATTTGCAGCTACAAAATGGAGTTTTGGAGTCACATGGCCAAGTCACTTGTCCATGCATGACTCAGAACTTTACAGAAATGTTCCGAAGAAAGCTCAGATGTAGATTAGAGTCTTCCAAGGTTCCATTGTCCTTTAAGTGTTTCTTGATTGGGCACGTAACTTGCAAATTCCTTTCTTAAGAAACTGATCAAATGTCTTATTAAGGCTACTTAAAATCAAACAAATACACAGCCAATATTCAAAACTTCAAATACAAAAATGATACATGTATACAAATAGTGTGAAAATATTCAGTAGATCATAACCTTTGCAGGGATATATGGCATATGTAGCATAAAACATATTCCAATTATGTCATCTATACATTCATAAACGTATTTCTATAAAGCATTATGAGGTGCAACGTCACAACATCACCGTACACCTTTTAGATACAGACTATGACAAGTGTGAGTTGGGGCAATGAGTGTGTCAGTCCTGATGAGAGTTATAGTATTGGTGTGGACTCTGCCAGTTGGCACTGAGAGGCTCTCTGGGTCAGACTAGAGAACCATTTTCACACCTGGCATAAATGGACATAATTCCAGTGGTGAATTTGGCCTCTTTTCTTGATGCAGGAAAGGAGAATAAGGAAGCCAGTCTGTAAAACTGAGAATGTTCTAAACAAACCAACAAACAAAAATAAACATAAATATGACCATGTGAACAAATAAATCTAACAGTGGAGCAATGGAGCAAAACAAATACTCAAATATACAATAATCATAGTTGGAAGTTTTCTCCAGTATTATTGATCCATCCTTAGCAATAACATTTTGATGCTATTTGTCAGTTTCTAATCCTAACTGGTTACAGTCAAACAGGACTTTTCAGTACAGTAGAAGTTTGGTAGAACACAGCTGTATCAGTACTAGGAGATCTTTTTCATTGCTAATTGGGAAATACAGAGAACATGACCAATCCCATTTACAAAAAACAGGTACATTCTAATATTTTCTTCCTGGTCCAAATTTAGCAGTACTGTATTTCCTGCTGATTTCAATAGAAGCTGCTGCCTAAGGCTAAATGTGATCTCCATGGACCAATTTTGATCTGAACAAATAATCATTTTACAAAAGTGTAACTCCTATGAACCCAGTATAACCCCAGTTGAATTACTACTGATTTACCACAGTATTACTGAGAACAGAATCAGGATCACTATATCCAAGCATGCTGAAATGCACTAATTCATTCATTGACTCAGAGAGTTTAAGGCCTGTAGGGACCATTAGATCATCTAATCAGATCTGTATAATACAGGCTCTTAAATTTTATTCAGTTACATCTGTTATGAGCCCAGTTATTTGTGTTTGCTAAAGCATTTCCTTCAGACCCTTGACAACTTTCTGTAGCTCTTTTCTGTACACTCTTCAATTTTTCAACATGCTTTTTAAAATTTTGACAAGAGAACCATATGAAGTATTCCAGTGTTAGTTTCACCAATACCTTAGACAGAGGGAAAAGTGTCACGCCTACTTACCGGTCCCTTGTTTTTACATTCAGAGGATCACTTTTTGCCACAGCATGACAATGGGAGCTCTTATTGAGTTGCTTGTTCACTGTGACCCTTCAAATCCCTTTCAGAGTCACAAAATCGGGAGCTGTCTCTTAGAAAGCTGTGGGTTTGCATGATTCTTTTTGTCTTTTAGTGGTTTGTATTCCCCAAGGTTATTACACCACCCTACATCACCTCTAGTCATGAAAATGGTGCTAGAAAGAAATTTCCCAGTGCACTAAAGTATGATTGGCCTTTTTGGACCAGACGTAATTAATATCTTTTGCAGAAATTAAAAAAAAAGTTTGCATTTTACATTTATCCAAATTTCCCACCAAAATTTTGTGGGTTTTGTGTGTAAAACTAATGAAAAAATGGGGGGACAGTTATTTTAAAACCATTTTGGGTTAAAATGTTCAGTTTGCAGTTTTTATTGAGTCATTTTTCCCTGAAAACTGAAAAGGTCACTGAAGATTTTTTTTCTGTGAAAATCTGTACACGGAATATGCATGAGAGGTGCACACTGTGGGTAGCAAACACCCAACCCAGAGCAGACAGGAGAATTTTTCCTATTGACAACAACAGAAAAAATCTAGGAAGAGAGTGAACATTTCAAGCATACCAACCCACTGATATCCATTTTACAGTGCTTTTCATTTTCATTCTTGTAAGCAAAGCTCATCCTTCCATCTCACATTCCCTTGTTTAACATGCTCAAACAATTTAAGTTACTCATATACACTGATGGGTTCTGAATTGTTTGTAACCTCTTTGGCAAAAAGATCTAGGCATCACTGCGGGCAGCTCAATGAAGGCATCTGTTCAATGTGTCACAGCAGTTAAAAAGGCAAATAAGCTGTTCCCTTATTAATGTTAATGTGACCAAGCAGAATATAATACTGAAAATCTCCTTAGAAAGCCCTCCCAAAATCTGTTCATGAAGCCACCTCCTTTACTTTCATATTCTCCCTAAAATCTCTCTTCTGCTATCTTGCCTATTAGACATAGTTTTCCCCAGGAATAATACTAACAGGATGTTCACATGCCATGCTGAGTAAGTGTATAATATTCTACCCCAACCATTTGTCTGTTAGTGACCCTCCCTTGGTGCCTGATTAAAAGTCCACTGAAATCAGTGGACGTCTGATAGCAGTTCTTACATACAGCTTGCATGCCATCAATAGTATAAAGATCTAAATACCAGTTTTGGGTCAGCACGTGGCTCTAGACCATATTCCCAGGACAATCTGCTCCAATAATACTTGTAAAATTACAGAGTTATGGAACTATTCCTTAGGGGGAAAAAGAGAATCAGAAAGTAAGGGAGGTACAGGAACAGTTAGTTGCATTACTGATAGAGATGGTCTATGTACATTCCCTGTAACTGCACCATGACTGTAGAAAAAATGATAGACTCACTCAGTTCTTTTTTAAAAAAACAATCTTGTTTCTCTTAGTACACTGGAGAGCACATAATAGGATTTGTGCAGACCCTTTCATGCCTGTTACTTCAGCTCTGTTTTGTCTCCACTGCCTTGAGGCCCAATATTAGAAAGAGTTGCTACTTCTGGTGATATTTTTTTTTCTCTGGCCTTGTTCTTGGGAACGCAATAGGATGAAGTGCAGAATGGATCACTTAATTTATTTCGAGGTGGTAGTAGTGGAGATGAATGTGTGTGGAAGATGGTACTTTTTTTTGTAACAGATCCTTCTCCATTTCCCCCCCTTTTTCATTCTTTCCACCCTTCTTCCCTCATATCCTCCTTTTAGAGATCACATATAAGGGCACTACTTTACCAGTCACTTTTCTATTTTCACCAGTCCAGTGAAAGAGATATTAAGTTTATTTTCACTTCGTCCCATGACTCTTCCCTTGATGAAGCACAACAATATCACTGCAAATGGAGCAAAAGAGAAGCAGTGGGTCACCATACTTGCAGGCGTGGAACTAAAGGTAAGACAGCTAAAGGATGGGTAGCAGCAGATGGAAGCATCAGTAGCTGGGCTGCCTCTGCATCTTTGGAAGTGCTATGGCTGCTATTACTTTCTCTGATGAGGAGGTAACTCTTCCACAAGCGCTACTACCTGATAAAACATTTTTATTACCTGATTCATGGTGGTCATGTCCCATGACTATTTTTTATTTGTATATCTTGCTGTCACATATCCCACACACACCTGGGACCTGGTTCTCAAAGTTGTATGCTGTAAACCCTATGGAACCACATTGACACTTTAGTTTAGACCCAGAATCCTGAGCCCACTACTACAGTGTGTCCACCTGAGACACTGTTATCTTCACTGCAGAGTTAACTGGAGCTATTGATACTCAAGTGAGGACTGCCACATTGCAAAACAATATTGACTGCATAGAGTGATGGTATTTCCAACTCTGACTAAGTGTGCTGACACTGTAGTTTATACCCCAAACCATCCAACAAAGAAAATAAAACATACTAGCTCCCCCCGTCAACCTTCAAGTGACTAAAATCACACATTAGTTTAAATTAACAAGTTCAATACAGAGTGCAGCACCTAACTAATCTTGCAGCTTGAACTTGGGATAACTAGGGGGAAAGTACAGTCATCAGCAAGTACAGTGCTGAGCACACATTCAGTTAAATCTGGCCTCACTACCTGCAATGCAAAATTTTTGCCTCTAATGTAGCTCTTTTGAACTGTTCACAAATCATTAGTGAACAGTTCAAGTTTCCACAAGCCAGGTTTCTGGTCTGAATACTTGTAGTTACACTTAAAAATCACTTTCAGGAAACATACTGTGATCAATGCCCTAAAAAGTCATTGTTTTGGTAAACATTCCTGCCAGTCAGCTCCTGTGCTAAAATTTCTGCAGAAAGCAAAGGCAAAGGATCTCACAGAACAGCCAGATAAGCATGAGCTAGGTTCCAAGCAGAAGCAGGTCAGTTTATGCCGTAGTGGGATTCTCAAACTAGATGTTCTCCCACTTATCTCCCCTGTGGGGCTCAGTCTGCTACACTTTCTTAGAGGCTAGCTACAGATTGCTATCCCAAAACACAGCAAAGGAGAAGGTGCCACACACACACACACACACCCTTACATCCAATAGCCCAGTGATTGGTGCATTCCTGATGCTAAACTGCTGCTTCCCTAGATCACTTCTTACCAGCCCACTTCTCCTACTGAACAAAGTAAAGACATTAAACAAAAGAACATCTGAGTGTCAAGAGTCCCTTTTTTCAGCAGGTCTGGTAGGGTCGCAACAGGCAGAGATCCCAGACAGCCAGACCTCCAGCAGTGCTCCCTCCAACCAGCTAAGAGAGTAGATCTTTTCATCTCCATTGGCTGCTTGATACTAAGCTGGTCTGGTCCCGCCCCATCAGGCCACACGTGCTTTGCAGGTGTGCCGGGGGTTGGGTCAGGGCTTGCTTGAGCTCAATGTCACTCCTTAACCTCTTGCTTTCACTGCTAATTCAGAGACAGGCACATAAACAACATTTTAAGGCCTCCCCCTTTAAAGCTGTGGGGGAGGGAGAAGTAGAGAAGGACATCTCCATGTTACAAGCCAAAGGATTGTCCCATCCCTCCAACCTCGGCTAAATCTCGGGAGCCCCTATTCTTCCAAAGTAAAGACATTAAACAAAAGAACATCTGAGAAGAACATTCTAAGCAAGGTCCAACAACCCCAAGCTTACAACCTCTCCTCAAAGCAAGGCCCAGCAATTCATCACTGCCTAGCCTTTGTCAGAGCAGACCTAGGCTTCCAGGCTAATACCCAAAGAAGGGCCCAGCCATCTGAGGCTTCTCTAAGCTTGGCAATAATAAGTAGACTCGTCATTCAGCAGGACAATGAGTGCTTTGGTTTAACTCAAAGACATCCTGATGATTTCCAATTATCCTCTTTTCATGTTGCCTTACACAGCTATGAGGGCACTGACAGGCCAATTTAAAAAAACAAACAGCAGATCAGAGTCAAGTTGTGAAAATAACATTGCTAAGTGAACAGTTGTTGCAGGGATATAGAATAAATTTATTTAATGAGCCCATTTCAGAATTCCCAGTTAACATGTCACAGATTTAATGAAATGATTTGGTTAGCACTTCAGACTGTTGGTTCCTTCTTATTTTTTATTTTTCCCAAAAGCACAATTATACATTTTTATCTTTCTCATGCTAACACTTTTGCTTAGCACACATTTGTTGCCAGACATAAAAGGTTTTAATCAAGAAATGATTGATAACCATGGTTAAACAGATCATTAGCCTAATGACACAAGAAACTATAGAGGAGAGTTGCTAACTTATGTACAACTTTATTCCTTAAAGAGGAGCAGACGTTTCAAGTCCAAATTAGTTTGCCACCCTCTTTATGGATTTATTCTTCTGACGGACATGCTAACACAAATCACTGAACCGCTCATGACTCTGCATAGCTGCAGAAACAATCAACGGTGCTAGCAGCAAACTAAGACCAGGACAGGCATAGTTGAATGCAAAGAGTGTCATGCAAACATTTCACTCACAACAAGTTTGCTCAGGTGAAGTGTGGAATAGACTAATAACAGCATCCATGACTGAGACTCGGGTTGCTATAATAACACAAACAAATAATAATTCATAGACTATCCAATAAGCACAATGTAGCATAAGCTGTAACATTTGTAGTAACAACAGTACATTTTCTTACTGGTGTTTCTAAGCTCATGGTTTGCAGTCAAGATATATTTCTGCTGAGAACTGCAGAATTCTAGGTGCCCGGGGGGGGGGGGGGCCCATTCACTTATTCCTGTTGCCCCTCTGGCACTGTAACCCAGATTAATTCCAGTTTGGCTAACCATGTCCATTAGTATATTTTTTAAAGTTGTCAGAGGTGACCAGAGCATTTGATGATGATCTTTTATTGTGGTTTAATATTCACATAAATGTACACTTGAGCATGAAAAGGACATTTTTAAAAGCCTGTTCTAATGAATTTGACCATTTTTTCATGTTGTATATGGCTTTTGCAAATTTAAAAATAGATCAAAGCTTTAGATTGGCCTCAATCTTCAATCTAGCCAAGTAATAGAGTACGAGAATAATACAGTAAGCATAAAAAAAAGAGAAAAGTACAGTTCAGATTCACAGTAGGCTCACTGGGGGAAAAGCATTAGATCAAATACACCATCCATATAAATATGGAAAATAATGGTAAAATTATTTGATTATGTCACTAGTACCTATTATCATGGCAGCTGGTGCTTTAATTACAGAAATATGATACACAAAACCACACAGAATCAGCTAATCAAATGTTAAACAAAATAAAAGCATCTTGCATTAAGTCCCAAAGGTCACTAGCCTTAAGCCTGAAGACTGCAAGTGGGGTGAGTTCCAAAAAGAAGAGACCTCTTGAAAGAAAAAGCCCTGCCATTAGCCATAGAGTGTTCAAATTTAGGACCCAGTCCTGCAAACATTTACTACCTACCAGGCATTGTAAGCTATTCCAGGAGCAGTGCCACTGAAGCCAGTGAGTTCCAATGAAGACTCTAATAGGAATCTAACACCATCTTTGTTACTTTTATACTTTAATATGCTCTAATTAGCGCCAATGTTCCCTCTAATTTTTGACAGGCTGTGTGCGCAAAAAATTTCTTCTGTGCAAATTTTTGTGCTTCTGTGAAAAGTTTTGTATACGTGGTGTTTCGCCATGTGCGCAGGGTTTAGGCTCTGTGTGTGCGTGCGCACATGCACACAGCTTAGAGGGAACAGTGCTTGGGGCTATGTCTTAAACAACACTGCAAAATTCTACTCACCCACTTGGCCAGGGAAGAAGTTCATTTTCATAGGTGAGTAAAACATAATTATTTTCTTTTTCTATTTCTAGCCCATAAGTACCAATAACAAGCACTCCCCAGCCAGCCTTAACCGGTAATGGATAGCACTCAGAAGTGGGCAGGCAGATGGGGCAGGTACATTAGGCCAGGCTTCTAAGATGACATTAGGGAAGCATTGAAAAATACTTATGAAAACTTTCTCATCCACCCTTTACAATAATGCCTGGAGATAATGAAAAACCAAAATGATCTCTTACATGCTCATCAATGTAAGCTGCTTGTTCTGGGCAACTGGGCAAGTAGAATTTTGCAGGGCTACTATAGGGGTAGCCTAAAGTAAAGGGTATTTTAGTAGCTAAGCCTGAAGATAATAAAGATGGTATTGGTTCACCACACTTTAAAATGGCTAAAGTATCTTGGCCATCTGTAGATGGTGAAAAGCACATGCCACAGTTATGGGTCTAGCTGCATCTCTGTCCACTTTTTGGTCTCTCGGTGCATCCCTTCAGGTAATAGGCTTCTTGTTCTTACCTGCCTCAGAGTGGAATTACACAGTTCTTCTGCTGAGACTGGGGTCTGGCTACTCTCTGTCTGTCCCAACTGCTTATCACCCTGAAGGTCCAACAGAGTTTCCGCAACTGTGCGTCTTCCCTTTAGGAACCTCTGTGATACAGTGACCAACGGCCTTCTTAAAATAAAGTTGTTGTTTTATTTAGCAGTTGGAACAAAGCTTTAGAGGTAAAAAGGGAATTTTAAAAACAACAAACAGCTGCCTACACACATACATAGTCTCATCAAAGTTTAGACTTCAGTACAGCTCGTTTAGATGGGCTTTCCTTTAAAGTTACAGGAACAGAACAGAACGAAATGTTGGAAAACTGTAATGAATTGTCTCAGTCAAATATATATACTAAGCAGTGTTGGAAAAATTAATTTTATATATATATATATATATATATAAAGGAATATATATAAAGGAATTTTTGCTTTGGTGTGTGTCCCTGCTGAGGTTGCATTCCAGAACTTATGTAAACCATGAAACCTGATTTTTGTACCTTACTTTGTAAAACCTTGGCCTGTAAATAGCAGGGTGAAAAAGAGTGTCATGAGGGAATTGTCAACTTCAGGTGCCCCCCACCACTAGCTAACAAGCAAAAAACCCAAGCCACAAAAACAGACCAGTAAGATAAGAGCAACTGGATGGAGCCAGGGGGATTAACAGCAGAGAATAGATGACAGAAGGAGACAGATAAAAGTACGTTTTAGTAGGTAAAGCAAAAATATGTTAGTTTAGGTTAGTTATTGTGATTTACACATAAAAATGTTTAGGCAGGGGTTTAAAATGGACAAGTTACACAAATGAGGATGGGTAACTGGGTCTGCACAAAGTTACAAAACACGCTATAAAAGACAAGAAGATTGTGATTGACAACAAGAAATTGGAGAAGGCACAGGGGAAGAACATAGCAGAGACCAGAGTTTTGAAAAAAGTCTCCTTGTCCCCAGGAGAGGTAATTTGATCAATTACTTTTCTTGCCTTATCTGTTTTTGCATGTACATGTAATTTATAGGCCGTTAAAAGCATTGTCTTAAAACATACAAAATAAAAGCTACAAGAATCTGTTAAGCTTAAACTGATGTGGCTCTCATTTGTCATCCAGCACAACTTACATTCTTTTAAGAGGCCAACCTTCTATTGGGACCAAGCCCGATCTCAGTTTGTCTCCCAGAATCTGGCTCTTCTCTCTCAAGAAAACTAGGTTTTCTGAAAATCCTCACCCACAGTGGGTGTGTCTGGGCTCAATTACATTAGTGCTAAATGGTGTTTGTTACAAGTCTTCCTTCTGCCTCAGAATGTTTTTTTCCCAATCTGCCAGCCAGGCCACCGAGGTGAATGCCCCATAATTGTTGCTTCATTGTTCATTGGTAGTTAGACCGTTCAGCTTTATGATCACTGTTCTTGTAAATGAAACATCCTGTGGGCAGAGAAGTTGAAACTGTCTGCTCCTCACTGAGAGTCTCAGGGCTTGATTACACTGGCACTTTATAGTGCTATAAAGCCGCCAGGAGCGCTATAACCTCCTACCCATCCACACTGGTGAGGCACGTAGAGCGCTATAAGTTCACAGTTATACCGGTCCTGGTAATCCTCCCTTCCCAGAGGATTAACAGCTGTAGCGTATTGAGTGCTCCGTATTATCTCCAGTGTGAATGGGTATTAGGAAAACATCACTTTGAGTGATCTCTGGAAACTCCCCTAAGCCACTAAAGCCAATTAAGTCTCTGTTCCCTTTGTTTTAAACTCCGCTGGAGGAATGCGGAAGTACATTTTCTGATCTTATCTCTTAACTTGGCTAATCAGCAATGCAAATGTTTACAGAGTGAGCCTGTGTGACAGAGAAGACTAGCAGACTCTGTATTTCAAAGGAAATTAGCTGACATACTCTCAGCAGGATGAAAATCCACTCGCTATCTCCATCCGCATACACACAATACGTTCCCCCTCACCTCCCTCATTTGAAAAGCATGTTGCACCCAGCCGAATGCTGGGATAGCTGCCCATAATGCACCACTTCCCGTGCCACTTCAAGTGCCGCAAATGTGGCCACGCTATACCGCTGGCAGGTCTCAGCGTGGACACGCTATAGTACTATCCCTATAGCTGTATATGAGGGCAGGTATAACCAAAACCGCTATAAAGCTGTAAGTGTAACCAAGCCCTAAGGCCTTGTCTACACTATCACTTTACAGTGCTGAAACTTTCTCGCTCAGTGGTGTAAAAAAATACCCCCATGAATGATGCAAGTTTCGGGGGGGACAAGGGGGATCCCCCAGTAAATGCCAATGTAGACAGTGCACCAGCACTAGGAGTGTGAGGGTGGTTCTTTTATGGCACTGGGAGAGCTCTCTCTCTAGGTGCTGGTGCCGTGACTACACAGCAATATTAAAGTGCTGCCACGGCAGCGCTGCCACGGCACAAAATCCAATTCATAAACCACATTTTGAGATACCCCTCAATAATCCTTACTGCACATCCCTGCATTTTTCAAAGAAGGACAGGTCACTGGTGCATTCTGGGAATCCAGGAGCAATGAATAGATCCAATTAGATACCTTCTCAGGCCCACCTATGTTGTGAACCATTTTGGCAAAAAATGGCCAAACACTTAAAAAGTCACACTCAAAAAAGGTACAGACTCTTCTTCTTCCTGTTCCTCCAATAAACATTGCATCCAACAGCCACTTTCCTTTCACCCAGATCGCTATCTCAACCAGACAGTGGGTTTCAGTCTGCTCTTTGGTTTGGATTGGACCTTTACAAAACACTTGTAAATCTAGGACTGAAACACACTGGAGATAAACCACTGATTAAGTGTAATATTCAGTCTCTGCTTTTACAAGATTCATATTTGGAGGAAGAGAGGGAAACATTTTTGTGGTAGGATCTTAAGAGACAAAGGTCAGTTGACAGCTCTTCAGAAGTTTGAAATATTAGAAGCAGATCCAGTGAAAATTAGTGAGAAGAGTTCAGGTGAGGAGCATGTCAAAGGTAGGAAATAAATGCAATTTATTTCATGATTTCACAGTTTATATGGAGAGAGAGACATACTACACATATATCACATACTGTTCAGCTCTTAATGTTTCACCATGAATGGGAAATAAAATATATGGGCTCTTTGCTGAATTTTTCCCCCCTTTTTTTCTTTTTGCCATTAAATACATTATTTTTACATTAATAGTATTCACCAAATGGAAATTTTTATTCTTGTGCTTGTTTAGTCTACTTTAATCCATTTATTTTTCTAAACCATATTTCCAGAGAAAAGTATATGGAGATTATTGAGATTGTGAGTTTGAAAAGAAAATGTGGCCTTTAAAGAAATTATGATTTTTATCAGCCCTATCAAGCTTTTTTATTTAGTTTTTGGAGCATTGAGGGCAGAAGGAAATTATTTGCCAACTGGCCTCTTTCCTCTTCCTGAATTACACACCCTACTCACAGCACAAACATTTTCTTTGAGTTTCGAAAATGGTGTCTTCATCAGTGCTATGATAGTTGTTTCATAAAAAGATCTACTAAGGTAAGTGCTGTTTTTGTTTTATTTTTGCTACGGAACTTTACAAACAAATGGCTCAGAAATGTACACTTCTAGAGAACTAGCTGGTCAATACAACTGTAAGAATAATTTGGTTCAAACACCTAGACTTGTTAATGGGTGTAGAGGGAGCTTAAACTCTGGTTCCGTTTTTTTGTGATTGTTGGCATGTTGGCTGGATAATGTCAGGTAATGCTGCTTCAGGTTTCATATTGGTAGTGATATTTGTCATAGGTGAGATCTGAACATGCACAGGATGCCAGATGTCCACAGCCACAGGTAGGTTGGTAAGCACTGTTTTCTTAATTTTATGTAAGAGTAAGTGAGGCCTAGAAAGGTTAAGTGCCTTGACTTTGGAGGACTGTGGTCTGGTGGATTAAGCACAGTACTGAGAATTGAGACCCTGGACTAGGGTGACCAGACAGCAAATGTGAAAAATCAGGACAGGTGATGGGAGATAATAGGAGCTTATATAAGAAGAAGACCCAAACATTAGGACTATCCCTATAAAATCGGGACATCTGGTCACCCTACCCTGGACCAGATCCTCACATGATGTAAAACAGCATAGCTGGGAGATACAGTCATTTACATCAGTAAGGGTATGGTCCAGAGATGCTAATCCAGGTTCTGAAACTCATCTGATGTGTCCCCTTGAGTATATCACTTAATCTCTACAATCTTTAGCTTTCTGCATCAGCAAAATGAAATCAATGATCATTTAACTGTGTTTGTGAGTCCCACCTAAATATTTATAAAGTGCTTTATACATGCAAAGTACTTTAAAGTGAGTTAGTGGTAGATATGAGACTACATCCTTCTAGCTCCTATACTTGTAATCATTTATCATGGGCAGGTATACCCCCCTCTTCTGGCTTCTTTTTTTCAAAATGTGTTTGTGAATTTCCATGCTTTGGGGATTCTTGTTAATGTGATAGTGGAAAATATTCTATATGCAACTTTGTCTAGAAGTTAGGTAAAATTGACCCAATTGTTCATACATTGTGAGAACTTGAAAGTAGTTAAATTGTATAAAAAATTACTGACAATTCACTCAGCCCCATGGGAAAGGTTAGAAAGAATACAAATCTATCTTGCTTTCTCCTTGCTTCACCAAATGCGATTTTATCAAGAGTGAGATTGATCAAAGTGTGGAGTGAGAAGAATATTCAGTAAATAGCTGTCTTAATCTTCTTTTTTCAGAATGTAGATTATAGCCGACCTGTACTTACTGGCATGATTTATTCAATTAAAGTATATTCAATGGTAAGTTTATTGAATTCCCCAATTTCTTTTTTAACTTGCTGTTAAAGATGCCTAAGAAGAGACATTATGATCTGTGTAAAATATTCAGAATATGACTTCCTACTGAGACAGGCTAAACAGCTCCTAACTATCCAGGAGAAGCAAAGTATCAATAATTCTTAGAGGAAGTAAAAAGAGGAAGGGTTACTACAGTGGCAATTGCTTCAAGAAGAATTCTAAAGGGACTTTTTGTGGAGTAAAAGCAATCCCCAAAAGAGAACTAAGCATCCCAAAACTCATCTGTCAGGAATTAACTCTAAACATTCTGCTATCTATTCCTCTGATCTTCGGGGGAATAAGAAATGAAGAAATGGTACAAACATTTGGTTTTATACTCGTCCCTCTCTTCAGTAAAAAAGGTTACTGTGCCTTGTTTCATGGAGACATTAACCTAACTCTAACCTTCACTAAAACTATACACCAGGGGTCTCAAACTCAATTTACCTTAAGGCCAGTCCTCAAATCCTCTCAAGGGGCCAATAATGTCACTAAAGATGGTGTTCAGGAAAGAAAGCATTTATATTGTATTTTTTATTATGAATTTATCAGAAATAATAAAACTGTCTTACAACTTTATACAATTCTTCACCTGCCAGAGAGTTTTTAGTGTTTGCCAGACACATGGCAATGCTTTAGTTCTGTCAGTTTGTTGACGTTTGGCCTCAGTGACTGAGCAGCTGAAACCTTCAGGATTGCAGCAAGGTGTGCATCAGATAGTTGTGTTCAGTATTTTGACTTGTTTATATTCATTGTGGAAAAAAGTGATGCTGCCTTCGTGGCTGAGTGGGCCCGGCAACTAATGAGGCTGTCTCCATGGCTGACTCTGCCTGGCAACTAGTGATGGTATCCCTGTCCCTCTCCCCCAGCCAATGGGAGCTGCAGGGGCCGGGTGGGAGGGCGCAGAAGGCAGCACCTGCAGCAGACACTGGGCAGCATGTCTGCATGCATCTCTCCTTCGTGGGCTGCAGTGGGGAGGTTCTTGGGCAGCAGATGGCCGCAGACTGGGACTTTGAGACCCCTGCTATACACTATTAGCACTTCACATATGTGATTTCCCAGGAGGTTTACAACGGTGAAGTGTATACTTTATATATAGGATTATATGAATAGTTGCGAGTATGCCTGTTTCATTTCTAGTTTTAAAGTGTTCGGAGGACCCCTATGTGTACTCCAGATAAGCCTAGGGTGTAGTTTTAAACACTGCTTATCTAATCATGAATTGTTTTTTCATGCTGTTGAGCAAGAGAATGAATACAGAACTGAGCCATCTGCAGAGATGGCCAGGTAGGGGGAGACAAAGACAATGAGGATTCCATATGCCCTCTGCATCGCTGACTTGCAAATGTTCTGGGACCATCAGCAAGACCTATCCTGCTACAGAAAAAAAATCTAGTGGGATGTCTTCATACTTCTCACCACCAGTTATGTAGTTCAAATCCCAGTGGCCACGATGGCAGAGAATTGTGAACAAAAACAAAAGATGAGGAGGCTACAACATGGAGTGTATGAGAGAGAAATGGTACAATTGGAAATCATATAATTTCTCTGTATTGTTATGTTTCTCTTCGTTTTGGCCAACACTTCATCCAATGAAATCTGATCTCAAAATGTCTTAAATAAAGATTTATTGGCTGATAGTGGAATCTGTGGGTGTGTGAAGAACCTGACATATATCTTAAGAATTTATTTATGGCTGCAAATATCATATCCATATGGGAAAGTTCATTTGCCTTGAACTTTTATTCAGACATTGAAGAAGCTGTTACTGATTTAATAGTCTGCAGGAATAAAAAGCAAAACTAAAAAAACAAACCAAGCACACATAACGGGAGAAAAGCTAATTATGGTAATAAGAACAGGACATGAATAATTCCATCAAAAAACATTATTTACTTCTCTTCATATATCATGATTTTTCCCAACCACAATACCCTGTTCATTAGGAGATAATTATCTTTAGTATGGAGCAGACTATAAATGCACTGTTTAAACCAAGAGCAGAAGAAATTAATGTCACATTTCTTGTCAAAAATATTATTTTATTGATGTAGTATTACTGTATTGCATCTAACAGGTAGCTAGACATGGAAGTAAGGCTGTGCACATTTGGTAATAATTCAAAATGTTTTCATTAAGTAATTGATAGATTCAGCTAAGTGGATTTTTCTGGTTAGGCTTTGCATTGCAGGCTATTTACTGGATCATCTTGACACTACAAACTTTGGGTGATGCAGGTTACATGCAGTAAAGCTGCTGCAGTTAATATATCACTTGTGCACACACATACTAGGCTGCTTGTGCTTTGCGTACTCACCAGGACTGTTTCTGTTGATGCAAAATGTGGTGCACCATGAGTAGGTATCCCAGTGTACCATGCACTGCCCTCTGGTGCAATGTCTTTTGGTGGTTTTTGCAATATTTTGTGGGTCAGCCTCCCCTCATGCAACTTTCTATAGGAGTGCAGTGCAAGTTACCATAAATCAGATGCCAGCAATGTTGTGCCGGACATGATTTAAGGTCTTTCCTGGTCTTGTTCAAACCTAATCCAGTGAAGCACATTCTTAAGAAACATATGCTCCAGTGGCTACAAACTGATGCATCCAACTGCACAGTTTTCACAGAGGAGAAAACGTCCGAACAAGAGGCTTCCAAAATAATTCATGGAAACCCGGGTGATTATATCACAGTCGAGAGTCCTCTGCCTAATAGGGCAGAAGTGGCACCAAACATGTCCTGAAGATGACGTGTAAATCAGCTTTTAAGAACAAGTTCTGCAGGATGCTCTACACCAGTGATGCTTACTGAAAATACTGAGGCTACAGTATAGCCACAAACAATGACATCTGATAGTACCAGGGAGCCTCAGGTCCCCATTTCTACTGCAAGTGACCCTAACACTGCAGAGCTGGAACATGTAGCTGATTCAGTTACGTCAGAAAGTACAGCTACTGTTATGATGCCTATGAGACATTATCCAGAGAGAAGGCATAACCCACTGCTCAGACAATTTGTATCATGTAGCATATTAATAATAATAATACATTTGTAACTTTTTAAAAATGTATTTCATTTTGCAGGCCAGGAGAATATAGTGTATAGGAATTGGGTAGTGGCCCTTTAAATAGTTTGAGTCCTCTTGTTGCCCTCCCTGTCTTCTATGTTGAAGCCACCAGATATCTGACAGAACTGCAGTCAGTGTATGTAATTAGGCTTTGGTTATTTGGATGGCACCAGGCCTGTGTGGTTCCTGCATATTATGTTGGAAGTCTATGAGCAAAAGACAACAATATGGAACCTCTCAGTTTTAGAGAGAAAAAATAGAGGAAAGCACTGTTATTCATTATAGGCCAAACTCCTTGGAACCACGAGTTTAGTTGTTAACAGAGTGTTCTCAAGTCAGTTTTGAAGCATGGTTTAAGAGTCTACACACACTCACTCACTCACACACACACACACATTATAAATCTACTTCTATGTAAATTAGATTTTAAAATATTCAGAATATTATGTAAAAAAAAATCCCTATCCCTAATTTCAGCCCTCTGTTTTGTCTCTCTCCCACCCACTTGCAGAATTTGCTGTTTTGACACTGGCATTTGAATTTAGAAATAGTAATACTCATTAAGCAAAAGTAATGTGTAGTAATCCTTTTACCACAGACTTTCTAAATCCTTTATTCCCACAGATTCTCAGAAGCCCAGTGCTGTAAAGTTAGGATATGTTCTTTATTTGAAGGATTAAAGGATTTGAAAGATGTGTCTTTTTTTTCTCAACAGCACAGTGTGTAAAATGTCCTAGATATTTTTGCAGAACTGCTTTCTTCTCTCTCTGGCACAGTAAAGGATGACTGACCTACCGAAAGTTCCCTTTCAAACAGAATAATGGGAAGGACAATGTAAACTGTGCATCATTTCTCTACCTTTCTCAAGCTACTTTTAATGGGAAACATCCTGAAGTCCTTAGGACGTCTCCTGAGTTTTAATGCAAACAAAATTCCCACTGAAGCCAATGGGAATCTGCCTAAGTAAGAATTGAGTAAAAATAGGAGTAAGATCATCCCCACCATCTTGAAAGAGGATTAGGTGAGGGGAGAGGAGGGAATCTGTGAGAGTCTACTAGTTCTGATTTTCACAGATTGTTCTGTTAGGAAGGTGGAGTTTGCCCCAACTCTTTGGGGAATGAGGAGTTGTTCTGTAGAACTAATCAACCTTGGGAATCCAGTGGACCCTTCATATGGAGTCACTATGTCTCAGCACGGTCAGCAAGACCTGGCACTACTGGGGATGGGAAGAAGGGGTGCAAAGGGGACATTTCCTCCCTCAGCAATCTTCAAAGGCCCTCACATTATTATCAGAAAGGCCAAAATATGTACCAAGTTACCCAGTGTTAACTAGTGAACAGCAGCAGATTGGAGAGTCTTCATTCTTTATATAAATTACAAATCACAGCAAAACACAGACAAAGTAGCCAAATTTTACTTTTTAAAAGATTTTCCAGGGGTATATCTAGTCTCTGGAATCCTGGAAGTTTTCTTTGTTTTCTAAATAGTGATATCCAGTAGCCCCAAAATTGCCTCACCTGTAACGGGATCCTAGAACCAGCCCTGCTGGTGGCCCCTGCTTAGCTACTCCCCTGCCAGGGCTGCTCATTGGAACCAGAGTTCTGGCATGTCCCCTGCTGGTCGGAAACCCAGCTTCTCCTCATAGTGGGGGCTCTGTGGAAAAATGAATTCTGCACTTTTCTGTATTAACCTTTAAAGCAGATTCCCAATTGGCTCCTGTGAACCCTGCACAAATTCACCCCTTGTACACACTCTCAACTCTGCAGAGGTCCTCCAAGCATACTGGAAATGTGTGAGTCAGGGAGGAAATACAAGGTGGCCTTAATCCTTCTTTGAATTTCCTTAGTCTTGTGCTGTCAAACCCCTCAGCATAGGTTAGAGCATCCTGAAGGCTACTGTAATCTGTGTGAGCTGCCAACAACACTCAAGGACCATTTTGGCAGCCAGGGATCACCAAGGCACAAAAGTACCTCAATCAGACCTTTTTCCATCAGTCTCACCACCATGTCAACACTCATGATGTGAAGGCTCTCAGAGCTGCTATACCACCTGAAGATTCATCTATACATGAGGATCCATCCAGTAACCTGCTAGGCCAGGCTGACGTCCGGTTGGTGCCATCAGAGAGGCAAAAATGTCTGGAGTTCAGGTCAGGATTTGGCCCATAAAGCCATATTCTGCCATAAGAAGCATAGACCCAGCTCCCCCCGAATATAATGGGAGCCAGTCGTACACATTTCAGGTCAGAATTTATCCACTGCAATTCGCAACGGAACCTTCCCCATGTGTTTTGTAATTTGTTCCTATTTTTTCTTCTATGACTTGAATAGCAATTCTGATTATGATGTGAATATTAATGGTGTGAAATTTGTCTAGCCAGCTGTCTCTATATCTGATGACAATAGTATTTTTAGAGATAGCTGATTCCAAATTTGGAACAAAATCCGAAAAAAAAATTTGTTCCCATTTAAGCACTGTGATAGAGGAGGGTCAGGGAGCTGCGGTAGGAGTGCTTGAGGGGAGATATGTAAGCTCAGAGCTAATTGGGGCGTGGCTCCCTATGGACTACGGAAGCTGGTGGCAGGTTGATTGGAACACCTGCAATCAATTAACGCCCTGTTAAGAACCTAATAAAACCCCCTGCTTCAGGCAGACAGGGGAGGAGGATAGGAGTTTGGAGCAGTTGGGGCAGTGAGCAGTTTGGAGCAGTTGGAGCAGTTTGGAGGAGTTGGGGCAGTGAGCAGTTTGGAGGAGTTGGAGCAGTGAGCAGTTTGGAGGAGAGTTTGGAACCAAGACCACCCAGACCCTAGGTAAAGAGACACCTGACTTGTGTAGAGAGAGGGCAGGAAGCCTCACAAACTGAAGGGTAGGAGAGGGAAGTAGCCCAGTGGAAGGAATAGCTAATTCAGGTGGTTTACCGCTATCCTCAGGGCCCTTGGGCCGGGACCTGGAGTAGAGGGTGGGCCCGGGTCCCTCCCTCTCCACTCCCTTTCCTCTAGGATACTAGTGGGGCAGTTAATATCCTGTTCATGGTCAAGAAATGGCTCCCTGAACCCCCCACAAGAAGAGAAAGTGAGGGACCCATCATAATAGTGCCAGCAATTTGCCACAGCGCATACCTGCTAAAGGCGCTGCTAGTTGTTCAAAATATTGAAACGTCTTCAGTTAATTATTTTCCTCTTTGCTGTGATTCTGTTTTGTTAAACTTAAGTCCCCAAGATTGTTGGGTTCTCCCTGCCCTCCCCCACACCCAATTCTGATATCAGAGATTTATGGTTGCTTTTCTGTGGGAAGGACACTTTCCAAAGCCCTTGAGAGGAGGGATGGTCTTGTTACTAAGGCATTGGACATAGTTCAAATCATGTGACCAAAGGCAAATTTTTAGGGCCACATTTTCAAAGGTAATTAGGTACCTAGAGATGCACATAGACACTTAGTGGGATTTTCAAAAGTATCCAAGCTGGTTAGGCACCTAACTCCCATGATTTCAGTGGTAGCGTAAAAGAAAATACTCACCTCTGGAGGCCTGGTATGGAGATGCAGTTACATCTCTGCCTCAGTCTCCCCTCATGGACTTTCAATAAGTTCAGTGAGGCTAGTATACAGTTAACAATGCTCCTTTAGGGGTCCAACTGCCAGATATAAACAAGCCTTCTCCTTCTGTAGTAAATCCCGAGGCTTCTCCACTGCCTGGAGCTCTGCAGCATCTCCACTGCTGATTCAGGGAATCACCCAGGCTCTGCTGCCTGAAGAGCTTTGTAGTGTATCTCCTCTCAAGTTTTCTCTCTTTATGTTCTGGGAGATGCTGCTCTCTCCAGGAGCTCCTGCTTTCCAGGCAGGCACCAGTGGAAGTAGCTTATTAGCCAGCATCCCTGAGGAGTTCTTTCCTTAGGAGCTTCCTCTCTATATTTTGGGCTTCTGCCTAAGCCTTCATAACCCTTTTCGAAGGGCAGATGTTCCTTAACTAAACTTAACTACTCCTATGTAGTTATAGAGCTCAAATGCTCCTTAACTAAACTTAACTACTCCTATGTTCAGATACAAGTTCTGACACTGAGAGATCACAGCCATAAATATATAAACCTTAACTGCCCTGGCAATCTCTGGTGACTCTCAGCCAGCAGCCATGGCAGCATGTTTGAAGGGCAATAAGTTATAACCTTGCAGGTGGCCAGTGTCACTCCTGATGTCATTTAACAATAGTACAGCCAATTCCAGCTGGAAACTAGAAAATGAAAAGATTAGTCAAAAAATTTTTGTTTGCAATACAACAAAGCTTACCTATGTAGAAAGATGTATTTATCACCATGTGAGCTTTTGAAAGGTTAGGCCAACCAAAATCAGAGCAGCTTTCTATTAATGGAGTTGGTATTCCTAGATGGAACTGTCTAATTTAGGTGTAATAATTGGTCACAAAACCTGACACTTCAAAAATGAAATTCCTCCATTAAAAAGGTTTTCAATGAAAAATTCCATCTAAAATTTGAAATTTGTGAAAATTTTCACCAGCTCCAATGACTTTGCACTTATGAGCATTTCTCAGATCTACATTTGAAAGCCTTTTACAGGAGAGGTTAAGTATTATTCCCATTTTACAGATGAGGAACCTGAAAGAAAAGTGACCAGAAGTTATTTCACCTATCCCACTCATACAGTTTCCTGGTTTAACAAAAGCTAGTGCTCGGCTTGTATTTGAACACAGAGTTCCTTGCTTTCAGTCCCACTTTTAGTCAGCTGGACCACACTGCCTGTTGACACAATGTCACCGAGTAAGCCAGAAGTAGAGCTAGAGATAAATTCTTAACTTCAAGCCCAGCACTTTGATCACTGGATTATGATGTCTCCTATTCCTATGTCTGTGTTTACAATAAGAGGCATGATTCGCTCTAATTTTATTGAACTATTATTTTAACATTTTCAGCTTTGTGCTGGAGGCAGACAGCATTTAAAAACGTGGTTCTCCCCAGTACAGTACTCGGGTTTGCAGTTTCCAGTTCGCTCATTCTGCAGCTGGCCAGCAGGCTAATTCCTTTGACTGATTTAAAAACATTATTAAACCAGTCTGTAAAATGAGTGCATTGCACCAGCACTGGTTCTAGGGGGCGGCAAAGCAAGGCAGGTGCCCGGAGCACCAACTTCCAGGCAGCATCGTATCATTGCTTTTTTGTTCCCTTGGTTGGCTTGCTGTGCATGGGGGATATTTTGATTCAGCAGTAGAGGATGTGCCATAAAATCTTTTTCTCCCCTGGCTGGCAAAATGACAAAGGTGCACCCTCTAATGGCCAATTTCATCTCTCCACTGCTCTCTTCAAACTCCCTGTGTGCCACCCTCCTATGGCCCTCTGTACATATGACAACATCTTGCCACTTATGCTGGGGAGATTGGATTCAGCAGCAGAGGAAGCCATCAGAGAGGCCACAACAGTTCTGGGTCCTGCTGAGAGGTGGAGAAGTGGGCCTCATAACATTCTTTATTAAAGAAGTCTCAGCCTCCAGACTCCCCTCCCCAGCCCTGGAGCAGGCGGCCCACCCCCAGCCTCCCCAGCCCAGGAGTGCAGGGAGGGTGGGCTGCGTGGGATCAGACTCCCCAGCCCCGGAGCACTGGGGAGGGTGGGCTGTGCATCCCCAACCTCCTCAAGCCTAGAGCACCAGGAGGGTGGTCTGCACGGCCCTAGTATCCCCAACCCCAAAGTGCCAGGAAGGTGGTTGCGTAGGCCTCGCAGCCGCAGAGCAACGGAAGGGTGGGTAGTGCGTGGCCCCAGCCTTCTCAGACCCAGAGCGCGAGGAGAGTGGGTAGAGTGGCCCAAGGCTGGGCCACTCCGGGAGACTGGAGCTGTGCTGAGTGGAAGCAGGAAGGGGGCGCAGCATGGGCAGGGCCACACCTGGCTGTTTGCGGAGGCACTGCCTACCTCAGCCTATGATACCTGCTGCCCATGCAGCTAGAAACAGTCTTCATAACCCAGCTGGAGAATAGCAATGACACAACGTATTCTGGCTACTCCCTGTCCTTGACCTCCCCACACACCCCATCCCTGTACCCAACCCACCTTCCACACCAGACTGAGTGGAAGGAAGAATATGCTGGGGTCTCCCCAAAATGAAAGAACTACCATCAAGGGATTTGCATGCAGTTTCCAACCCCTTTACATTGGAAAGGAACAAAAATCTGTCCCCCAAAGGTTTAATTTAAGGTGACTCAGTGTACATTGTCATTTTCTGCATTTATTTGAATATTAATTTCTTTGAAAATTTTAATGCTATCAAGATTAAACATCTGTATGTTCATAGTCTTTGTATTTTGGCCCCACAAGCTTTTCTGTTCTGATAGAGTGAAGATCTGATTTCACAGCTGTCAATAACTTCCAGACTCTGTTATTTAAGTCTTTCTCCCCCACACCCTGCAAAACTGTTCATTACAGTCTTAACAAGCACTCGCTTAGTAAACTGTCCTAACACAAAGCTAAGGACAAATTAATGGTGTTATAAATTAGTCGTTATGTTAAATGATCAGTTTTCACAGTACAGTATTATCGCTTTATTGACTCCTACTTAAAGATTTATCACCATAGCTTTTCTTGTGGTTACGGGCCACACGGTTGTAATATAACTGGGTGTAGTTCAGCATATGCTTCTTTTTATGTTTGACTTTATTACAAACCTGTCGTGAACAGAGAAAAAAAAAGTTGCGGCCACAACAAATGGGAATGCAAGAGTCCAGCTACTGTATGGAGGTGATCAGCAGGACAGTATCAAGTGGGGTGTGGAGGGAGGAGAACACGCATCTTCCTCTTCCCCCTCACAGGTTGCCTCTGTGTTATTGTTCTGCAAGTCAGTTATATTATTGCCACTTGACAACTCATTTTCCTGCCTGAGGGCCAGTTTCACCTCTCACTACACCAGCATGCATGCAGAGGAGCTCCAGATTACACACTGGTGTGATGGAGAGCAGCATCTGACCTCAGAGTTTTAATTCCCCAAACTCACCCTGGGAACATAGTCATATTGTGCTATCCTGCTCCATGCAGAGAGGAGTCCCTTCATGTGCAGATCTCTTCCCTTCTGTGTGGAAAAGAGGTGATTCATCCTCTTCTGAGGCAGCACGGTCCCTTCCCCTGAATCCTGCAGAGGGTGCTTCATAGGCTGGGATCTGAGGGGAGGAGAGAGATTGAACATGCTATGGCAGGTAACACATTGTCTTGCAGTGACTGGAGGTGGGGCAGTGGATGTACGTTGTCCCTCCATTCATTCTGCAGAGATGATTTGGGAAAGGAATAGAGCCCAGGGGAAGAGGGGGAAACTCCTAAATGCAGGTATGTCCAAGGGAGTTTCTGAAAGGCACAGCACTGCCAGAGAGTGGGGCAGAATAATTGGCTGCAGAGCAAGTGCACAGGGACAGAACCTCTTCAGAGATGTCTCTGTCATCCTATAGATCTTCTAGGATATGCAAATAAGCCAGAGGATCTTCAAGGTTGGGTAGATGGGTCCTGAAGATCACTTGGGGAAAAGGGAGCAAACCATATTTTCCCAGCTAATGGAAAGTCAGAGAAATTTGATAGGGAAATCATCACTGAGTTTTCCTCCCATTAGCCCACTCCTGTGGGTTTCACTATGTGAGAGGATATCCCAGCCCTTCTCTTCTTCTTTTCATCCCAGAGTACTTTTACATGGAGGGGGAGCTATTCAGCATTATCATTCATTGCCATCCATTGCTTGTTTCTCCATTAAGCCCAGCCTGGTTATGTCCCTGCATACAATGTCCTGCCAGTGGTCAACCTTGTGACACTGTACTTCAGAGTAGCATCCTGAAACTCCCCATATTCACCACTGTCATATCATTATTATATGTTTTGTACAAAGTATCACTTGTGAGGTATCACTTTAAAAGTCTTGATCTGTTGAACATTCATGTTGGATTGTATGTGCTATCATTATATGTGAAGTTATGAAGTATTGCTGTATGTGTCTCTGAAATAAGTTGTGAAGTTGTGAAGACCCACAATCCACCTTGCAGGTACAACAATGGAGTAGCTAGACAGTGATTAATGGCTCATCAACATCCATTAAGGAAAGAATATCCCAGAAATTGTATACAATGGAGACTTCTCAGAGAGAGTATGTATGCAATGGAGACTGCTTGACCAATGGGGACTGACTGACCTGCATGTCACAGCATAGCTCTTTCCGGCAAGCTGAAAGAAAGTATAAGGGAAAAGAAGTGACATCATTACTTGGCCTCTACCCCTTCCCTAGAAGAAATCTCTGGAGGACAAAGCATTCAAACTGGGGAAGGGTGATCCTGTGCTGGAATGCAGTTTCACCATGTGTATTGAAGATCTGTGATCTGCTTGTACCGTCTGTTGGGGAAGACACTGCTTGATTCAAATCTTGTTTAGTTTGTAGAACTTAGACTAAGAACTTATTTTTATTTCTTAGGTAACCAACTTTAGTTGAAGTGCTTGGGAAATCACAGCTCAGTTTACAAAGGCTAGTGTGTGTCCACTCATATTGAGGGAGTGGCAAACCAGATAATGAACTTACACTTTCCAGGCTTCTGACCAGTGCAAAACGGTATACTTCTGGGATGCAAGACTGTGGAACTAGGGGAAATTGACTGGAGCATCTCAATTGTTGGTTGATGAGTGGCTGGGAGATCATTCATGTAACTCGACTGGGTGTGTCCTTGCCTCTGGATAACTGTGTAAGTGCATTAGCTACCAGAGGTTTGTAGTTTGACATCAGCATCACAGTGTGAGACACAACCCAGGTTGTTGGGTTTGAGGTTATCAGCAACCCCACAGTCCAGTTTGTGCCATAGGCCTAGTTCAGACTGACCTTGCTTGTGTTTGCATTATTTTCTGTGGCATCCTATCTTCTGTTTGCCTTCTGCAATGTCCCCACCATAAAAAATCAAAATATTTTTTATTGTAGCCAATCCTGTACCCCAAAGATTTTACATAATACACTCCTCCTAACTTCCTTATTTGTCTTAAAATTATTCCACTTCACAGTTGCCATCTTTCAAAGACTTCTCATCTCTACTGCCACCACCCTTCTGATATCTGTTTCATTCAATGCAGTGGTTTTCAGGCCATAGAGTAATGGCTGTTAGTACACTGGTTTAGTTAGTACATTTTTACTTTGGTACCAAACTTAATGTTTCTAATCAACCCACAATTTCTTCAATTTCTGTGCAGAACTTGTAAGGCACTTCTCCATTTAACCTCATCCTTGACAGAACCATCAGACTGGTCAAGCTTCCTAGATACACATAAGATTATACTTGTTCTATGAAACCATTGGCTGCTGCATTTCAACACTTTATCTATTATGCCTTTTCAAGAGGCAATCACTTCAAGTTCTTGGCATTAATTGTAAGGCCAAGTTGACTACCCCAAGTTTTCCAAGGTAGCAAAGAGTATCATCATTAATTCAAATATGCCTGCCAGTTGTACAATGTCACCTGCATAAGTTTAGAAGCTTATCTCTAGATCACCCAAAGTCACACCCTCCGACTCATCTAAAATTCCTAATGTCCAATTTAAGATGAAATGTGATTGCCATTCCCGTTTGTCTCACACCAAACTTCAACCTGAAGCAGTTGATTAATTTTCCACCACTTTTTATGGCACTGCAGGAATCTTCAATTTTTATAATTACAAATATCTTATTTGGAACTATAACTGATTTTGCTTCTTTCAAATCAAATCATAGATCTTTGTGAAGTAGATGAAAACAGCAAACATCTTTAAACTCCATTTCTGCTTTCCACCCCACCCCTCATCAGTTGTTAGAGTGTGAACATTTGATCAATGAAACGTTGGCCTGGTCTCAAGCCACACTGTTCCTTGCCTATTATTTCCTCTAAAGCTGGCCATAATTTTTTGACAATTACTATTATCATGATTTTCCTGGAGATGGCAATAAGCTTATACCTCTATAATTATACGGATTGGCAAGATCTGCTTTCTTCAAGATTGGTACAACTATTGCCTTTAGCCAGTCATCTGGTACCTCCTCTAACTCCCATATCTTCTTATATATTTTTCTGATACTTTGAAAGCACTTATTCCACTAGCTTTAGCAGCTCAGCTGTTACATTGTCTGTTCCTAAAGCTTTCCCATTTTTATTTGCTCTACAACTCTTTCTATTTCTTTTTGTGACGGTGATTCAGTGCTGATATCCGTTCAGCCTTGCCAGTTGCCCTGTGCATTTAGCACAGGGGTGAGCAAACTTTTTGGCCTAGGGCCACATCGGGGTTGTGAAACTGTATGGAGGGCCAGGTAGAGAAGGCTGTGTCTCCCCAAACAGCCTGTCCCCCACCCCAGCCACATCCGCCTACTTCCCGATCCCTTACTGCCCCCCTCAGAAATCCTGACCCATCCAACTCCGCCTTCTCCTTGTCCCCTGACCTCCCCCACTAGAGACCCTACCCCACCCCCAACCACCCCCCAGAACCCCATCCCTCTCCAATCCCCCCAGATCTCTGTCCCCTGATTGCCCTGACCCCTATTCACACCCCGCCCTTAACTGCCTCA
>ML677348.1:37560679-37635073 GCA_007922305.1 Dermatemys mawii
AAAATGTGAGCCTTCCAACTGATAAAAATGCAATACAATAATAACAAAAGAGAAAGGGAAGGTTCACATGGACTAGTTTCTCATGAGCATGTGCCCTAGACTTGCTGAGCCTTTTGACCCTATTACGGTAGACACTGTAGCCCGAAAGGGAAATGCTGTGAGAGACAGGCTATGTAAAGATGGCAGCTGATCTTGAACATAAAGCCTTGAAAAATCAGAGGCTAAAGCTTTCACAGACCAAAAAAGGTTCATAGATTTAATAAAAAAACTTCTGTTTTTTTTTCTTCAACCCCCTACACAACTGTTTTTGCAGGAGGTAGGGAAACTCTAGCTCTGAATTGTTTTTATGTCAATGAATTTTCCATGATGTCATGTTCTCAAAGCAATGGGGGGATTTTTCCACCACTCTGCTGCAGCTCTTATTCTACTTGTACGTAGAGAAGTATTTTTCTCTACTCTTTTGGCCAGTAAAGTCACACACTGCAGATGATTTGACAGCTGTGGATTATTCTAGAGGACTTCTAAAATGATTTAAAAAGTCATCCAAAGGCATATTTCACCTATACATTTTTACATTAACCTAGCCAAAGGCTTGCAGGGCTGCTTAAATTTCTAAGGTACGTGGCCTCTAACATCCCTTTTGCAAAGAGAAAAATAAAACCGTCTCCACTGTATTAGATAGGAATAGAAACTTGGAGGCCTATCCTTCATTTCCTAAGACCTTCCAAATAAGAAGTCTCTTAGTGAAACCTTGGAAATGCAGAGCTTGTGGGGAGTTGTTTTTAATAGACTGATCCAACACAAACTATACACAATCATTCACAGTGATAACTAATGACAATCAATCCTCTGGCTACGCCCCACTTTATAAGAGCTGTGACAGAGTGGGGAGACTCCATCCAGTGAGGGGTGACTTTACCCTGACCTTCGAGCTGGTAACTTCACCAACCTCACCAGACCATCATGTGAAATATATTAAATCAGGTTGTTCACCCAAAACTCAAATCCAGCCAACTACAAGAACACTTTCACAGCAATATTACACAATAATTTAAGAGAGAAAATTAAGAATAAAGTATAAAGCTGTAGATTTGTAAGAAGTGTCTTATTTTACCAGCAAGTTACTTGGAACTCTCCCACTTCTTAAATTTTTTTAAAAAATTATGTGGTTCTTTGCCCTGTTCTACCCTTCTGAAGTAATTTCAAAAGGCCTACATTTACCACAAATGCAATAAGGGGACCAAGCTTGTTAGGCAAGGTAACCAGATAGAGGTGTAATTAAACAGAACTAGCTGAGAGTTTCTCTCCACTCATTTTTGAAAAGCAAGTTAAAATAAATCTGACAAGATGGCGTGAAATACTGGCTGCCCTGTATTCTGCGCGCATTCCTGGAAACATAGCTCATAAAACACACTGACGCCTATAAAAACCTTCAGGGGTTCAATAAGGGGCAGAGAAATTAATCTTTTCTTCATTTTCATCTGTTTTACTGTAATGATGAAACCATTCTCCTTCTATTCTTCTACAAGGTACGAATCCTTATTCAAAGAGGACCTGACTCTGCAACCCAGCAGGGGTGGCCTATCCTTATAGGTCAGGGATCGGCAATGTTGGCACACGGGGCCGCAGGGTAAGCACCCTTAGCGGGCCCCACTGCCTTGTCTACCTGCCATTAAGCCGACTGTGACTCCCACTGGCCGCGGTTTGCCGTCCCGGTCCAATGGGGGCTGCGGGAAGCAGCAGCCAGCCCCGCACAGCTTCCCGCAGCCCCCATTGAACTGGGACGGTGAACCACGGCCAGTGGGACCCACAGTCGGCAAAACAGCAGGTAAACAAAGTGTCGGGACCCACTAAGGGTGCTTACCCTGTGGTCCCACGTGCCAACATTGCCAATCCCTGTTATAGGTGAAGTAGCGGTCGCCTAGGATTCCCTGTTAAATGGGGCACCAACTTAGAGGGGGAAAAAATCAAATTAAAAAAAAGGGAAAAAAAGGAAAATGATGAAAAAATACAAATAAAATAACGAATATGTCATTATTTCAATTCCCATGTACGTATGGAGGGGATATATATTATAATTCATTTCTCTACATTTCTGAGAATTTATGTCAAATATTTTCAAGATGACCCTGTTCGCAATTCTGATAAGCAATAATTCAGCCACAATGAAACACATCCCCCAGCAGCAAGAGCTGGAATACTAGTGACACCTAACTTGAATATACATCAAGGTTGCATAGCTGGAAATTCATGTAGTGCAGATATATCGTGAGTTGATACATGTCAAACAATCATTTTAACATATGCCACAGGTAGATGGTTAAGAATCGAGCAAATACTGTGGAAAATTGTGTTTCTTGGTGCCAAAGAATAAAGAATAACATCTTTCAGCATTTAAAATCCTAAATGTGAGTATCTTTAAGCGTTATTAAACCTTAGTATTATTATCGGGCTGTATAATTATGAACTTTTCTTTGTTATAACTGGTTCACATGTAATAAATAAGGTCCATAAAAGAAAAGTAACAGTGTTAGCGCTTAATAGACTATGAAAGTGATGACATCACACTTCAAGCGGGAAACAGTGTACTTTCCAAACAACCGGTGTCGGTTTATTACATAATAAAAGGTCATTTTGTTTCCATGTAAACACTGTGACTAACTCTTTTAATAGGTAAGTTAGCATATGTTGCTAATCTTTGAACCTTTAAGCAGTGAAAAGACATGTTGGGATGGCTGCAATGTGGTTTAACTTGCCAACCATGTGGTAGGTGTGTCAGCCATCCTTAACAGCTATAATCTTGCAACTATCTTTTCCTACACTGGGGCCTAAGCCTTAAAAATTCCTCTGATCTAATTAACATAAAAACAGACAGGATCCTGTCTGTTACTTGCAAGGCATGAATAAAAAGAAAAATGGCTAATACTACTATCCGCTATCCTATTCATTTATTCTAATACCTTAATTTTTACTATAAAACATACACTATATATAGCTAAAACATAACCAATTATATAGCACAGGACTCATGGTACAATGGTGGGGGACGTCAATTACATGGTTTGGCTAGGGCACCAGTTGCTGGCAGCTAGTCTAGACTAGCAACCCAGTCTCGTTGACTAGCTCTTCAATGGGATTTCAGTGTGATACTGCACATGAGAATATGCCATTCAACATAAATAAGAGTTGCAGAATTGGGCTTTCCGCTTTTGTTGGTGGTGGTGTCATTTGAAAGCTGGCAATCACCCGGAATTCGAACTGTCAAGGAAAACATTTTCTTATCCCTAGTTCAGCAATCCTCTAGAGACTGCAGGGCATGCTAGCTTAGGGCAGCCTTTGCTTAACCTAAAAGAGGCATAACAATAATATGCTATCCTATACAAAAAATAATACAGGACAAGGCAGTTCACTATTAGAATATGAGCAAACAGAAATTTGAAAGACTGCATTGAACAAAGCTGCCAAAAGCCATCTTCTTGTCTACTGTTAAAAAACAAACAACAAGTGTCATTACATAAAGGGATCTTTTTTGGAGGTCATATGAGCATTTCCTGACATTTCATCCATCATAGAAGGAATATTATCATGCATTAGAGAGTTTTCTCCCTAGTTCTTTTTTTAGAAAGTAAATATTAAATCCTAAAAGCAGACATGAATTATGACCAGAGGTACTGTGTGATAAACTGGGAAATATCTTTATATTTAATTAATATTATTATGTTCACAGCATACACAAAGAGATGTTAGATAAAAATAGAACATATTCTTGCTGGAACATAGCAATATAGCACTACTTTATTTCTTAGAATTCAGAATAACACACAAGAACCAAAAGAACAGAGAGAAACAAAGCAGGCTGCTCCCTAAAACAGCTAGACATAACTTACCCTACCTTATTCTAGGATAGCTCTCTTCAACCCCCAAACTAATGTAGAGAATCATCTGCATACTAAAGACAGTGTACTATTTCTCTGTTCAGCTCCGGTGAGATGCCTCCTAGAATACCGAATTTTCGAAGTGGGTACTAGCCCACGAAAGCTTATGCTCTAAAACTTTAGTTAGTCTTTAAGGTGCCACAGGACTCTTTATCACTTCTGCAATTCCAGACTAACACGGCTGATCAAGATTATGGCTAACTCAACAGTAAATCATGGATTCAATTTATTTTCACTGTCTCTTCTCTAATTCCATTGGTGTTCACAACATTAAAACTGACTAGAATGAACTTTTGATGCTAATGTGTGTGTCATACAAGATACAGTTTCATAGAAATTCAGCTTTTGTTTAGCAATGATAAATATGTATTACATATAAGCAGCAAATTATATTTTGCATTATTATTTATAATCTCATCAAGCATCTATATAGTTATTATAAGTACATATTTTTATGTAGTTAGCCTAGAAGACTATGTGCAAGTCTTAGCTTTCTAGCCCAATTCTTTCCCTTTTTAATGATATTTAATATCCCCAAAGGGTACACTTCACTCTATATTTTGGGCTAAGCATCTCAACCATCCCACATTACTGATTTGTGCCATTTTTTCCATTTCTGAAGTCCAAATCACCCCATAGAATGGGCTCCATTGCAGAGACATGAATAGCTGTTAATAGATAAGTGACTTATATTCTACCACACGAGTGAGTGAGCATCACATCAATGAATCAAAGTGTGTCCAAGAAAAAATATGGCATAAATTACAAACATGCTATCATAAAACTAACCAGAGCAATAAACAACTGACACTTCCAAGCAGCCTGCACCAGTACCACTCCCAGTGAGAGCCACTCCACTCCAGCGGAAGTTAAAGGGGATGGCTGCATCAGAACTGTTGGGCCATTTCAAGAAGCACCTTGTGCTGCATTTCAGGAGGAGCTGATCCAAGTTCAAGAGAAAGCAGAAGTGTAAGGGGAAAGTAAAATATGAGATGAAAGAAAAGAGAACAGGAGGTGATCCACAACAGCGTGGGAGAGGCTTCATTTATTAAATATAGAAACCTATACTCCAGATAAATAAATAAAGCTATGGGCCTATCATCAGACATGTTGATGTTGTTGGGCCTCTCGCACTTTCATATGCTCCCTCGTGGTCAAGTGTTTGATAATGGTGGCCTTGCCCCAGTTTCCCTTTCGATATCAATTCCAAAATGTGGCCTGTAAAGCTCAGCCTCACTTTATGACTCCTCTGGCTAGATCATTTGAGTCCCCGCCCCCTTTTCAGAGTAATAAGGAGTCTCACCCCAAGGTCCTAAGGGTCTTGTGATAGGCCTCCAATCACTAGTCCTGGTGGACAGTTGGCAATTGCTATTTTAGTCCATCTGTTAGGAGAATCTCTGGAAAACACCAAAGCGATCGTTGTTCCTGTTACCATTGTTACAACCATTAGCATATCTCAGCAATGAGGCTGAGGACTGCTTGGTCAGTATGAAGACCAGATTGTGTTCTTAACACTAAAGGTGTGGGCTATTCAGGTCAGAGTTCAGACACACAAGTGGATCGATGTGGTGAACCTCACATTGCTGCTGCTGCCCAGGATATACCAGTTTAGCGGATAAGCTGAGGACTACAGTTTCCAGCGCTATCATAATAGGGGCAGCAAGGCTGCATGCAAGACTTGGAGCAAGGACCATCTTTTTGTTCTGCTTTTGTACAGTGCCTCGTACAATGGGGTCATGATCCATGATTGGAGGTCCCAGGCACTATGCTAATACAAATAATAAATAAGTAATAAATAATCATACTATTTAGCCATCAGCTTACTTCTTTAAGGCTTCTGCAGGTCTGGGCTAGATTTCAAGCAAATTTTTGTCATCAGTCATATTGAAACTCTTGACTGATAACAAGAGTAAAGCAATCGTCACTGTACATTTGTCTCTGTGTTTGTGTGTGCGTGTGTGTATTCCCAGCGATTCAGATGAGAAGAAACAAGGCAAGGAAGCCAAATTAAGTGCTATTCAGTTGCTTTCATTTTGTTTAATCCATTTAAGAACAGTTCACATTATATATTCCAGAAACTATTATGTTCAGATCAGTCAAGGGTCTAATAAACATATGCTATCTTTTAATAATCTGTGAACAAGATGGATAAGTCTGCTAGCAACTTTAAATCTGGCAGAAGCTCAAAATCTGTTCATAAGAAGGTTCATGTACTTTGGATTCGAGAAGAGTATCTACAATCTGGCCTTTAGAAATGCACTCATTGATTATTTCCATGTAGTATACAACTTCTGTATTGAAATAGTGCAATTTTGATAAACTTTGTTCTCTAATATATTCTTTACACAAGCCACCAAATTGACTGGAACCTTGTATGTATCACTGCTCAACATATTATTAAGAGTGTAACACAAAACTATGGCATGCACTTACACAGTGAAGAGGGATTTTTTTCCTAAGCCTTTATTGTAAATCATTTAAAAGAGCTCCAACTACAATTGAAAAGCTAGGGTTCCAATACAAATGACAACACAAATCAAACAAATAGATATTTGCCATAAAGATATCACTGGGATCAATTCAGCAGAATACGGCTTCAAAATAAGTGTAATAAACAACATGTAAAACATAAAAAGAGTGTCCATTGATAAACTGCACTATAATTTTAATTAATGTTATCTTACAAAATTGTGAGTTTCTATCTGCAGTACTTTGATTAAGATCCATCTTCATTTAAGTAACAGAGATGCTATGCTTCATGCCTCGATAGCCGTGAGGATGTCAAGGTAGCATGTTCTTGCTTTTCCCCATATGTTCTTACTTAAAAAATAAAAACCTTCATTTCCTCCATGAATATCCGCAGCCAAGACACTTTATTTGCAAAGGCTGTTAGATTCATTTTCTAATGCTAATATCCCTCAGTGGCTACACAGCACCAAAAACCTTCTTCCTTAGAAGTTTTTAGGGTCAGGTTTGACAAAGCCCTGGCTGGGATGATTTAGTTGGGGATTGAGTCACAGAATATCAGGGTTGGAAGGGACCTCAGGAGGTCATCTAGTCCAACCCCCTGCTCAAAGCAGGACCAATCCCCAACTAAATCATCCCAGACAGGGCTTTGTCATGTCTGACCTTAAAAACCTCTACGAAAGGAGATTCCACCCCCTCCCTAGATAACCCATTCCAGTGCTTCACCACCCTCCTAGTGAAAAAGTTTTTCTTAATAATCCAACATAACCCTACCCCACTGCACCTTATATTCCATTCATCCAGCCATACTTCTTTAACTCACTGGCAAGAATGGAGTGGGAGCTTTGCTAATGTCAAGGAATAACACGTCCACTGCTTTCCCCTTATCCACAGAGCCAGGTATCTCGTCATAAAAGGTAATTAGGTTAGTCAGGCATGACTTGCCCTTGGTGAATCCATGCTGACTGTTCCTGATCACTTTCCTCTCCTCTAAGTGCTTCAGAATTGATTCCTTAAGGACCTGCTCCATCCTTTTTCCAGGGACTGAGGTGAGGCTGACAAGCTTGTAGTTCCCCGGATCGTCCTTCTTCCCCTTTTTTAAAGATGGGCCCTAGATTAGCCTTTTTCCAGTCATCTGGGACCTCCCCCGATCGCCATGAGTTTTCAAAGATAATGGCCAATGGCTCTGCAATTACATCTGACAACTCCTTTAGCACCCTCAGATGCAGTGCCTTCGGCCCCATGGACTTGTGCTCATTCAGCCTTTCTAAATAGTCCTGAACCGCTTCTTTCTCCACAGAGAGCTAGTCACCTCCTCCTCATACTATGCTGTGCTGTGCAGTGCAGTAGTCTGGGAGCTGATCTTGTTTGTGAAGACAGAGGCAAAAAAAAAGCATTGAGTACATTAGCTTTTTCCACATCCTCTGTCACTAGGTTGCCTCTCTCATTCAGTAAGGGTCCCACACTTTCCTTGACATTCTTCTTGCTGCTAATACACCTGAAGGAATCCTTCTTGTTACTCTGAACATCTCTTGCTAGCTGCAACTCCAAGTGTGATTTGGCCTTCCTGATTTCACTCCTGCATGCCTGAGCAATATTTTTATACGCCTGCCCAATCATTTGTCCAATCTTCCACTTCTTGTAAACTTCTTTTTTGTGTTTAATATCAGCAAGGATTTAACTGTTAAGTCAACTGGTCCCGCTTTGAGCAGGGGATTGGACTAGATGATCTCCTGTGGTCCCTTCCAATCCTGGTATTCTATGATTCTAAGAAAGTTGGTAATTGACCAGATACTAAGTTCATAAAAGAATCAGAAAATGGCTTTAAGCAAGGATAGGGAAATGTTAGCTAAAGCGTACAGGGGGAAATTTTACCATGTCTTAGCCCAGGGGTGGGCAAATTACGGCCCGCAGGCCACATCCGGCCCACGGGACCATACTGCCCGGCCTCTGAACTCCGGGCAGGGGAGGCTACCCCTGGCCCCTCTCTTGCTGTCCCCCGCAGCTTCAGCGTGTCGTGCCACCAGCACTCTGGCCCTCTGATCCTGGACAGCGCTGCAGCGGCGAGGCTGCCTCCGGTGCAGCCTGAGCTCCTGCCGCTCTGAGCACCATTGTAAGGGGGCAGGGCTGCGAACTCCTTCAGGGCAGCGTGTCTTGCTCCGGTGGGCCTGAGCAGCATAGTAAGAGGGTCAGAGCCGAGCCGGGCCGGGGCCCAGGATAAGGGGCATGGAGTCCTGGGGTTCTGTCAGGGGGCATGGGTGTGGATAGGGATTGGGGCAGTCAGGGGATAGGGAGCATGGGGAGGCTTGGGTAGGAATGGAGTCCTGGGGAGGGTGGTCAGGGGACAAAGACCAAGGAGGCTTAGATGAGGGGTGCAGTCCCAGGGGGGTGGTTAGGGTCAGGAGGGTGTTTCGGAAGGGGGTGGTCATAGGACAGGGAGCATAGGGGTTGGATAGGGGGTGGGGTCCATGGGGTGGTTAGGGTGGGGAGGGTCCTGGAGGGTGCGTTCAGGGGACAAGGAGCAGGCGGGGTTGAATGTGTTGGGAGTTCTGGGGTGGGTGGGAAGTGGAAAGAGGTCAGATAGGGGGTGGGGCCAGGCTGTTTGGGGAGGCACAGCCTTCCCTACCTCGTCCTCCATACAATTTTGCAATCTCAATGTGGCCTTGGGTCAAAAAGTTTGCCCACTCGTGTCTTAGCCTGTAGTATAAAGCATTTGCCATTGACTTCAATGAGGCCAGGATTTCACCCCATTAATTTTGTCTTTGAGGGGTCATGGAATCGCAGAATCTATGGGTCTGTAGGAGGCAGCAGGGCCTAGAGAAGGGTGTGATGTATAGGAAGAGAACTGCATATGAGAAAAGCTGAATGTGGCAAGAAAAACATAGAAGCCAGCTATATGTAGGTTAGAGCCCTGACTGGAGCTGTGCAAACCTGGCCAATAAAGAAAAAGTCACAATTTTTGTCTCTGTTTTGTTTCACATCCCAAAATGTCTCAGTATGTAAAATGGGGTTAATTATGTGCCCTTAATAATTCATAGAGGACATGGCCCTCTTCCTTAATACAAAGAAACCAATCAGTTTATTGGCATTTTTTACATTTGTTGACTTTGGGAGGTGTATGGGAGAGACATTTAATCTCATACCTGAGATGTGGACCAGTTGTAATACCAACATCAGTTGGGCAACAATTTTTCATCTACGCATTGTGAAAAATGGCTTTTCAACCAGAATTTAAAATTTCTCAAAAATCATCATCAAAAATAGAATGTTGCCAAAAATCATTTTTGAAAACCAAATGTAACTCAGGTTTCAGTTTTTTGTTGAAGAACCTAAATGTTTTTTTTTTAATTTTGTGGAACAAAGATTATTTTTCTACATTGTCAAAAAAATAGCAGCAGCATTTTTTTGATCAGCTCTACTGTTTTGGGCTCTATGAATCCCTCTAAAGTAGATAAATATCATTCCCATCTCAGAGGAGTGTCAGAGGGCATTACAAATGTTATCTAGTTATGTCTCATTATTGCAAAGTATTTTTAGAACTGGTCACTGGCAGAGGTTAGAAAAAAAACCTCAGGAGGTCCTGGCTCCCAGTTGTGCACGTCAGTTGCTGAATACATATGCCAGCCAGGCAGCTACTGATCAAAAACATCCAACATGTGAAAAAACATTTACTGCCTAATTTTGTCCAAATGCTTTGCAAATGTGAAAAGTGGTGCATGAAATGCTATGTTTTGGTGGAAGTTTCAACAGGTCAGTCCATTCCATTGAAAGAAAACATTTTGCTATGAATATTTTCCCCAGCTCTAGGAGTGACATGACATCTCAGAGGGCCAAGGGAAACACCAGCATAGGGGATGAAAAGGGGCTGGAAGGAGCTATTCAAGGGAATTCTCTGGAGGCCCCGAGAAGCCCTAAGCCAAGGGATAAGTCGGGCTTGCAGGAAGGCAGCCTCGGGGAAGCTGCAGCAGGAAGCAGGGCAGGACAGCAGACAAGGGAGCTGAGAGCTCAGCACGCATGAGCCAGAAAGAGTCTAGGGGAGCCATAAACACACAGACACTCACACACTGTATAACAATTAGTATGGACTATGAATCAAACCCACTGCAGAAATCTTCACATGTTCAAAGAGCACATCCATTCATTAGCATTGTGCAGTGGTTCGCAATGGGGTCACCAGGGCTGGTGTTACACTTGCTGGGGCCTGGAGCTGAGGCCACAGTTTGAGCCTCGCAGCCCAGGGCCAAAGCTGAAGTGGGTGGCTCTGGATGGCGAGGCTCAGGTCACAAGCCCCTGCATGGCGCTGAAGCCCTGGGCTTTGCCTCCCCCAAGGATAGCAGGGCTCAGGCTTCAAACCACCCTCCCAGGATCACCTGGTAATTTTTGTTACCAGAAGTGGGTCGTAGGGCAAGGACATTTCAGAACCCCTGGCCTAATAGATTCTTTGTTGTGCTGAAAATCAGCCTTACCTGACATTTGGTAATACGGAGTTTGTACTTTTTTACCATGTGTGAAAAACACATAAAGGGTAGCTGTTCTATTAGATGCACTTTTCCTTTAAATATTAATGCACACGCACCACAGCACCAGGATTTCTCACAACTTCTTCCAGGCCTCAGCACCGGCTGCCAGAAATGCAAATGAGCATCTGCCCTTCCCAGCCCTTATTTTGGGTTTTACATAGTTGGGAGAATCTTTAGACCTTAGAGCATATTTATTCTTTGATTTCTTTTGGTAAAACAGTCTGCAGCCTGGGTAAACACTGAGGAGGGAATTGAGCCAAACTGTCTACAAAACATTTTGGTTCTCTAGTTTTCAGTCAGATTTACAGCAGAGTTTTTGTAAGAGGGGCACACACCCTGATGAATCACTTCCATCCCACACAACAAAACTGAACCCAGTGAGCGGCCCATCCCATTTCCAGATCCAACCTGTTCAATTGTTCGCACATCTCACAATGATGATCTGTGCAAGCTCCTGTACAGTTCAGGCTGTCAAGTGCATTCAGTGCAATCCCACCCACAATAGGCCCAGTTCTGAACTCACACCAGTTTCACACTAGTTTCGGTGGAGTTACTCCTGATTGACAGCAGTACCAAAGAGCAGAATCAGACCCAAGGTTTCCATAGTCAATCAAAGAGAGTACCATCTGTTACATCACTCTGCCTTACCAGTAAACATTTGAAAAAGCTTCATTCAGCAAGTTATTTAAAATCTTCCCCTTTAATAAGAATGCTGATATCCTCCCCCTTGAAGGGGAGTCTATGTAGATTATTGATTGAAGCTTGAGCCTAGCAGTCAGGAATCGTAGGATTGAGTCCCAGGTCTGTCATATATTCTTTTTGTGAGCTTGGACTGCAGACGTGAGGCAGCACTGACCTCCCAAAGCCAACTCTGCTCCCTGACAGGAACTTCTGGAGTGTGCAATTTCTAGGCTCCATGGGTGAAATCTTGGCTCCATTGTAGTCAATGGGAGCTTGCCATTAACTTCAAGGGGGCCAGGATTTCATCTCACGGTTCTTGTCTTTGACAGAGGCTGGAAACACAGAAGCTGTAAGCCCCTCACCTCATTCTTTTCCTGTCCCCCATCCAGTGGCGCCAATTAGAGTGGGTTGTGGATGTGATGAATGCCCTCCAAGGTTTTTGCACTTCTCAAATTTCCATAGGCCACAGAGACTGCAGGGTGTGTGGGAGACGGGGAAGGGACATGGCATGGTCACTTTTTAATAAGATTTCCTTTACTAAATCAGCATGGTTGCTGACGGAGCAGTCCAAAAGCACTGTTCTGGCTGTTTGGGCACAACACCACTGAAATTTAACCAGGCCTCCGCTCCCTACAGATGGAGGGGTGTCCAGGCCAAATGCAGTGAGTGTCATTGTGGCCTCGTGCACAGGATCACAAGGCACTCAAATTAGATTCCATTGTTCCTCCATTCAGATGGAAGGGTGGTCAGGCCAATGGTGTTGCAGCCTGATGCATGGGATGTCTGCTGTTGAAGCGTGGAGCGCAGATGGGTCTGCAAAGAACTCAACTCCTGGCAAGAGAAGGGAGGCTGGAAGAGAGGTGAGCAGAGACTGCTACAGGGTCCCTGCTGGTGGAGGTAGCGGGGACCAGAATCTGCGCCGCTCCCAAGAAATATCTCAGTTGGTGACATGGCTCCGATTCCACTCCCCTTCTGACAAGGTCACCAAGAGGGAAGCAGTGCCCTGATAGTCCCAGCCCAACAGAATGGCACTTCCCTCCACTAGACCTTAGCGGAGCTGTCAATTACAGAAGATGCCTAACCACATCAGACCCCAGAGCCTTCTCTATGCCCTACCCCTTTCAGTTCAGTGCTTTTCTCATGACCCACCAGCTCTGCCAGACAACTCCTGATAATTGTGAAAGGCAGTGATGAACTCAAGCATTTAAAACTTTAAGTGCAATTGCTTTGTCATTAGAAAATATTAAGCACTAAGTGATTTAAATTTTAATTGCTAAGTGCCTGGTGGAGATCCAGTCTGTTCTGATGAACACTGTTATATAGAGAACAGGATCCATCTCTTAAGCATCTCTCTGTGATGGGGAGGGAGGGGCTGTGTTATCAGGGAGGGGAGAGGAATTCAGTCTAAAGGACATATGCTGAAAGTCACATGCTGCCAGTACTAAAACATCCTTGGAGTTAGAAAATTATCATCTAGAATTCTTACAAACAAACAAAAAACTACAGCCAAGAGAACATAAGATCACATTCTGATGGATAAAAACGAATTGATTAATTCAATAAAAAATTGTGATTCTAAAGTCTCACCTCCACCTTGTCTATATGCATTAGGATATAGTATATAACTACATGGCCACATACTACTTTTTCAGTGCACAGGATAGTGAAAATCATGCACTTCCTAACTAGCAAGTTCTTGATTTTTGCATCCTAATTAATTTTCTGCTAGAGTAGCTTTTCATCTGTAATCTTCACACATATACCTTTGATGTAGCGTTCCTGTAACATTGTGCACCTCATTGGAAAGCTGAGTAGCTGCCTTTTCCAATGGCATAAAGTTTGCATATCTAGCTCTGCAGAATTTCAATATATCTGATATTAAACCTATCTTTGGTCCAGGACTGAATACTGTCTGTGCAGGGTGCTTTGAGCCAATATGATTTTTGAGGAAGGTATCGGGATTCTACTTTTAGAGGACTTAAGAAAACATTTGTGGTAAATTGATTTATTTATAAAAAATGGCAGACATTGGAAGCTTTGCAGAAGAAGACAACATTCAAAGTCCCAGTGGAGATGCATTAGTGGGCAGATTATAGGTGAGGCTGTCAAATGTGCATGATAAGTGCAATGTATCCCTATCTAGCTATTACATTTATGGATGTTGACGCCAGTATATATTTATGTCAAACAGTCTTTGAAGGTAGTAAAATAAGGACGTTGCATCTAACAAGTTTATTTCTTTGTAATCTTAGTAATGATCATGGGAAGAGGGAACCTGTTAGTGCTACAATAGGTAACTGCAGGACCTTCAAGCTTATAATTATTTGTCAAAATTAAATACATATTCTGTTTTGTTTCTGAGTGAGTGTGCTTAATACAGTTACTGAAAAGATTCCAGGCAGCAGAGAATAGATAGAGGACTAGTAGTTTGTAAGGTTATAGATCCAGATCAGGGGTTCCCAAACTAGGTTCGCAGCTTGTTCAGGATAAGCCCCTGATAGGCTGCAAGATGCTTTGTTTACCTGAGTATCCGCAGGTACAGCCGCTCACAGCTCCCAGTGGATGCAGTTCGCCATTCCCAGCCAATGGGAACTGCGGGAAGTGGCGTAGGTTGGGGCTACCACTTCCCACACCTCCCATTGGCCAGGAACGGCGAACCGCAGCCACTGGGAGCTGCAAGCGGCTGTACCTGTGGATGCTCAGATAAACAACATATCTCACAGCCCGGCAGGGGCTTATCTTGAACAAGCCGCAAACCTAGTTTGGGAACCCTGATCTAGATAGATAGATAGATAGATAGATAGATAGATAGATTCCTGCAGACTTTTTGGCCTAGAAAAGTTTAATAAAATAAAAAGGAGCACAGACAGTGCTTTACATTCATTCTATAAAAAGGTTTGACTCATACAAGTCTATTCATTTTCTCTGTATGCATGCATCGCTGGCTATGTGTTCGAATACATGAGATAGCTGATAAGAGAAGTCCTAAGTACTGTGTAAACCACCATTTAAATTCTGTAGGACTTTGGGGAAGAGAAAATCAATTTCATTTCATTCAAAAAATATTATTGTAATAGATTTTCTGCAGAGGTAAACTAATCCTAACCATTAACATCATAATGTCTCTATTTTCTTAAGGCTTTGTTTCTCTGAGTCATAAAACGAAAGGCTGCGGTATCATTTTCTTCCTGCTGCCCTGGGTAATGTTAAAAACCACAAACAGATGATCACAGGAGACTACAGAATAAAATTATTGCAAAACTATCAACCCTGGGATATGTCTGTGTGAGACGCATACCTAAGGGATGCTGTTGGTCTCTTCCTCTTGCTTGTTTTAAAGTTTGACTCCACATCAAATCAGAAAATGAAATAATTTGGTGTATGTCAACTGCTCTCCTGGTAGACTACGACTGTTTCTCAGTAGGCCTGTTCTATTACCATTTGATAATTTCTGCCAGGACCACAAATTTATATAATCCCTGCCTACACTGTACCTGTGCTGCAGAAAAGGATAATGCTTCCTCTGTTTATTGTAGTTTAGAGGCCTATTATTTCTAATAAAACTTTCCAGTGAACAGTTTCATCCATTCATCCTGGAGACTTGGGTTTTAATAACTGTTGAAATGACTTTGGTGGTTTTACAATCTAACCCATGGATGGGCAAACTTTTTGGCCCAAGAGCCACATCAGGGTTGCGAAATTGTATGGAGGGCCAGGTAGGGAGGACTGTGCCTCCCAAACAGCCTGGCCCCGCTCCCTATCCATCCCCTCCCACTTCCCACTCCCTGACTGCCTCCCTCAGAACCCCCGACCGATCCAATCCTCTCTGCTGCTTGTCCCCTGGCTGTCTCCTTCCGCGACTCCACCCTCCTAACCATCCCCCCAGACCCAACCCCCTATTCAACTCCCACAGCTCCCTGTTCCCTGACTGCCCCCTGATCCCTATCCACATCCCTGCCTACTGACAGGCCTCCCAGGACTCCCACGCCCATCCAACTCCCCAATTCCCTGATCGCCCCCCCTACCAGAACCTCCACCCCATCCAACTCTTTCCTGCTTCCTGTTCCCTGACTGCCCCCCAGCTCTCTGCCCCTTTCTAATCCCCCCCACTCCCTGCCCCCTTACCATGCCGCTCAGAGTGGCAGAACTGGCCGGAGCCAGCCACTCTGCCTGCACAGTGGCTTGGCTGCGGGGGAAGGAGGACAGCAGGGAGGGGCCTGGGGCTAGCTTCCCCGTCCGGCAGCTCAGGGGCTAGACAGGATAGTCTCATGTCCCACCTCTGATCTAACATCAGTGCTCATTTGTACCCAACATAAAAATTCCAAATCATTTAGGACAGACTATTCCAGTGGCACTTCAAAGGGAATAAAACTTCCTCACCTTGCCTGACCATTGTTCATTGTTGAAAATGAAGACGGTATCCTCCTTTGAAATTATGAATTAATACCACCGCTATAACTACTACTATTAAGATTCTTAATAAGGATCTGTCCTCATGAGTCCCAGCGGGCAGCAATAAAAGTTTAAATGTGGGAGGTAGAAAAAGCAGAGGAGAAGCTGGGAGAAAACCGAAGGGGAAGGTTAAGAAGAAGAGGGAGTAAGGGAGGAGAAGAAAGGGGAAGAAAGGAAGGGGACAGAGCAAAAGGAGAACATGACCATGTTAACCTGGAGAGAAACTTTTTGTGGGATGATCTATCCAGAAATTGCACCACTTTAACTGAGTCTGTTAAAGAATCTTGGTTAAACTAGTGAACACTCAGATTGGGTTAAGAGTGGCAAAGCATGACTTAGCCTAATTAAACTAGATTGACATTAGCCAGTCAAATTAATTTCTGAGTATCAACACAAGGGGGTTGCACTGATTTAGCTACACGAATTTAAAAACAAACGTAAAGTGATACAGTTTCTGGATGTAGAGCAGTCCCTATATGCTATAATTGCATACATTTACAGCACTAATAGATGGCTATGGCCATTCTCCATTTTCTGTTTTGGAAAAAGGCTGTAGCATAATGATTTCTAGGAGACAGAACTTGTTTTTTTTTCTTTCAAATAAAATTTCATCTTTATTTTATTTTCCATTTTTGCTTAATCAGCACAAATTATTTAATTTTTCATTCCTTTTTAAGGCATGAAATAGCCAGTAACATAGCACATGGTTCCATTCTCCATCCTCTTCTTTGGACAGCCATCAGAAAATAACATCTTGAGGCAGAACCATCTGCTTACATGGATACTTCTCTGGGCTTTGGTATTAGTTTGATTGCCTCAAGGTCTGCCATGTACTTAGTATGCTGATAAAGTGCCTGGATTTTTCTAGAGATTGATTTGTGTTTACTATTTTTAAAATAGCTTCATTAGATTCCTTGTGGGGCATATATAAAACCACTTTGATGGAAAACACTTGCTGGCATAAGCAAAATCCAGTGACTTTGTCTTTTAGGATTTTATATCTATTAAAAATAGCTTTGTTACTTCAAGTGTGGTTCTGTTCTGTAAAAAAGACTGTGTAAAACTGGCAAACTCTTATCCCATAGATCTGTCCCCTGTGTGCAATCAGGGTCAGGGTTCTTCCCTTTGGTGACAACAATACATTTTTATCACTTTTTTAAACTCTTCTTGGCCCTGCAGAGCAAACACAAAGAAGAGAGCATGAGCCCAAGTCTGCTGCTTATTGTGTATCAATAGAACTGTTGGGCAAGTTCCAAACAGGTACACTTGTGCAAGCCCTGTGAAGACAATGGGGGTTGGACACGTGTCACAGAGGGCAGAATTTGGCCTGCACTTTTTGTTTAATTAACCAGAGGTTCTGAGAAAGTAAGAACGCACCCTGTTTGCCTTTCAAATTTCAGGCTGAATTTGCAGCCTAGGCAGTTGAAAAATTCCACCTTCTAACTTGTAAACTGAGCACATCTGAAGTGGAAATTAATGAGAGGAAAAAATGTGGAACCACGTGGTGTCATTTTTCAAATTAAACCTTCATTTTAAGCCAACGACTATCACAGGGTATGCATTCCTAATGGTAAAATAAAAAGAAAAATACTAACAACGTATTAGCAATCAGAATATTTGTGAGATGTAAGTAGGTATATATAAGTAGGTACCTGATGCTAAAAATTGTGTTGCTCTCTCTTCATTGTCTTTTTGCTCCTGTATATATAGCAATAGTTGTGGTACCTTCCCACTCCCAGATAGGCAACTGAACAGCTGTCTCCAGTGCCCATAGCCATGTTGAACCTCAGACAACAAAAGTTACCCTCCTCTGCTGAGACAAAGTGCAGCAAAACCATGTTTGCCTGACCTGGGTTGGGGAAGATATCAGAGAAAGAACATTCCTAGCTCTTCAACATACTACCCATTCTCTCCCTCTCCCAGGGCTCCAATCCAATACAAGCTTCTGCACAAGTGTTACGTGGGGATCAGCATTTTAAAGGGAGAGGAACTGCAGTACCAGGTCCTGCCACCAAACCCATAGATCATCATGGCATAAACACAAACCAGTAATTTCCATGGGTTTCCCCTCTCTGCTATGAGCCACCCTTTCCCCAAGGGGCACTGAGAAAAAGCAACTAGTGAAGGACCTTCCGTGAAGAGTGTGGGAAGAGAATGGGTTGCAGTTTGGTGGTATAGGGCCTCTGTACGAATGGCCGCATTCTACGGTGGATCTCAAGGAATCTGCCACATCTGCAAGGGTCAAATCCCACCCTCCTGCTGAGGGAACAATGAAGAGGAAACTCCAGGAGTGAAAAAGCTATGCAGGGAAGCTTCGGAACTCTAGGTGGCAACTCCTGGCTAAGGGAATGTGAGTTATCTTGGTAGTTAGCTAGATGGCACTAGGCCTCATGCTGCTGTAATAATGTGAGCGTTTAAAGTACAATCCTTGTTTTCCTAGAAGAAAAAGGATTGTTTAGCTGTTGCTCTGTCCTAATTACACTAATTAACAATGGTCTCTGTGATATTCATTTGCACAAAAGCAGAGGGAAAAGTTTCCTTCTCACAAACCCCCTATCAACCAAGAGAGAACTACTTGCTATTCTGTGGCCTGATTTGAGGATGTGATAATTTTCATTAAAACTGACTGATCACCTGGAGAAAATGAATAGCTAATCTGTATGATTCATATTTCTGGACAAATCAACTGAGATTATTTTTAAATCATATTTAAAGTTTCCCCCTATTTAAAATTAGACTGAACAAGGCATGAGAAAAAATATACCCAGGGGATGATCCTGTGCCAGCAGGATGATGCATGCTTCTTATATATATATGCTTCCTTAGATGGTTATTGACCTTGATGGCAAGATTTTTGCCACACTCTATAAAATTATTTCCTTCAGAATGACCTATAGAGAAAAATAGTCCTAAAAGGCCTCCCTTGTAACAGCTAAAAACTGTAAAGCACTGGTAAATGCAAGATTGCTAGAGCAGCTGTCAGGGGTGCAAACACACACAACGGTACAAAGCGTCACAGACTATTCTATAAATAGGGGAATGACAATAAATACTGTGTAATCAGGTTTTTCATTTTTATGAATATCCACATCTATCTAATACTAGCCTCTTGGATACAAAACTGCACTATTTAAATGAAAGCACCGAACAAAATCATAAAACTACAAGTGCTTTTCAACTGCCTCACATTCCCTGGCTGATATTTTAAAAAAATAAAATAAAAGAGTTGATCTACATGGAGTGTAAGCTTAGCCTAGTACATTGAAAGTTGAATCGTGATTATTCGCAAGGCATTGAAGAAACCATGGGATTGAACTGGTTTATAGGAAAATCACACACACACGATCAATGAGTATGCAGAAGGGAGTTTTGCACCTCAAGGAAGTTTTTTGAAGCCAAATGAAAGATTCTGTTAGAGTGAGAAGAGAGAACTTGTCAACTCTGCAGCCATTCTTCCTCTCTGAACCCACAATATCTGCCCTACCACTCCTCTCACAGACAGCTCAGTAAATAAAACGTCTTGTGAGTGGGTAGGATTTTTCCGTAGTCCATCGTTTATAACTGCCCATCCCCAAAGTATTGCAGAGCAGAAAAATATCTGCAGAGTCTGGAAAACCCCAAAACAATACGTTTTTCAAAATTTCTTAGCTTCATTTTCTCTCTTTCTCTGTCCTGATAGTGCGAAGTAGTCAAACAGAATCTGCACTATGACAACTGGCAGAGTAAAGACTGACAACTCAGATAGTAATATTTTTTCTGTCAGACAGGGAGGAAAAGTTCTCCATGTGAACAAAAATGGGTAATTAACTTCCAGTGTCTGAGTTTTACTGGTACCTCAGCACTTGGCCCAGATTCTCTACTGCATTCACAACCCCCATCACACTGCTCAAGGGGTGCGAAGAGGCTATAATCTGACCATGTATATCCAGCAGAGAATGGCCCTGAACGAGGGGAAACCCTCCTGGCACAAGCATGCAGTAGCCAGATCCTGTGCCTGTGCCTCATTCCCACCTTTCTTGCCGTGAAGGGGATGTGTTGAGAGATGGAGGGTGAGTGCGTGAGATGTAGCAGAGTTCCACAACACCGACCGTTCACTGGTACAGGATTATTTAAGAACTCTTGCCAATGGCACAATTTAGAGCAGTCCAGAAGCTCACCTAAGTTACTTCAAGGCAGAGACAGATCCTCAGACTCAAGAAATCTTAACTGGACCTCTGACATGCCTCCCACCATCCCGCCCCACACACAGGGTGACCAGATGTCCCACTTTTATAGGGACAGTCCCAGTTTTGGGGTCTTTTTCTTATATAGCCTTCTATGACCCCCCACTCCTGTCCCAATTTTTCACATTTGCTCTCTGGTCACCCTACCACACACCAAGTGGTGTTCCGGCACTGGAGAGACTCTACCTATGTAATTTTAATTCTTGCAGACACAGCTATTAGTACTGGAAAGGTAAATACACAACTGGAGATCAAGATCTAAAAACAAGGCCTATATATCCATATGCTTGTGCTGATTTCTGCTAAAATGGTGATGTGCTGGAAGGAGCTCAGGGAAGCTCCTGGTTAATATTCCATTTCCCCACCAGAAGGAGCTGTGCAACTTTACACAAGGCCATCAGCAGGAGACAAGTTTTAAACTCCAGTTCTCTCCACAGAGATGAGAGACGAGCTGGGTGAGGTAATATCTTTTACTGAACCAGTTTCTGCTGTTGAGAGAGACAAGCTTTCAAACTACACAGAGCTCTTCTTTGGGTCTTCTCCTCCCTATAGGCACTGGCAGCTGCTTCCTCTCTGCCTCTGCTCATCTTCTTGCTAGTTCCTCTGCTCACCCCTCCCCTGTGCATTTCACTACAGCACAGCAAGGGTGGAGGAGCTGGTAGAGGGAGATCAGAGAGGAGATAGGAGGCATATGACAGCATCGGCTGACCTCATCTTACCAATCCAGTGTTTGGGGGTGAGGGAAGAGGTATAGGTCAAATAAAGCTGCTCATGAGGCGGGAGAAACACCCTTTGCCACTGAGAATGGCAGGGCCTGAGTCTTTAGCATGTTTCATAAATCAATTTATAAAAAGTTTACATCTGTCTAGCTGACCAGAGAAAATGGTGCCAGCTTGCTAGCAACAACTGTATTTAAAATGGGACTAACTACTGTGAATTGAATTAGAGCATGTTAACAGTAAACTCAAGCGGCAGATATTGACAGATGTACATCTTTTTGGTAACTAACTTTGGTAAATATCATTCTATTACCAGCATTTCTGTGTCTCATTTTATTGCAGTACACAACAATGCACACTATTTGTTTTCTTGATAACCTTGTGCTATGGATCATACATACCCCAGGTGGGTACTGGCTCTTTGTTTAAAGGATGTATGTGCTATACTAAGGTTCAGCCTAAACAGAAAAGAGGGCTGAATTCCCTGCCTCTGGTAGAGCTCAGCAGTTTTCTGCAAAAACGAACTTTTATTGGTGAGTTCATGAATCTGCTTTTGAAGAGCAAATGGTTTGTTTTTGGAACGCACCATATTGCAGTTGTCAGCTATTTTCAGAACATTTTCCTGAAACCTCCCATTCTTCAGTTTTTAGGATATCCCGGGGCCACCCTACAAGCATTTCTCTCTCACATAGCACTTCAATTGACACAAGTTGAGCACTGTGCTCTACTTCCCATATGATCAGCGTATTTTTCTTTTCAGGAACAAAGCATAAACACGTCTAGCCTGTGTGCTTACGGCCAGTTGTTCAAAAGTCCTTAGCACTCAGCAGCTGCCATTGACATTAATGGGAATTGCTAGGTGGCGACCCCTTGAAAATCTGACTCAACGTATTGCAAGTTGGTTTTGACAAATGAGGTGCCTGCTGGGTGGTTATGAGAAAATGTGTTTATTTAAACTGGAAAATAATAATATATTCCCAGTCCTTCATCTTTCCAGTCTACAAGCATCCTCTGGTCATCAAGGAACTTATAGCATACCCATCTCTCTGGTTTTTGGGTGCCATACCATGGTATCTGAGAACACATTCTTAGTACAAGGAAAGGTGTGGTGATGGGGTTGTATTGTTGTTATTTTGGAGGGAAGGGGGTTTCTTATTAAAATACTAGCAGCAATTCTCTGGCTAGTGTCATATGGGTTCTGAAAACACAATAATACTTTTGTAGGTCTGAGAATTCCCCTCCCTCTTACCCTCCACCCCCTTCACTGTTTGCTTGCAGATGAAATTAAAAATCAAAATCTTGCAGCTGGAGGGAATAAACTGTACATCTGTTCCCAAGTTCAGAAATTACTGAAATCAGGTTGTTTATGGCTCAACAAGGACATTGTCTTGTTTTAACAGTCAAAGGCTAATGACACTGCTGTCTTGTTTCTGTTGTAGCTACAGTACTGCTTTTCCTTTTTATGTTCAAAAAATTATTGTGCTGCATTTGGTTCAACAAATTAGTAGTGTAAGTCACAGGTAAGGCTGTTGCTTACATGAATTAGCCTGATGGAACACACTCATGTATCAATATAAGGCAATACTTAGATCACAGGATCACAGCATTCATGGCACAATACATCAGCATGTCAATTAAATGTGACGGCAATGCAACAAAATGATGCTATCTTGTAGTGACATTCTATCAGCCCTAAGATTTGTACTCAGCTACATTCCACTAGCTAAGTTCAGGATCACTCCCATCAAAATCACAATCATCCTAGATGAGTGACAACTCTAAGGTGCATTTCCAGCACAAGGTCATCACCATATAACACTTGGTGGTGGCCTGACATCCTAGAACCTTAAAATCACCCCTCTCTAGTAACACTGAATTCCTCTAAAAAGGTTCTCCCTCTCTCAGGTCAACCAGAATTTTAATGATGTAGGACTATGTTCAGTGGTATAATGGTCTCAGGGCAGTTCACATGGTGAACTCCCATCACAGTTGATATCCTTCAGAGAAGTCCTAACTCAGAGGCCAAAAACTGAACTCCCTTGCACTCATAAATTTGGCCCGCTCACTATGGAATGAGGCATCCGGATGGGATGGTGCATGGAAACTGGCACTGTCACTTCCTGTGCGGTGCATGTTCGGAGGCTAGATGAATTCCAATGCCATCAGTCTGACACCTTTCACAAATGACACTGGACACTGAGATATACCTATCAGATCTCCTTAGTGTTTCAATTGCCCAAGTTGCACTGAACATTGGAGGGTTACTTGTCAGTTATCAGAATCCTTCTTGATTTTTGCTACAAAATGAGTCCATTTTGTTAGACAAAGAATGTTATGCTTCTCAGGAGCAACTAAGTTCAAAATGATTTTCCTTTTATGGCCCATTAGCCTGTTCTTGCTGTTAAGAAAGTAACCCCCTTCTCGTGAGTTAAATATCCACAACAAGGGATGGAGAATGCTAAAGAGATTAGCTTGGTTCATCTCCATTTTGTCCGCATTTTGTACAAAATTTGATGTCCTTGCAGATGAAGAATTACATAAAAGTCCTTGAATTATTGCAACGCAATGTCTTGAAGGGTGGCCTATGTGTAATGTAGCAAACCAGATGGGCAGGATAAAAGCTGAAGCAGAGAAGCAAGATAAAAATAAGGGAGTGCAGGACAATGGTCTAGTCATAATTAAATGAAGCAGCAGTAGAAGATGCTGAGGACTCAGTTCTGTCTTTAATTACATAAGTGTGCATCTTGATTTTAACAGAAGTTACACTGGTGCAAGTGAGCACAGAACTGGTCCACTGAATGCAAACAATGGTAAAAGTGCCATTCTTCAACTAGCCAGACAGCGTCTGAGAACTCAGTGAAGTAGCCACCAATGACTTTAATTTAATGAACCTTGTTGTGAGATATTGACTTTCATCACCATCTTTGTCCATCACTCTACTAAATGGCAATAGTATTGCTTTAAAAACAACCACCACCACTCAGAAAAGGGTTTTAAAAAGATGAGCCACAACACTAGGCTCAGTTTAGACAGGGACCTCTCCCTCCTCCCAGTGAAGAAAAAGGATGCCTTTTAAGAAGTAGTTTCCAAATGTGAAACTTAAAGACAAGGATTCCTCCCTCCTACTTCTAAAGGTTTGACTGGGTATGACCTGGTAATCCCCTGTTGAGTTACAATTCACCTACCATCGCAATATATTTTGGGAGACACACATTTGATTCACATTTTCTAATAAGTGCAAGAGAAATATTTTCTTCTTTTTTCAGGTGTTACGTAAACTATTTATTTATTTTCCATGTTGACAGAATTTTTTTTCCCCTTCAGCGGGGATATTAAATGTAATGGGCCAAATTCTTTTCAGTTACGCCACTCTAATAAATAAATAACAAATGTATAAAGCACCCCCCCAAGTGCTTGAGGTGGTGAACAACAATCATAAAAACAATTTTTCATTAACTAATAAAAAGAACCACCCCAACCTCAACAAAATTCCAAACAAGGGAGAGTAAACAAACAAGAAAATAGCAACAGTGGTTGTAATTTAAAAGCAATGCTGAAAATAATAAGCATTTAGGTATTTTTAAATGTGAGGAGAGATAAAGAAAGCCAGATTTCAGCAGGGAGCAAGTTCCACACTCTCAGGGCTACCACAGCAAAAACTCAATTTTTTACCAACTCAGGCACGATGGCACCCCCAGGTCCCGAGTGGGATGTGAGTGTAAAACTGAGTGAGGTGGAGGCTCCACAAGAAGATCTCAAATCTAGCCAGGGCCATTCTTCCAAACTAGTTTTCTGTTCTTACCATCAAATAAAATCTGTTTATAGCTACTTTTGGATTTGAATCAATCTAATAATCACACTGATTTCTCCATTTATAGAAAATGAGCACGTTTGATGGATTACCTGACTGTGTGGCCTTCATAAAACACCATTTTCTATTAAATATAGAAAAATCAGGATTTATTACTAAAATTATTAGTTAAGATGCAAAAGCAGACTGTGACTATGATTGCTACTTCCTTGTAATCCTATAAAAAAGGAATATCCATCCTACTCATAATGGACTAAATTCATCCCCAGTGTAACTCGATTAGTCAATAGATTTACATCACGGATTAATTTGGTTCATAATGTTTAGGTATTACACGGGTATAAATTAATGTAATCTGACAAACATGTTGGTGATTAGCTCAAAGCCTACAGTGAAAGTCCACCATAGCCACTAACACTGTAGAAAACAAAAATAAAACAAAACCCACAGCCCTTCATTCTCCCATCTGCTATATTTCATTTTATTTATGGGCCCATCCTAAAAATCCTTACCCCCAAAGTAGTCCTGATTCCTGAATAGTTCCATTGATCTATTGGGATTGTCTGGGGGCACGTTTCTGCAGGACCGAGCCTTTAGGCCCCGATCCTGTAAATGCGTGACTTCAATTACACGGGATGCAGTGACTACTCATATGCATGAAGTTAAGCAGGCGCATAAGTGAAGGATTGGAGCCTTAGTTTATAAGCCTCTAGGAGCAGGAATGTTGCCTTCTTATATGTTTTGTAGAGAGAGGAGCACACAATGGGGGATAAAAAATCTTTTATATATTTCTATGAAAATTTAATAAAGAGATAATGATGTTTTTAAAAAAATAAAGAAGAGCCCTCGGTGAGACTGGTGTGTCATCACTGCACCGCCCTCAGACACACTCTCATGACTCACAAGCCAGCTGAGGCCATTCCTGCCTCCACAGCCCTCATCTTACCATCCCTTGCTGAGTGGTAGGCAGAGAATACATGACACCTTCAAACCAGGACACAGCTATGAGCTGACAGTGTTACCGGCTCCTGTGTAGATGTCAGACTGGGACAGAAATCAGTGAGCAGCTTCAGTTAACCCACAGTGTAATTCATCATGCTGTATAGCGATGCCGCTAAGGCAGAAGAGAAGCTGAACTTAATTGCTACAGCAACAGAGGACCCTAGCAAATGGAGAACTATGAAGGGCAGGGTTTAAATTCATTCAGGAGCACATCAGTATTTAATACCATAGACAAATATCAAACCTTTTCTTCTTCCTACCATTCAAGCAAAACAGAGAGTTGTTATTTATTTTCCCATAAACATGAGCATGTTCCATGTTTTGAAAGGCAGAAAGATGGATGAGGTTCGGGGAGCAGCATGTGAGAAGCAGAGTAAGAAACAGACAGACACAAAGTAAGGGCCTGATCCTGACATTTTTACTCACATGAGTTATCCTTATATACACAAGTACATTCCACTGAAGTCAGTGGCACTGCTCTCATAGGCAAGGATTTCCTGCAGGAGTAAGAGTTGCAGGATCAGGCACTAGTATTTTTAAAATGAAAAACAAATCTCTAGTACATCCCATCTTTTCTCTCTCTCTTTCACACACACACACACACACACACACACACACACCCCTGTATTGTAAATACAGGCTTCGCTGCTGTTTCATGTTTTGGAATTACCAGTTTTAAAACCAAACCCAGCTTAAATTATTTTTTAAAAAAATGCTTGAAGGTATGGTTAAAAAAATCCTGTGAACCATTAGTGCACATCTAATTATGTACAACAGTTAGCATTGTGATAGTAACCATTTAAAGACAATGATGATTCTGTTGCACAGTAGGGGAAGTACAAAAAGGTCTGATTTTCAGGATTACAGAAAGTGCCAAATGAATGTGACTTGAAATAAAATTCAGCTTTAACGCTGTTGGAAGCCAACCCTGTGACCTTCTGTTTCGGAGTACTGCACCACCACACCCATAGGCCTCCATTTCATGTTTCACCCTAGACAGTCCCCAGGATACCATAGCTACAGAATTCCCTCCCATTAGCTGCAGGAATCCAGGATATCCATGGCAACCAGTCTCTAACCCCAGGGAGAAGGCAGCAGAATTGAAAGGCTCCATTCTGTTTCTACATCTACAGCTCAGTAAATTGACATCATAGTAGTTTCCTTAGCTGCATTAGATTAGGATGTACATTTCTATCTTTTCTTTGTTTCCCTCAGCCTCTGCAGCTCTCAGCATAGTTTGGTGAATTCTTCACTGGAGTGCTTTCCTAAAAAGCCCTCATACTGCTAATTTTGCTGGATTGGTTTATGTACAACAAAGCACACTTTTTGCTGACAGTCTTTTCACACTCTTTCAAAATTAGTATTTAATAGGCATGCCTTGCAAATTACTGACAAACATATAGGTTCCAACCATGCCAAGTCTTTTGTAGTGCGGCTCTTATAAACCAGGCAGCTACATAATAAATAGGGTTTTATAACACAATTAAATTGCAGGATCAAATAACTGTAATCATTAAAAAGTGATTGTTTATGCCACAGATATTTAGGCAGGATAACAGATTGCACATTGCTTTCTCTGTCTTTGCCAGTGTCGCCTGAATATCTAATTTGCACACCATGGCCCTGTGGAATTACAGCTGAGACCCCAATGGATTTGCAGAAAACCTGACAGCAGTAGACCGTTCGGTCCACAGACTCAAAGAACTCACTGGTATAGGCTTTATCATTGATTTCCATTCATTTGTTACATCAGTGGCCTCAGAATAACAGGACTGCCAAAGAATTCTGAACTCTGTTCAGGAAGATTTTCCATCTTTTGTTCATTATCTATATTTTTGGATACCTGGCTAAATCTGAGTTTCATTTAGGATTTGTATTCCTTGAATGGCACTTTTTGTTTCACTCTGACACTGCTTGCCAGCTTTTGGAAGGAAAAAAGCAGAGTTTAATGTGAATATAGCCTCACCAAGCAGTCCCGACACCCTGAGCATGCAGCAAGTGATAACAAACCTCTGTGTTCTGTCAAGGTTGGTTCTGACTTCCTTAATGCATCACTTTAAAGGGGACTGAAAGTCAGACATCTTAGCTTATCCCTTCCAGGGGGAGAACAGTGAAAAAGACTTTTGGAATCACACACGCAAGAATTTGATATTCCTTTTCCTAGTTCACTCAAAGTACAATACATCTATGCATACTTAATGAAGCACCTCCGGTATTAATCAGGGACAGGGTAGACCATTAAAAAGTGTGATTCATGCTGCCTTCCTGTTTCACCCCTTAAAAAGTTACTAACTGTCTTCGTTATATCTCAGGGTAATGGCTGGCTAGAGTTTTATCACCGTTTGCTATCAACTTTTTTACTTTGCTGGCACTGCAAATTAGGGCTTCAGGTTGTCAGCAAAAAAAGAGGGTTGAGAAGGTTGGAGAAGTATTAGATGTGATGTTTGCATAAGAGCTAAAAATAGAATCAGAGTGACAGTCACCCTTGTACGGGGGGCTAACAGAACAGCTACATATAAATCCCACTTAAGCCCTTAGGGCTTCTAATTTACTGTGTTAGTATTGCCCTTTTTTGACCAAAGCGGCTAGTCAAGTTCAAGGCCCTGAAGATGTTCCAGATGGACATAATAGTCGATGGAGTCTGGTATTTTCTTTGATGCAATCTTATTTACGTACAAGGAATGTATGAAGTCCTGTACCTCTGAACACAGAAGGAGCCAAGAAAAAAAAGGAGGAGTTTCTTAGCATACAGCCTCCAAGCCTCTTTAGCCAACGCCAGATCCTAGAACTCTTGCTCTCTCTCTTGATTTTTCTAGGGTCACACTGTGCTTACAGGTTCCTGCTTGACTTTCTTGTCTGTCCTTTTCTCTCTGTTCTTGTTTGTTCTCAATTTCTGTGTGAACTGTCTTCCCTGTTACCTCACCCCATCCCACCCCCATACACGTACCCAAAACAATACTCAGCCAAAAGTTACTGGGCAGATTCACTCACACACTTTTTGTCTCAGGTGGGGGTTTAAGCTTCCAGTTATATTAATTGAAGGGTGAATGCACACCTATCAAGCTCAATGGGGTTCAAATTCAACCCATAACTAGGTTTTGCCCAGCTCAAAACACCACCCCTTATTTCTGCTTTGCTCATCATCCTGATAAGGCCTAAAATTGTTACAACCAACAGCCCATCCCAAAACAGAAAGAAAGAAATAATTTAACAAATTTGAAATGATACAAGATTTACTGTTCACATATATACAGTGGCTTTCTGTCAAGATGTTTTCACATCACTGTGACATACCCAGAGTACAATCCAAACTGAGCAGCTGTGTCACGCCTATCCTCCAACCTGGGGTGCTAATTACACTTCTTTGCTTCTGTAGCTTCCAGCCTAGATTGCTCACAAACACATTTATGTCACTCCCACTTATGTCTGTGTGCATGCTTCGGCCAGCCAGCCAAACCAAGGCTCTTACCAAGCCGAATTATACCCTAAAGTGGCTCCAACAGCAATCCCAGTCCCAGATTTTTCCCCAAAAATGTATGTCCTGTACTGCCCACCCCTCTCCTGGATTGCACAAATATAAATAGGTCTGCCATTTCATCAATGGGAAAAGTACCTACACATTTTGCTATCCTCAATGGAGTTTCCCAAACACATCAGTTTAATCACGTTGGATTAGATAAAACAATAAAGCAAATTTATTAACCTCAAAGAGATAGATTTTAAGTGAATACAAGTAATAAAGCATAAAAGTCAGAAATGGTTACAAGAAAAAAAAAAAAAAGATAAAACACAACTAATGCCTAATTTAGCAAATTACGTGGAACTCAAAGGAAAGTTTTGTCAGCACATGCTCTCCATAGTCTTACTGCCAAATATCTTCAGCCAGAACTCCTTCTTTTGTTAAGTGGCTACTTTCCCCCCGCCTTCATTTGCAGTCAATTGATGGATGAGAGAAGAGTAGGGGTGTTTTGGGGTATTTATCCCCTTTTTATAGGGTCAGTCTCCTCCACTGGAAAACATTGCCAGCTGAGATCCAGGAGACAGAAAGTCTACAGGAAAGGATGCCCCTGCTGCTTTTCCTCACCTGTTGGAGGTTCTTCTGTTTCCCTTCCTGCTTGATGAGTCTGTTTACTGCTTAAATGCAAATTAAGCAGAGCACACATTTCTTTGTTTGAGACAGACCTGTTTGCCTCAGTTTGGAACATCTGTTAAGAACAGCACACAGAATGTGATAACTTCACATACAATGTTGCCACACATTGTATCAGGAAAATATTGACCAGCAAATTATGACTTTTCAGATGATACCGTGCAAGAAGACATACCTTATACAAAGATTATTACAATCGGGTGTGTGGACGCTGGGGAACATTCCATCACAATCACCAATCAAAAATGAATTTTATTCCCATCTAAATCTCTGGCTTTTGTCTCTGTGGATTTCTTTTCAAACAGTCTCTGAGGCATGCCTGTTGTTGCTCTGGAATTTGGTGGCGGAGGCAAATACTGATTGCCTGAATCAGAGGCTGGCGATGGTACAAGAACATCAGTGGGAATGTGCTCCTCTGGTGCCCCCACAAACTACTACAGCAAAGGGCTTCTCTCAGTTTTTTGTGGGGAGGGGCTTCTTAGCAACACAAGCATCAAATTCCCTGCACCACTTTTCTACATCCTGATTGTGTTTTACCCAATAGAAATTCTCCCTTTGGTTTTTGCAACCCCAGAAATGTTCAGTAGTTTTAAAATTATGACACAACCTCAGTACCCCCTTTTTCAAGGTATCTGGCACAATCAGCTGGCACTTCCATTGCTCACCCACTGGTTTTTCCTATCTCCTATACAATATTTTATCTGTAAAGTCCAAGTTTTCCCACAGTGAACAGAAAGCTTATCCTGGGGGGTTGTGAGGTGACACTATATTCCAGGGTGGCTGTATTTGGTGACTGATTTTCCAGTCACACTCTCTGCTGATAACAGGATCCTCTCTTTGGTTTTTAGTTGATCTGGGGTCCACTCCTGCCACCTCATCCACATTGTTTCACTGGATGGACAAGAACCATGGGCTCTGAGAATTAGAGGAGTGGAGGGACACTTATCCCCTTGAGCATTTAATTCATTTCTTTCCTGCTCAGAGAAGTGCTTGCAATTAGCCACCTACCAGGCTCTCTGGACAAGAGACAAGCATTTTCATGCTCATGGCCCAGACCTGTGCGTAATTATGAAATCATAGCACTGCAGTTTTTCCAACCACCTGGCAAGCTGTCCCTCAGGATTCCTGAAACTAAAGAGTCATTGCAGGGAAGCAGGATCTCTCTATAGATTTAACTCTTACTGGGATTTGCCCAAGATAGATTACCTCTTTTTGAAACATCTCATATTTCCTTGGATTCCGTTTCAAATTGGCTGCCTTCAGCTTCTCACAGACCCCTTTGTAAACGTTTTAGTTTCTGCTCAAGTGTTTTAGCATGCACCAGATATCACCTAGATGGTACAGACAGGCTGAGAGAGGCATGAATGTGGCTGATGTGTTTCACAAGTCCAGAGCCATCACTTTAAATTGCCACCAGCCTTGTCCTGCTGAGAAAGCAGCTTTTCCCCTGTCTTTTGGATCCACTTGCCAACACTCATTTTTAAGATTCTGTGTGGAAAACCAGATAACCTGGATACTGCAGCAGGTTCAATCATATATTTATGGTAATGGATAAGAATCCTTTAAAGCAGTGGTTGGCAACAGGTGGACCACAGGCTGCATGTGGCCCACCAGGGTAATCCACTGGCAAGCCACCAGATTATTTGTTTACATTTGCATGGCCACCTACAGCTCCCAGTGGCCACAGTTTACCATATGCACTACAGTTTTAAAGGGACTTTCTTTATTTTCTACAGTTCACATAGAGGGTGGTTCTACCATGTTTTTCTTAACCAGAGTAATGGGTGAGGCCCCAGTTAGGTCTTCACAGAATCATACACTTTAAGGTCAGAAGGGACCATTATATGAACATCTAGTCTGACCTCCTGCCCACTGCAGGCCACAATCTCACCCACAGATCCTTAAATGGCCCCCTCAAAGATTGAGCTCACAACCTTGGGTTTAGCAGGCCAATGCTCAAACCACTGAGCTATCCCTCCTGATGCATTTCCTCAATGGTCTGTAGTGCCTCTTCCTTTTTTGCTACCGGTAACCAGTGAGGTGGGTATTTAATGGGTCTGTTTCCCCCGCATATCAATCTTGGCTGGATCAATATTGTTCAACCTATATCTTTGTTGGATCAAGAGAATAAACCACTGATTCCTAACCAGAAAGTCTCAGACTATTCTACTGTTCCCTATTGAAGTATACAGCACTGCACTGGAACATATCCAGTAGAAACTCTGGGAATCACCTTACCCTCTTCCTCTTTGTAGTTTTCTTCTATACCAATATTACCAGCTAAAATTTTGTTACTGCGGTTCCCTTTTTACCATTTTCTCTTTGTCAGAAACATTCTGCAAGTAACAAGGGATCTGTTGAGGTTTCAGATCCACAAGAGCTTTAGCAGCTCAGATTCCCCTGAGATCTTGGATCTCAAAACCGGTTTCAACCACGCTCCATCTTTACCTTGCTAGAGAGCTATCACAGCATATAGCTGTTATAATGGTTTCTGCCCCATGGAACAGGACAGTTCCTTACTTGCAAACCAGTTGCCTACAAACCATGTGTCTCACCTGGTCCATATCTTTAAAGGGAATTTCCATGGACTGAATTTGTAAGACACCTCTCTTGGCACTGAATTGGCAGTTATTAGCCATAAGGAAATCCAAGCCAGTTATTTGCTCATCCACTGTTTCAGAAACCCAGACTTTTTTTTTTTTCTTTTCTTTTTTTTTAAAATCCTCTTCCTGCTTGCTTGGCATAGACAGTTCACACAGCATCCTCCCAGCTGAACATGCTGGATTTCCACAACAGATGTGCTCCTATATGGAGTACACTGGAGCTGTTGGATCTGCGGAGAGAGGAGGCTGTGAAGCTTCATGGCAGGGCAGGCTACAGTGTGAGACTTCACTTTGTTTCCACTTGTGCTGTTTGTTTATGCATCCTGAAAACCCATCCCTTGCTCAGGCTAATGGTTTAAAGGTTTTTTTAATTTCTGCATGTCCTTTTCCTTTCTCCTGCTTCCCTGCACTGAACTTTCAGCCAGCTGCCCTCCCACATTCCCTCATCACTTGCTGAGCAATAATAAAGTCATTGTTGTTTGAAAACCATGCATTCTTTATTAAGAGGGCCACAGAAATGGGGGGATTGCTGCAAATGTAGCACTGGAAGAGATGGGTGAGGGGGTAGGCACCAGGTGGGAAGGGCGGTTGAGGGGAGGACAAGAACACACAAGTCACAACTTTGGGAGTGCCACCTTTCTGGTGCTTGGGCGGTCCTCTGGGGTGGAGTGGCAAGGTGCCCGGACCCTGCCCCCCATCCCGTTCTTCGGAGTGCTGGCGATGAGGCACGGGAACTTGGGGAAGAGGGGCATGGTTACAGAGGTGGTCTTTGCTCCAGCTGCCTTTCCTGCAGCTCCCCCAGACACCGGAGCATGTCGGTTTGCTCCTCCAGAAGACGGAGCAGTGCTTCCTGCCTTCTCTCCTCTCTCTTATCCCTCCTTTGTTCTCTTTCATCCCTTCTCTGTTCGTGCTCTTCCCTTCTTTCCTCATGCTCAGTTACCACTTTCCTGCAGTCCAGCACTGATTGTCTCCAAGCCCTAAGCTCTGCTCTCTCTGTGCGAGAGGACTGCATGAGCTCCATGAACATCTCATCCTGCGTGCGTTTTTTTCGCCGTCTTATCTGTGCAAGCCTGTGGGACGCGGGTGAGAGCGGGAGGTTGGAAACAGTTTCAGCTGTCGGATGAAAAAAAGGGAGAGCGGAATTAAAAAAAAAATAAAGAAGTTTTCTGTGATGAGAGTTGCACCCCACTCCCCAGCACCTGGCCGGTATCAGGGAAGTTCCCTGCTAGCCAGACGGTTACAGCACGATGTCTGTGCCCCACTCTCCCATCACAGTCAGAGAACTCATGGGCAAACAGTGCCAGATGCTGCTGGCTATCCAGATTCAAGCCCGCCTCCCCTCTCCCCCACCCCCCAAAAAGAAAAAGCGAGGAACTGCTGGGAGGATTTGTTTTAAGATACAGACCCTCTTGCAGACACTCTTGCACTCCAAGTCTTCAGGGCACAGTAATCATTAAAAAACAATAGCTTGTCAAGCAGGCATTCCATTGACCAAGGGACACTCACCAGGGCTGCCTTGTACACCTTCCCCATCCAGGATACCTTCTGGGGAGGATTTGGAGGTTACTGGCTCCAGGGTGATGAACAGCTTCTGGCTTTCAGGCAGATAGGTGTCTCCGCTTGCCTGTTCCGTAGACTCCTCACCATCATAATCCTCGTCCAGCAAATCCTCTGCCATGCTGCCAATCACCCCATCGGTGGAGTGCACAGACACGGGAGAGGTAGTTGTGGTGCACCTCCCTAGAATGGCATGCAGCTCAGTGTAGAAGTGGCATGTCTTGGACTGTGACCTGGAGCGTCTGTTGGCTTCTTTGGTTTTCTGATAGGCTTGCCTCAACTCCTTAATTTTAATATGGCACTGTTGTGTGTCCCTGCTGTGGCCTCTCTCCATCAGGCCCTTGGAGACTGTGGCATATGTACTGGCATTTCTTTCTTTGGATTTTAGTTCTGCCAGCACGGATTCGTCTCCCCATATGGCGATCAGATCCAGCACCTCCTTTGCCGTCCATGCTGGGGCCCTCTTTCGATTCTGGGACTGCATGGTCTCCTCTGCTGGTGAGCTCTGCATGGTGAGCTGTGCAGGAGATCTCGCCACGCTGGCCAAAGAGGAAGTGAGATTCAAAAGTTCCCCGGGCTCTTCCTGTCTAACTGCCCAGTGCATCCGCGTTCAGAACGCTGTCCAGAGTGGTCACACTGGAGCACTCTGGGATAGCTCCCAGAGGCCGGTAACGTTGAATTGTGTCCTCACTAACGCTAGTTTGACCTGGAAATGTCGATTTAAGCACTACTTCCCTTGTCGGGCAGGAGTTCAGAAACTGATTTAAAGACCCTTTTAGGTCAACCTAAATGACATCGTAGTGAGGATGGCAAAGTGGAAGGATCGATTTAATGCAGATAAATTCAACTTTACAGCATAGTGTAGACCAGGCCAAAAACAGAGTTTAATTTTCCCCTGTGGCTGAATTCAGCTTTGACCCAGGATGAGATTCTGCACAAGTCTGGCCTCAGTGTGCGTTAGAGCAGCCACAGGACTGCTGTAATGTACACCACTAGCATAAAGTCTAAACGGAGGATCTCTATCATGCTCCTTCCCCACCCACAGTATGCCCCCTGTGCTGGAGGTGAGGAAGGGGGTGTGAGGCTGAGTCCTCGATTCCCAAGATAACCTACTACAATATTTCAGAAGCACTAAGATAAATGAGAACATTGTACGCTCTAATTTTATTGTATAAGTCTTTGTTATACAGCAGCTGTACTCAAGTTTCCAGCCTTACCTGCCTCTGCAACCTGACCTACACTATGGCAGTCAAGGTCCTTGCCTGCCTAGAGAAGATGTGTGAAGTTTAGGGATGTAGGAAACAGATCAACCAGTCTCTATAGGATTAGAATCAGCCTTAAGATTTATCCTTAAGCTCCTGAACCTTTGGCTCAGAACAAATGTTAATAGACTGGGGGAGGGGTGAGAACTAGAAGTGGAAGCACCAAGCTAGTACAAGAAAGGTTACTTCCAATCTAGCCCAAATCTCACCCCTTCCCTTTGTTTACTAGGCTCCAAGCAGCTCGAGGCAAAAACCTGTCATTGTATTTGTCTGTGAAGCATCATGCACACCCATAGCACCATATAAATAATAGAACAGTAATAGTAATAACCAGAGTAGAAATCTCTCGTGAAATCCTGTTCTTTGGAGGTTTCAAGACCAAAAAAAGTCCAATAAATTTACAAAGCTTCAGATATCCATTCAAAGGTTTTCCAAGTCTTGAGGAATACACAAAGATTCACCAAGCATCATTAGTGGGATTTGCAGACTGGGACAAAAATACTTTTTGGTATATATGTAGCAATTTGATTTTGACAATAACATTTTCTATATTTCTCCCCACTGTTTTGGAAGGCATTGATGTTCTATAAAAAAGTTTTCCCTGCCCAAAACTGAACTTCTCCTCCTGCTGGATCCTGCAGTGAAGTTATCATAATCCATCATTATGACACCACCGTCTGTTGCCATGAAAATGATCGCAGTGTCAAATTCAGCATTGTAACTTTACTGTGGAATGAAGGAGGTGGTGACAGGGTTGTCAGCGAAAGCAGTGAATAAAGCAAACAAATCTCTGATAATTAGCCAGAAGTCCATGAAAAAAAAAAAGATCCAACCTATGAGAGGTAAGTGAAGGTGTGCAGTGACCCAGGTCAAAGTTTTCCCCATTGTGTAAGTTCTTTATGAGACGACTCCGACTTTTGTGTCTTTTAAGTCACAAAAGACATGTTTATACAAAGGGTGTAACATATGGAAATTTTTCCTATTAATTAGGGTGTGCCCACAGCAAGGCAATTACAGTTGGATTTGCTTCATTTCAGAAAATTCAGTTCAGCATGCTGTCTGTGAATTCAGAACAGAAATCCAAATACATTCCTTCAGTGGCAGGGATAGCAGAACCTTATGCACTCCAGGTAACGGTCAGGAGGACACAAAATGAGACAGAAAAGATATTTCTACTTCCAAAAATGTAGAGACTAATGGGAGGCAGCATTGTTTACTGTAACGGACATGGGCTTGGGAGTCAGGAGATCCTAGGTCTGTCTCCAGCTTTGATGGTGATCCATGTACCTCAGTCTTGCTGTGTTTGGGCATAATGATACTTATTTACCTTTATGAAGTGCATTGAGATTGGCAGATAAAAAGTGAGAAGTATGGTTTTCTCAAGATCCTGCATTCTTTTGCCCCCACGCTGCTCCTTATGACATTGCACCCCATGCCGTCTGCTTTACCAATGATGCCAGACTCAGCAAGCTGATTGTCCCCTGCCTCACCAAATCTCTCAGTACTTTCTTCCATGCTCTCCTTTACTTGTAGAGCATCCTGCATAAGGCCAGTTCTCAAGGCCATGGCACGCTTCTCATCCAAATCCCTCCTGCAGAACCACTTCAACCATGATGCCTACAAGTAACTAGCCTTCCAATAGCACCATGGTAGAAACATTAGCCTACATAACTACATAAGCCTACATAACTTTATACAGTCTATGTAAATAAAACCAAACAAACCAAAAAGCCATGTCTTATTTGACATAGCCAATCATATCAACTTACTTGTTCATTGTTCCCTTTTCGTCTATCAACCATCTCCATCTTGCTTTTGTCTTTTTAGAGTAGCTTCTTTGGTGCAAAGATCATGCTATCTTTCTGTAACACATTGTGGGAAGTCCCAGAAGCAATAAAAGCTAAACTTGAAAAAAATCAATGCAAACCAAAATATGAAATTACACAGCAGAATAGTCTTCCAGAGGACATACTTGATTCTCAGTTGCTGGAGACATTTAACTATTGAACGAAATGCACTGGTCCCTGGGGAAAAAAAAAGCACTAGATGAGATAATAAAACTTTCCCATATCTAACTTCTTCGAGTCTATGATATACTCCGAATAAAGTCTCAGTAGTTAAACTGCTAATAAATGCAAGGTCAGAACATACGGATAATATCAATTATAATTTTGTCCCTTCAGTGACATCAGGAGCCTTGCACAATTTTATTTTCTTCCTCAACTGCAGCTTTGAGAACTAAAGATCTTCATACACTTGTGACTTCATGAGCTACTTTATGAGCTTAATGAAATCAATAGGCTTCGGATTTCATCCAGTGTGAATACATCAGTGATTAAAGTTTTGGCATGGCTCATATCATTCTCAAACTATCCATCTTGTATCTTATGGCCCTGTTGGGATGAAACAATACGGTGTGTGGGGACCAAGACCTTCAACTGGCCTGCAGATTTAGCAACAGGGAGGAGGGTCTATGAAATTACATTCTAAGCAAATAGCCATTTTGATTAAACCCCATCACCTGATCTTGAATTAGTCTACATTAACATTTTAAATGAGATAATTTATAGCACATCCAAGTAGGTGATCAATCACACTTTATCTCTGTCTTCCCAGGGAAAGGCAACAAATGAGGCTAGGGCATCAATTGAAAGAGATAAACTAACAGAAATGCCAACTTTTCTTACCTGAGCTCCTGAGTAAGGAGAGGGAGACTTAGGAGTGTCTCCATTACAAGGATATGCTTCTTTCAAAAGCAACCTTTGATTATCGCTTTCAGATTTGCCATGATATGAAGTGTGACTCAGATGAGGCTAGGGTACTCTGAGATGTTCCTATTTGTAGGCTTCCATTTCTTTTCAGTGTTAGGTGTGTGACCCTTCTGCCAGGTAGGGTCAGCAGCAGCAGAGGCCAGGTTCAATATTCCAAGATTCCTCTTAATACTGTGACAAAGCTCCAAGTTTGTACTTGTGGGTCCTGCGCTTCCTGGCAGATTTAGGGGCCTCAGAAACTCATCTAGGCCCCAGAGTGACCTCCCTTTCTCAGTATAATTGGCAAGAGTCACCACCTAGTGAGTTACCTTCATCACAGGCCAGTATGGAATGTGGAAATGGGGGGTGGGAGCCCAGGCCCGCCCTCTACTCCGAGCTCCAGCCCAGGGACCCTAATAGTATCAGCTAAGATGGCTGACCTTTTATCCACAAAACACAATACAATTCCCTGGGCTACTTCCCCACAGCAGTCCCTGCTTCTTCAAACTCCACTTCACCCTTACCTCAGGGCCTCCTTCCTTCTGGATGATATGTTGTACACCACTCAGTCTCACCAACAGCACAACCTCCTTCCACAGCTCCTGACACCCACAGCCCACCTAACTGGGAGGTTTTCATCTCGTTTTAGCCAGTCCCTGATTGGTTTCAGGTGTCCCAGTTGGGCTAGCTGTTTCTACTCCTTTCTAGAAGGTTCTTAATTGGCCCCAGGTGTCTTGATTGGTCTGGAGTAGCCTTTGTTTGGCTATCCAGGGAACAGGGACCTGCACATCCTGAGACTAATATACCTGCCTTCCAGCACTCTCCTATATCCTTCTGGTCTGACTCCGTCACAATACAAAAACAGAACTGGCTCAAGCCCCCACCTAGTAATACAGAAAACTTAATCTTACTCCTGGTGGCCTCTCAGGCAATGCAGACTCAGTGTCTGCCAGTGGGGAGGTGTGTAAGAAAAGGGAAAGGAAACCCAACATTAATTTGGGAAAACACCACAACCACATTCAAAACATGTGACCACAAGTAAATCCAATCCCACAGTGAGTTGGGAAGTGTCCTTACCTCAGTTTCCCACCTTGCAGTGGGAAAGTTCAATGAACAATGAACAAACATCCCTTTAACACGGCACTCCCCTCTCCCTGCACTGCACCTCACTCACAGTTAGCCATCCTTGGTTAGTGCAGATCCAGAGTTCAAAGGTGCATTCCTGGGGTTTACCTTCCACCAGGAAGGGAGGTGTCAAGCAATGTCTCTGCAACTGGCTCACTGCTGCCATTTTTCTCTGCTGCTTCTTTGCTACCACTAGCTGCTTGTTGCTTCCACAATGTCATGTTTTGAGGTTCCGCCACTTAACCAGCTCTCCAGGATTTCAGCAGGTAGCACGGAACCTCACAGCCAGTGCAGTCTCTATGCCGTCTTTCACTGTCCCCACACAAGGTCAGCAGTGATGTCACTGCTAAGAATCAAGCAAAAACAAGAACTCTCAAGTGAGTCCAATCAGCTGTCATTAAATGCTTGAAAGGGACCTAGAACCTATTGGCCAAAGTCTACACCAGCAAGGAGGAACACCTGTGTCACCCACATTTCTCCCTGCTAGGATTTGGCATCCCTATCCCCCATTTAGCAAGTGAGGTTTGGTGTAGGGTAACCCCTTCATTCAGGGCATGCTAAGCACAGTCCATTGCCCTGTACTCGTACGATAAGGATAACAACATCTCATTACCCCTTGTGATAAGACCACTCACCTCACAAAAGAGCCCCTGCTAGTCGGGTGTGTCTGCACTTGCACTTCTTCTTTGCTGTAACTCCTGTTGATAGTGAAACTTCTCGAGTAGGGTTTCCAACTGAATCATGCACAGTCTGTAGGTATACAACAAAACAGACCACTTCCAGGGTACAAATCCCACAGTGCCCTCTGGAACATCTCAGGCCGGAGCTCTGTCTCTCTGGGCTTGGTTCTCAGTCAGTCCTATCACAGTACCCTGATTAGCCTCAGCCCCTCCTGGGCTAGCTTTCAAGGCCCCTCCTTGGTGACTCATTGCTCTGTAGCAAGCCTTCCTGACCCCAGCTCTCCAGCTGAATCACTAGTTCAGTTCAATCCCCTTGCAAGGTTAACACAGTTCAATTAAATGCTGAACCTCTTCAGGGTCTTCTGCCCCCTTATCTGGGTTTGGTTAAGCTCCCTTCCCTTGGCTCAGGACACTCTGCCTGTAGCCAGTGGAGGAGGGAGCGAGAAATAGGACCTACCCACTACTCTGCGTCCCAACCCAGAAACCATCTATGTAGCTCCTACTGGCTGCTTCCCTTTAACTACTTGCTGTCATGCTTCTCTGGGCCACTTCTCTTCTTAGCCCCAGCACTTTCAGCTTCACCCTTACCTCAGGGCTGAAGTCTTGCTTGAGTCCCAGTCATAAGCCAGGGACATCTTCCTCACTCCTCTGGCTTCAGCCAGCCACTGCTCTGTCCAGGTACTGCAACTCCTGTACCTAGCCAGGAGCACCATTCTTGTTCCTCTGTCTCCAGCCAGAACTGATTTGCTCTGTCAAGCAGCTCCTTTTTATATGAGCCTGCTGGGTTCTGACTGGTTGCAACCTTTGACACGCAGCCTGTCCCGCAGCCCCCATTTACCTGGAACGGCGAACCACAGCCAGTGGGAGCTGCGATTGGCTAAAGCTACAGACCCTGCAGGTAAACGAACCATCCCGGCCTATCAGCAGATTTCCCTGATGGGCCATGTGCCAAAGGTTGTCAATCCCTGGACCGTATGAAGACATCACTATTTTCTAGCAATGTTGCAATTTTATAAGTTGCACAAGATCTTCCAAAAATAGCGTTCACTGATAAAAATAGACATGCTTCCACACCTTGTTATAGCTCAATCATCATCACAAATACAAATAATGGACATTACAGGTGGATCTCCAGTCTATATCTCATCTCTGTAGTGCAGACAAATACACACACTTAAATTCATTCTGTGGGCACACATCATTAAACATAGGAATCCAGAGAACGGCACTTATACTGAACTCAGAAAACAGATCAAGGCAGCAAAGATTATGTAGGCAAGCATCCACTATTTTTGATCTGATTACGAATAGTCAAAACGTTTTTCAAATATGGTAGTAACAGAGTGTTTACCACTTCATATGTATTATATGTAGGGCTATCAAGCGATTAAAAAAATAATCGTGATTAATTGCACTGTTAAATAATAATAGAATACCATTTATCTAAATATTTTTGGATGTTTTCTATATTTTCAAATATATTGATTTCAATTACAACACAAAGTACAACGTGTACAATGCTCACTTTATATTTATTGAGGTTCCGCTCAATAACAATCCAAAGCAGTTCAGACCGACACATGTTCATTTTCATAATCTGAGTCAGATGCCACCGGCCGAAGGTTGATTTTCTTTTTTGGTGGTTTGAGTTCTGTAGTTTTTGAATCGGAGGGTCGCTCTTTTAAGACTTCTGAAAGCACGTTCCACACATCCCATCGAGATCAGATTTTGGAAGGCACTTCAGATTCTTAAATCTTAGGTCAAGTGCTGTAACTATCTTTAGAAATCTCACATTGGTACCTTTTTGCATTTTGTCAAATCGGCAGTGAAAGTATTCTTAAAATGAACAACATGTGCTGAGTCATCATCCGAGACTACTATAAAATATTAAATATATGGCAGAATGCTGGTAAAACAGAGCCGGAGACATACGATTCTTCCCCAAGGAGTTCAGTCACAAATTTAATTAACACATTATTTTTTTAATAGCGTCATCAGCATGGGAGCATGTCCTCTGGAATGTTGGCCGAAGCATGAATCGGCATACGAATGTTTAGCGTATCTAGCACATAAATACCTTGCAATCCAGGCTACAAAAGTGCATGCAAATACCTGTTCTCACTTTCAGCTGACATTGCAAATAAGAAGTGGGCAGTATTATCCTCCGTAAATGTCAACAAACTTGTTTGTCTTAATGATTGGCTGAACAAGGAGTAGGACTGAGTGGACTTGTGGGCTCTAAAGTTCTGCATTGTTTTGTGTTTGAGTGTAGTTATGTAACAAAAACCCCTACATTTGTAAGTTGCATTTTCACGATAAAGAGATTGAACTATAGTACTTGCATAAGGTGAACTGAAAAATACTATTTCTTTTGTTGATCATTTTTACAGTGCAAGTATTTGTAATAAAAAATAATGTAAGCTCCTCCAACTCACTCTCCCATTTTCTTTCAAAGGAGTTGATTTTTTCCTCAGGCTGCTCCATCTTTTCTCCCTGACCCCAGTCTGCTCCACATTCTAAAGGTACACAGATACTTTTTTCTCCCTGTGAAACAGCCTCCGCTATCTGAGCAAAGTGGATGTAAAATGCTACCATGTGTGGAAATGAGTGGAGGAATCTCGCTTGGTGGTGATTGTACATTCTCTTTGCATTCACTCTGTAAATGTGTAAATGACTACACAAGGGGTGATGCAGACCCTCTTCATCTAACCCAAAGAAGTGAATTCACATTATTTTTTATTTGAGTGATTCTGAAAATCTCATCATAACTGTGAAACCAAGATTGCCTATTGTTCCTGCAGGCTCAGTCAGAACAGCAGGGATCATAGGATTCTGATTAAAGTAAATCCAAACAGAGGATCAAATATCTCCCGTGGCAGGGTCTCACAAAGGTAGAGTTCTTGATATCAAGGAACAAAAAAAATGCTTTTCTATTGATGCAAAGACCAGGACTAGGGAGGAACTACCACTACCAAAATAAACGAGAAGTGGTCATATGGTGCCCTAAAAGATTTCTGGTTATTATTTGGATAAAACTACAACACAATGGGAAGATTAAATTCTAAACTAGATCCACCAAGCTGCACCCTGGACTTCTATTGGGCTTCACACAGGCAAGCCCCCTGCACGTCTTGAACTCACCGATGCATCCAATTTCTGGGTCTAGCCCACATATTGTATCACAAAATCCCAATGGCTACTATATGAAACTGGATGCAAACATGACTAAAAAAAATAAATTGGAAGAAGTGCATTTTCCTCTCCCAAATCCACTGTTTTATGATTCCACAAAACATACAAAAATAAGTTTTTGTTCAGTAGATATCGTGGCTATGCATGTGTGACTTCAACATTAGTGACTTTTGCAATGTTCTTGAATTCAGCATTCATTTACCTGGTTGACATCCTCAGTAGCATAACTAGCTACTCTGTGGACTATCATAGTGATGTCCAGTGCTGGTAGCTTCCAGCTGCCAATATCAAAATGGAATTATATTCGTGTACATTTTATTTGTTTAAGTCATTTTAAAAGAGTGATATAAGCTACTTAATTAATTCTAAGACAAGCAACAACAATATTCACAGATCATTGAAAGAGTGTATCCTGGGGAAAAAAGGTAAGTGAAGGACTGCAGGGGAAATTGCAGCAGCAAGTTTACACTATTTTAAAACAAGGATATTTCTTAGTCCCCCCACCACACTGTTAAAGTTCACCAGATGTTTTCAAGGCAGATTAGAATCTGAAGCATACAAAGGGTACTTTCCATCCAAACATACTGACTGTCCAAGATCAAGTGCAATATCTCTTTAATACAGATACACTCTTAACCAAGGGACTATAATTCTACACTTGCGGAGAGATGGATTCAGTAAAGCAGGTCTTTTCCCTCTGTAACTTCTGTCATCCTATACGTCCCAGGCGTACCCAAACATGTTAACTTCTCAAACACTAGGCTTCAGAAACAATTAGGAGAATATTTTTTTTCCAGGACTGGACATAGCTATAAATATTTACCCACAAGGGAATGCACGTTAGAAGAAACATAAGACAGAATAAGAGAAACAAGTAAATTCACTGGATGCAGTGAAGAATAAGAGGGAGGGATGGTTTAAAAACAGAAAATAAAATCTGCTGATTTTCAGGAGTCCAGCCAATAACTGCTGTGAGAAGACAAAGATAACTGAGCCTGAATTGTATTAGTAGTTCTTTCAAAAGGTAATAACAGGTCACAGTAACGTGTTCCACTGAAGATGTAGTTTCTTAATATTCTCCATGATATCAAAAGTGAATTCACATAGAAAGCCATGCCCTTGTAAAAAGGCATGAAATCTTCTGTTTAATATTTACATCTTAACAGAGTGGTAATATGGAAAACAAGCTTGGGGAATGTAAAAGCAGGCAGCTTTGGGAATACACTGAACTAACTGAAACCAAGCAACTAAAACCCTATATAGAAACATGGAGCCATCTACAGGCATAAAATGGAATTCAAGAAACAACACAGGTTTCCCAGAAGCTGCCGCGATAGAAATTAATGCCCCAAATTAAACAGCTTTCCTTGACACCAGACTATTCATAATGGCCAACATCAGAACAAACCTGTCTCAGCAAATACATGTTTCTTCTCCCCGCTAACATGTTCATATAGCATCCAGAAATAATTAAAGGAAGATGATTTAAGTAGAAGTATATGATGTATAGACATGTTACAGGTTTTCAATTTCCAATTGTGAAACACTGCCCCCACCACCACCCTGCAAATGTGCATAGTTGAATTCACAATGAATCCCCACAGACCAAAATGCAGAGTTCTAACAATGAAGGACAGTTAAAGGACACCAGCAGTGCAAATTGGAGCAATGGGATTACACTGCATGTAGCCAAATTTCATATTATATGAATACCACAGGCTAAGATAGATCTGAATAGCGCACACCTGGAATGAGAAAAACAAAAGCCTTCCTTTGTGCTGTGCATTTCTGCAAAAATCAAACACAGCTCCCCTTTGTGGCAGACCAAGGCTTTCCCTGGGAACAGAGAGGAGAAAGCAAGATCTCCAGGCTGCCCCCAGGGAATGGTCTATTTTAAGCCTGCCTGCAAACATCTCCCGTGTATGCGCTGTACTTTCACGGAAGAATAATTTAATCTTCATTGCCGTCATTAATTTTTGACGGAGGACACGGTACGACATCCTGTTTACAGCCCACTAAATCTCTATTATGTAGCCTGCGCTTACAGAAAGAGGAACAATTTGAAGAGCTGTGTTAACTTTTACGATACATTCCAGCACAGAAATACAAATGCATGATTAAAGTTATCCCCCCAAAATGAATAATACTGCATTTGCATTTGGTTATACAGCCACCAGAGTCCCAACCAGGAAAATCTTATCTAAATAAACACAGCAAGTGCCATTAAAAATAACGTCTAATATACCAGGATTTATCTTTACCACAATATTTACTGTATTGCCCACACTTCAAATGGGAGATATACCAAGAGAGTAGTAAGTGTCCAGTACTTGGGAAGTGGCCATTATAGCAAAGCAAACACGCTAACACAGATATGGAGGGTTCATCCTAAAGGAAGGAGTTTTGCAAACATTTACTCCTGCTCTGATTCCGTACATTCACACTCTGAGTTCTGCACCAAATTGCTGGTTCTTGCATTCAGAAAAACACAAAAAACACAGTGAAAACTTCCAAGTTTTGTCTAGTTTTATGTGGGGAAAAAAACACATATAGAGCCATGAATGTTTGCTACAGAAACATAAATCATTCTAGACCATGAGGGGTTATAAACATTTTGACAAATCCAGTCTGAAGCCTTGTGTACATTAGGGAAATTTGTTCCACTAACTGCATCTGTGTAGCTACACCCGTGCAAACCCCTGCACTGACACGAAGAGGGCTTATACTGCTGCAGTGTCATCTGCTCATAGGCCAGGGCGGTGTTTACATCTGTATGTTACCTGATTAAGCATTGTCAGCCCTGGTTTGTATCAGTGCAGCATGTCGACACTAGATATTTGCGCTGATGTGATTATACCACCATGAATTTCCTTAATGTACAAGACGGCTGGTTTTCAAGTTCAAAATTAAACTTGATCCCAGAGGAGTTTAAGTATTTCCAGGCTTACTGAGAGCATATCACATGGGTTCTTCTCCAGAAGGTCCTGGTCCTCAGAAGTGACAAGCACTTGCAATTCCATTTATTACAGGAGAAAATGGACGTCTGTGGATAAGAAGAGCTTCTCGGAAGTGCTAATTATTCCTGTGGGAGACAGACCATCTCCATTTTGTTTCTAAATTTTACACTGTTTTTCAGTATCTCCACCTAAAAGCTTTTACGTCGAGGCTCGTTCAGCAAGAGCTGAAGGCACTAGTACCACTTCCCCCAAACAATCCTATTCATAGTTTTAAATTATGGGTGGTCATGCAGTTTTGTACATCTACTGTCCTATTGTCTTGTTATGTATTTGTTTTATTTCAGAGGTTTGTGAGTCTTTTCTTAGCATGGACACCTCCATATTGAGATAAAACACGTCAGCTTAATAGCCGACATATCCTCTGTCTGGCAACTCTATCATTCGTTTACAGAGCCTGGACTCTGTAATGTACCAGGAATATTTAACCATTGTACAAATCAACATTTTTGTGAGTCATACATTCAGACCCAGTAGACAGGGCCTGCTCTGTAACACAGCAGGTATGCAATACAACATTACAATTCCCCTCCACAGCCCCATCACTTTCCTTTCCTGCACACAAGAGCACATCATTAAGGGTGTAGCTAGGCTACCTAATAGCTATGCAAGTGGCCAGTAAGTAATTTCTTATAGTTAAATTAAAATCATAAAAAGTTGAATGAGTTATGACTACCTGCATGGACATATAACTAGTCTCCGTAACCATGTTGTTAACCAGTAACACCTAAATCCTTCCTCCCTCGCTCTCTTTGTTTACTTGTTTGTTCATTACAATCTCTTGTTGTATCTTGCCTTAGATATGATTGTACTTCCTCAGGCACAACATGTTTCTTATTCTTGGTTTGTACAGCATTCCAAATGATGGGGCCCTGAAACTGACTGAAGCTTCTGTATACTACTGTAATACAAGTAACAAATATATCCTGCAAAGTTCATGTTTGCCAACTAGCACGTGAAAGAAGACACTGTAATGATGCTTTCTTTTCTCTGCATGCCAAGGTTCATTTGGATGGTACTAGGAAAGATACGATCAAGTTTATTGTGTGGAATAAGCGGGACAGATGTTCACAGGCCAAAAATACACATAACTTGGCAAGGCCGCCTATCGTTATTATGCTGTTTGATATATCCATGCAAATGAATCAGTCCGTCTAACACCAAAAGTCCTCCTGCTTTCTTATGGCTTTTCTGCCCTATTATCACCATAAGCAATTCACCCACCCTAGCCTTTCCCCACAAACCAGAAAACAAAAGTTTACTGTGGTACAGTCTAACTGTGGCAAGTTCATATTTATTAAGAGATGAAAAAAACCACCATCACAGAGTGGGCTAGTTAAATTTGCATCTAAATCCTGAACTTTAACAGGGAGCCAGCTGTCATGCATATAGAGCATCATCTCCCATTGCTTGTGTGTAAACTCAGCATGAGTATGCCAACCATCCCTGAGGAACAGACAGACAAGGATATCTGCCTCTTCAGTAAGAAGGGCAGAAATTCCAGTGCCCATGGTGCTGTCAGAAATAGAATTCTCAGGATGCTGGATGTGTTCTGTTTAGAGGTGCCATTGTACAAAGCAGGTAAAGTCAGCACAAAACAAAAAAAAAAAAAATGGCCAGAGAACATTGGCTATTCTAAAGCTTTCTTTTCCCAGCCCTTCTGAAGAAAAGGAACAGGAGGAGGCTGCACAACTGGGAAGCAAGCTGTTCCAGAAGTGGGGAGAAAAACCACTACAGGCACATAGACAGCAGGAGAGCTGAAAGCAAAAGATCAGAGACCAGAAAGGAAAAGGAGATGGGGTCACAGGAGAAAGCACAGAGCAATAGAGAGAGCAACAAGCTGGGCAACTGGAAACAGAATGGAAAATAAATTGAAAATAACAAAAAAAACAAAACAAAACAAAAAAAGACAGGAAGAAATATCTAACTTTCAAGAAATAGAAAATCAAAGACAAGCTAACACAAGGGGGGAATAAAGGAGATGAAAAATAGAAAGAAGTACAAATAAATACTGTGGAAATAATTAAAGCAGATGGTGAGATCTGAGAATGGAGGAATTGGGAAACAGGGAAGAGGGGGACTAGTATGTTAGTACATTTTATTTTGTTTGTACATGTCAGTGAGGGGAAGAATTTAGACTTTGATTAAACCGAAGAAAAGGGAGTTGGGAGATCTGGGGTCTATCCCTGGCTCTCCCACAGACTGTTCATAACATAGGTGCCCCATTTGTACTAGCTATACAAATGGGAATATATATATATACACACACACACATATATACACACACACACACACACACACACACACATATATATATACACACACACACCCCTACCCAAGCGGATGTCATACCGTTTAATTTATTAACATTTGTAATGCGCTGAAAGGAGGTTTAGATTTTTTCGCCCTTAGTACTGGTGAAAACGCCTTCCTCTCTCTTAGGTCCCTTACTCAAAGCCTTAGGCATTTCAGCAGCTAAAATAAGTAACTAAAACCTTTCCAACTGCTATTTACATAAGTAAGTAACACCAGAAAATTACTTGGTAGATTCTCTCTCTCTCTCTCATCTGTATTTACTTGGGCATAATGCAAGCTGCCTCCACAATTTTTGTCTCAACATTATTAACATGCAACAATAATCATAGGTCCACCCACAGCCCACCCATTTCAGCAAAGTACAGAAATAGATATACAACCTATAAATGTCAGAATATATCTTCATGGCAGGCATTAACATTATTTAAATTAGGTTTTGAATGGTGTTCCCTCAATATGATAGCTTTCAAAATGGTGGTATCTTGCAAATTACCTGCCCTAGACCTGCTTTTAGCATCTTCAGCCCATTAGTCCTGGCCATAATCTGGTGTTATAAGGAATGCAAACACATCATAAAGTAGATATGGTCTCTTTGCTTATGTCCAAAAGTCCCCAGAGTATCACTGATGCCATAATTGCCTGAGCGGGATTCTAACATTATGGCTTTGTTTGGTAGGCAAACATGCATCTCTTTCATCATCCAGACACATTTAGTCACAGCTGTGTCTTCAAAGTTATAGCAATTGAAGCAGCCTCTTGTTACCTCAAATGTGTTTCCTGCCTTTTAAACAGATGTAACATCCAAAGCCTGTTCTGTTTTAAGTTGAGAATTAGTTTAAATTGTAAAACAAAACTGGCAAGTGTTGATTGCCCAGTGGTTTCATGAAAAAGGGTCAGGAGGAAATTCCTTGATTTTGCTCTGTTCAGTGAAAATGACTGAATTAATGAAAATAAAATTTGGGGAGAATGCCCAACTCTTTGAAAATGTACAGTACCCCTATGTGACTCAAAACAAAGGGAATCCCACTACAAGCACAGCCTATGAACATACGTGTTCTAATGGGAAATGACATTGTTAAAAGCCTGTGTAAGGCCCTCGTCATACCCTATAGAAGACAGCTGGGGCTTTGTCATTGTTTTCAGCAGGGATAGCATTAGCCCCAATGCCATATTTTCCCCCTCTTCTGTGGATTCCTAATTTCCCTTTGCATACAAAGCTCTCATTTTAATCCATAAATGTTAGTGAATTGGAAGCTAACTACCTTAGAGGCCACTCACGTTCCACATCTCCAGAGGGACAGTGCAACTGGAGACACCAGGTTCAGAGTACTGGTTGCTGGAGGCGCACAGTGTTCTCTGTAAGACGACCATCTGTATTCAACTCCTTGCCAGAATTCATCAGGTTGAACCCAAGCCTGACTGTGTCTAGGGCCAACTATAAAGCACCTTTTTTCTGGAAACCCTTCCCCAGGAAGTTCCTATTCACAGAACAATTATTTGACCAATAGAGTCTCATTGTACAGTATTGTGATAATATAAATAAAATGTTACATCCCATCATACATGAAAATAAATGAAGTGTCTTGCTGAAAGTGGAATCTTGGTGCTCCATAAGCACAATATTTTGCACTGTTCAGACAGAGCATCTGGAACTGTAACTGAACTAAATTTTTATGAAAATAAAATAGAGACAAGGCGGGTGAGGTAATATCTTTTATTGGACCAACTTCTTCTGGTGAGAGAGAGAGAGCTTTCAAGCATACACAGAGCTCTTCTCCAGCTCTGTGTAAGCTCAAAAGCTTGTCTCTCTCATCAATGGAAATTGGTCCAACGAAAGATATCCTCTCCCCACTGTATCACTCTAATATCCTAGGACTAACACAGCTACAGCATAAGTAAGTAAAACCAACAGTGACACCTAATGGCCAATGTAAGGATAAAAACTAGTTGGAAAGTACTTTATGGCCTTCCCTTTGCACCATTTATTTTTGCTGAATTTTCAGGATTTCTTATTAGGAAAATTTTGCTAATACTGCAGACACTAGAGGGTGACCTTGTCTACTAAGGTAAAATTGGAAAGTTTAAAGGCAACAAGCTAAATTAATAAAGTCAGTTGTAAAATACATTGCTAAATCATTTATTCCAATAGGTCAGCTTCAGAGAACTAATTTATCCAATTGTCTTTGTATAATTATACTCATTAGAATGATATAGAAATATCAGTTTTAAATCCATTATCAAAATGTGGGACCATACAGCTTTAGAAGCTTCCAAGTCACTGGACTTGTTTACTGGGGTTGGGGGAAGTGTGCTGAAACTCTCTGCTCCCTCTGATGGGCCAAAACACCATCTCAGAAATCCAGTGCATGAATCATATTTTTTAGGACAGAGATCAATATTTGTAGTACATAGAAACAGTGGAACTGTAAAAAGATTTTATCCTGGTATAAGTTCACATACGCCATGAATGAGCCTCCATCTTGGCAAAACTTCCTTCCACACTGGCTGAAGCATGCTCAGTAGAATGTTAGGGCTTCTAAGAGTAAATAGCTCTTCTCACTGTGGCCAATTCCTCATTGCATCTTGCCAGGACAGCATAGTGGTTTTCCATCACCAGGGTTGATGGGTTGGAAATAGGGGTGGAGTACTGCCTGCTGCCAGAAGTAATCAGCAGCCAGTGTCCTCACTGTACCAGAGCTATATCCTCGTCCCCCGGTGGTGTGACAGCAACCCTCTGTAGCTGAATAACTTCCTCAGCCTTGGATGTCTCTGTGTGAATACGGTCTATGAATTCTTCACGGGCATGGCTGCTCCTCAGCCTAGCCACCTTCTCCTGTACTCTCCCACCTGCTTCCTGAGAGAATCCACCAGCATGCACCGTTCGCAGTGGATGATCTCACCAGCCTGGATTCTGTAAATGGGAAATACAGGCCACAGTCCCTGCAAGGATCTGGGTAGAGGCATCCATGGTTAGGTTCTCTGTCTGGAGACAGGAGCAGCACTGGCACTGGCGATGCAGCCCTTCCTAACCATAGCGATATTACAACTCCCTCCTACAAACTTCCTCTCAAGCTCCCATCTGTGGTTCCCTGTTTGCTACTTTTGGGAGTATTGATTGTTACGTAGGGCTTAAAGCTATTGTACAGAGGGATTTGAGGAGATAGATTACTTCAAATCTATTTTTGTGGAAGTTATTTCCCCCCAAATAAGGTAATCCACAGGTCTTCAATCCTGGGGAGTAGAAACATACCTAACTTGGTTACATGGTTGACTGTGAGCTTGTGGTGTATTGTCCCTTGGCCACAGCTGGTGATAAGTAACTCCACTGATTATTAGAGACACAGGGTGGATGAAGTAACCACTTATTGGACCAACTTCTGTGGTGAAAGAGAACAGTTTTCAAGCTTACAAAGGGGTCTTCTTCAGGTTTGGGCTGACAGTGAAGCTCCTATATCAATCTCTACGGTTATTCTTTGTCCATTAGTTGTAACATCCACTCAAGGGGATTTCTTCTTTTGGTTTCTGCTAGAAACATTAAACATAGTATAAACCCAGTCTTCAGCTTTTGGCTTCTCTTTCTCCTCTGCAATATGATTTACCTCTCATGACCCAAATTTTCCCTTCTGCTTATCTATTTTTATGGTGCACATTTACAAGATGACCTCACTTCTGGCACACCCAGCACTCAATATCCTTGTATGTTTCTCCTCACACCTAAAACAGTTGTGTGTTCTTAAGGCAGTGCGTCTTTTAAGGATTCATTTTCTGTGTGTGGAATGCTGGATATTTGCACATGGTACCTGTGATTGGCTAGCAATGTGCTGCTTAGTGCAGCTGTGTAACTTTAAAGCATGCTATGCAGCTACTTTCATGCTTTGTGCCATTTCCAGAGCTTTTTAGAAATCTGAGGTGGACTCTGCCAACAGCCATCTCTGAATTCTTTCAACATTGATACCATTGCCACAGCCTTTAATGTATCTCCAAAACCACAGCACTCTGATAAACATAGTTCTGGCACAAAAACTGCCACTGACTTTCCATGTTGGTGGGAGAAACTTACATTTTAAATGTGGCACAATATCAGATGGCATTCTGTTATGATGGCACATGACAACTTTAATTAGTTCAAAGTATTTTCTGAGCTTTTCTAGTGGCACCAAAAATCTAATTAAATTATGTAATAAAGTGCTGAGAGAGACTGAGTACTGAGTCCAGTCCTCCTACTCTGCATCATACACTTTCATTGTTCCATATACAGGTATTTTTCTTTGCAATAAAAAGGAGTTTGTCACATACAGAATATGTAGTTTGCTGGTTGTTGTTTTTAGTTTATCCTTGTTGTCAGCATAGTATATGGAGATCCAAGACTGCTTAGAACTGGAAAAGGAAATATTTATTCTGGTCCAGGTTCACAGACCACTAATCAGCCTACATCCTGAAAAAACTTCCTCACATAATTGTTGGAACAAGTTCAGTAGAATCTTAGGGCTTAACAGTAAATAGCGATTCTTACATTGGCCACCAGGTGGAAATAAGCATACCAAAAATACTTACAACATTATAATATTCATCACTGAGCATCTCCACATTCACCACACTAGCAATTCTTAACCTGATTACTTAATTTCGCACTTTTGCTGTGCTTTAATAGGGTAGTTTAATATGTAATTGGCCACGAATAGGGAAGCCCTGCACTCAGTTTGATGGCAAGTCTCCATCAATATGTAATAAAATAACTATTGAACTTTGCAGCTGATCAATTCCAAAATTGGAAATGTTCTAGGCAGCAGTAGGCAGAACCTTACTGATTTTGGTGAAAATGAGAAAGTGAGAAGGGGGGAAAATGAGGGAGACACAGTGCCTCTGGCATTGGGTTAGGAGAGTCACCTCAATGAGGGTGGTATTTGTATAGATCAAAGAACTGATTGAAAGTAGCCATTAATGCTTTCTAGCATAAACCCCGTTCCTCTCATTTTAGCTTTGCTCATTGTCCCAGTAGAGTTTAAAATACTGACATGCTGAATGACATATGTCCCAGCAAAAGAAATAAAGGGAGTGGGGGACAGGGAGAAGGGGACAGAGTCCCTCCCCTACCTATCCACAAGCTCCCTAGAAGATTAATATTGCAAGGGAGATGAAGCACCATCATATACTGATGGGTTCAATAGCTAGGATCAATATTAAAATCTGTATTAACTACCCACAATGTAGGATCAGTTACAATCTTTTAAGTAACCTAATATCAAATTTAGTACCATCAAGGGAGCATAGAAGAAATATTCAGGCTTCTGTGTAATCACCTTTAATAACCTGATGCTAAACCAAGCTGAAGAGGACAGTGAGCACTTAGAATTTGGACAGCCTCAATATGCCTAACTTTTAGACCAAGTTCTATATCTAATGTTCATGAAGGAAAGACACCATATTGAAGGGAGGGTGAGTTAGTTCATTATGATGTCTGGTCCAGTGGCAAACAAGTGGAAGTGTCTTCTGAAGTTGCTACATACTTTTTCTAGATGTCTAGGCAAAGAAATGCAATTTTTCATTCTTAGCTGGGTTGCAGCATTTGCTAAGTATGCAAGAATGTGAAGTCCTCATTGTGGATAACTGTGTAGTTCAAATTGCTGGACCTCAGAACCTCTATTACACCCTAGATTGCCCCCATTTAGGCAACTCTGAGCAACCTGGGCAGCATTGCAGTGAGGCGGTTAAGAAGCAAGGAAGCCTATCTACAAGGTGACCAGACAGTAAACGTGAAAAATCAGGACAGGGATTCCAGGGGGGGGGGGTAATAGGAACCTATACAGGCATGTCGCATCTTATGCGAGGGTTCAGTTCCGTGGTTTCCACGTAAAAACGGAAACTCCGTATAGCCAAAACACCATTGACTTCAATGGCGAGCGAAATTGCCCACCCTAAAGAAAGTTTTTATATTTTTAGTTTTCCCTTACTTTTTTTTTTTGTTTTGGACAACCGCATAAAGCAGAAATCACGCAAGTTAAATGAGCATAAAACGCGTCATGCGTGTATAAGGAAAAGACCCAAAAATCAGGACTGTTCCAATTAGCTCATCTTACCTGTCTAACTCAATAGCTGGGATGATAAGCATGCTTAAGTCGAGCTGAAGATAACAGGTCACCATTCTTGTGTTCAGAGAGGCCCTTCTTACAGCTGGTTGAAAAAAATGCCAGCGTTATTTCAAAATTTTAATATTTTTGTTTTTCACCAAAAGTTACAAAATGACTCTTTGGGTTTTTCTTTGGGGTAAAAAAAGTTTTGTTTAAAAGACTTTGGCTGTCAGTTCCATTCTTTTCCCCTAAAAACCGGAAAAAATTGGTCAAAAATTTTTTTTCAAACACAAAAGGTTTTTTAGAAAATTCACCCAGCTCTAGCTCTTCTCCAAGATCTCACTTGGTGTAATTAGAATCCTGGCAGAGTTAAGTGGTTTTCAGTTATAGCTAGTGAGCGAAAAAACATTTAAACCTTCACAGCCCTTTCAGACAAACCCTCTTCTATCTAAGGGTCAAGAATTTGGATGCTACAAGATGTGCTGAAGATACAGGTCATCCTTCTGACCTGTTCAGTTAGAGCCATAGCATAGTATTTGTAAGCACTCTGCTATTTGGGCTGCCGCACTTCTGGTAAGATGTAGAAATGAGGTCTTGATCACTTGCAGTCAGTAAGGATCCCTGACAATTTTCCCAAGAAGGGGCAAAATCCAGTGCCTGTTTGTATTATATTAGCACTCCCACTGTGCTACATGCTTTCCAAGTCTACAGTGAGGCATGGTCCATATCCCAAACTCTTTGGCAATGTTCAGCATTGCCAGAGTAGGTGTCAAGATGGAGCACCTTCTCCAACACTTCTCATCTTAACTGCCCCATACCATCAGTTTAAATTGCATAAGGCATCATTCACTTCCCGTGGAGTTGGTGTGCACTGATCAACAGTTTCAGAACTTTATTTCAGGAGGTGTGGGTGTGGGTGCGTGTGTGAGAGAGAGAGATGGGTGAATGTGGCATACAGGTTTTTTAAACTAACAGTAGCTTTACATATGAAAGTAATAAACTGTACAGACATTTGTAAAAGGGATGCTGTCAGGTTACAAAAACAAATCAAAAGGAAAATTGTGCTCTGCTACATTCATACAACATCTTCCATTGTTTTGCACACATGTATCAGAGTGGAATTTGATTCCATATGTTCTAATAAGCAAATTTATCTGTGTAGCTAATACCTCAAATTATTAAAACTAAAGGAATTTTAAAATCATCCAGTTTAGTTTTCAGATTTCCCTCATCTTAGTAAAAATGAACTGGCCATTTTTAATTTCTGATCCTCATGCATTAGCTTTGCAAATAGTACAACGAAAACGTTTAAACCTCAAGCAACATGCTTAACGCCTTTATTTTATTTTGCAAACCATTTGCAAACACATTTTTATTGGTATTAGGTTTTATTGTTTATTTCAACTCCTCTACCTTTTGGGCCTAAACTACCACATAATTTTTTTTTTTAAATCAAATGAGAATTGATAAAAATCTAGGGATTCAGGATGTAAACTATCACATATAGTGATTTGTTATAAATATACATACATACACCCTGAAAAACCTGGAATTAAAATACAAACTTCAACTATACTTTTGACTGGTATTCATCTTAAGCAGATCTTTGTAGGTGTTATATGTATCTCTGGCGTGGCCTGTTTCAAATATGTTACAAATTATGCACGTGTGCAGAACAAAGACCATGATGAATGTCTCACAACATTGAATATATCGTGGAAAAAACTGTTTGTCACCACTTGTCTACATTTTTCAAATGTGGGCATAAAAGGCCAGAGAGATTCAGACTCCTTCCTCTGAATTGAACAAATTCCCATAATTATCATTCCTAACATAGCTGGTCACTTTCAATAGACTAGGGAAAAAAAACGGAATTCAGGCTTTAAAATTTTGAAAAATATATTGTTTGTATATTTTAAATTGTCATAATTTCCATTTTTCCTGTGTCCTTTTGCAAATCCTGTTTTTCACACAGACATTAAACAGATTCCTTCATTGTTCCATGAAGACAGCACTATTCCAAGTGAGAAAGTGGTACTAGAAATGTGGGGAAATGAAAAAAGCCAGAAGCCATGGGAAATGCAGCAAAATTACATTTATTGGAAATTCTCCAGGCATCACATGAAAAAAAATTGATATAAGTGAAAGAGGATAAAGCACATTCAGTGCATCTAAAAAAAAAAATTAACAGTATGTATCTGAATACCCTTGATCTTGTACTACACTGTACTGCAGTTCCCTGGGATTAGTTCTGTGTATACATATTAGCTAAAATTTACTTTGAACGAACTGCAAAGAATTGCCTCTTCACTTGGCATTTTCCCATCTGGTGCAATGAAACATTATTGAAATACCAAGTCAGATTTCATGTAATTTTATACAGTGTAAGAGCTTGCACCCAACTGTAATAAGAAAGATAAATACAGTAACTGAATGAGTACTACCAAATAAGAAAACCACCGTGGAAATAAAACTAAACCCTGCAGCAATGAGCAGCAAAGCAGTGATTTTGTTGCTCTTTTTTTCCTTGAAATTAACATAAAGCATTGTGACAGATAGCGGTTACATTCAACATTTGCGTTCCAATCAAACAAACAGTCTTACGCGTAAATGACACTTTGCTGAATTTGGCACTTTGCTTGATTTTTATACTTCAAAAAACAAAAAAAACCCAACCCTGCCTGGAATATAGTATAAATGGTAAGATAACATGATCCATTTCAACACTCAAGTAACAACTCAGACATGAATTCCAAAATACATGTCTACTACATACAAGCAAACCTTCTTGCAGATTTACACTAATCACAGCTGGCTTTTTCAAATCTGTAGGCATCTTATTTATTGTCCTTTGGTTGACATACATACACCAAGAAATGACCTGGGCTTACCTTCCTCTGTCTAGGACAGATTCACTCACGACAGGATAATTAAAATAAGTTTACAAAGAAGTGGTGGGTAACAGAATACAGGAGTAGCCTGAAAGCATTAAGCTGCATTTATAATACCTCCTTTCAAATGTGTGTTTCAAACCAATGCTTTAAATTGAAAGGTACATGACATGTAAAGTCTGGCTAGCTAATCTTCTCCCTATCCAGTTTCACAGCACAAGCCTGAAAATTATCTGACATATGTCTATCATGATGTATTTGGGGATTCAGAATGTTTAGAAATCCTAGCTCCCCACTTTATCCAGTGCCTCATTACACCCTTCCACCCCCACAAATTAGCTGTATAATTGTTGGGGAAATCAGTGAACTGTCTGACAACAGAAAGTTTTACGAGGCTTCTTTTGCAACTCGAAAACCCTGTCCAGTTTTAAATATATTACCATAACATGTCACCTGCAGGAAATTAAGCTCAGAGTGCAGACCACTCTGTAGCCCTATTTCCTTCCTTCAACTCCTCCTGTCAAACTCCTGAGGTGAGAAAGGCAGGAAGTGAGGTAACAACCATTTTCCGGCTCTTGCTTTTTCCTGACTTTTCAGTCTTTTGAGTTCTTTAGGCATAACTGTGACATAATGCCCGTCAATTTCAACAGGCATGCAGGGGTAACGTCCTGACTGGCACATTCAGGCAGGATATGGCATTATAATTCTCCCTATAAGAGCCACATGGTGACGGTTAGTCTTTTGTTACTGTTATATACACACGTCAGTAGAATTAATGACAGACACATGAGTTTACACAGAATTCCACAAAACATGTGAAACATGCTGTTCTTTGGAGGAAAAAATACATTCATCTTTTTCAAGTATTATACTATATTTTATATATATATATATATATATATATATATATATATATATATATATAAAAACACGTTATCCTCATTTTGCTACAAGAAATAAGATATGCATCTAGAATGAAATTTTAATTACCACCACTTTGGCTTTCATTAGTGAAATTCTGACCTTTTCCTTTATATCAACTCTAAATATACATCTATTTGCCACAATTAAATGTAACGGTCCTTTATTTCCCATTGTGATATATGCACACAACCATTTAAAAAAAATCTATTTTGATAACCTGGGATTTGCATAATGAGAGTGACAAGGCCCATCTGTTGCTGTGTGTGTCCCAGCACCGGTTTAAGGCAAACCATTACCAGCTGCTTTCTGAGTTCTTTTATAGCAGCATATATATCTTTGCTTTCCCTTCATATTTGAAATTATACTGCCAGAAACTCTTACTTATGGCTTATTTCCTTGCTTTGTTTTATTGTCTGGGTTGGCATTTACTTCCTTCAGGAGCAGTTCACAGTCAGACAGTGCTTCTGCTGGCAGGTATTTACTTATCTGCTCAACAGTCTTTTGATATGCCATCTTCTCTTGTTCCAGCGACTGGATTAAGGTCCTCATTTTGTTCTCTCGAGACAACAGGTTTTCCAGGTGGGATTCCAGACTCTGAATTTTAGCATGAGCTATCTGTAAGTAGTAGTAAAAATATCACTTTACATTACTGTCTAGGAGATTCAGATTAAAGACTTTTATTACCATATGTGGTTGTACCCGTTTGCCTCCATACAACTCATGGATATAATGTGATGATATGTACAATTGTGTAAAATTATGAATTTCCTGTATGTATCTTTACAGGCTGAAGGTTTTTGTCTAGTCTCCTTTGCCTTTCCCATGCTAGACTGAAATTCCAAAGGAGAGTGATATAGGGCTGCAAATGGAAGGTCATTCAATTGGGGTGGTCCTCTATTCAAATATAAACATCCTAGCAACAGATTGGCTTCACTCAGGAGAATTGGTTTGGCAAGAGAGTGGTTGCCTCATAATGAAGATACCTGCTAAGGGCAGGAGATCTGGGAGTCACCTGACAGAGGAAATGGATGATTATAAAAAGGGAAAGAACTGATCTATTTGGGGTTTTCAGCAATTTGCAATAGCTCAAGCAAAGGGAGATTACTGCAGGAGTCTGAAAGGGCAGTGGAACCCTGTCTACCTGAACACAACTCATTCTGCAAAGGAAGGGTAATAGACTGAAGGGCACTATTTGTGGTTTTCTGAACACTGCATATTTCTTGTGTGATTAAGCAAAGAGCAATGGTGTTAGAATCCCTTACAAAGTATCTGTGAGGTTTACCTGCTGAAGAGGTAAATTGTAGGCCTAGAATACCACACCACTGTAGTTCTGAGAAAGTGTATGCTTAAATTACAGGGGCCGTCTGAGGAGTCAGTTCCAGGGCTGACCAGTGGGGCGTATGGTAGCAGCTCTCAGAAGTGGGTACTAGACAAAGGATCTGCAACTTCAGAGTATGCGTAGAGGCCCCGAAACAGCCTTTAGATTCTGGAGGCTTAAAACACCTGGGATCCATTGGCTGGATCCCCTCACAGTCTAGTTTAAGTTTTAGCACGAGGAAACACTATCTTTATTTCTCTTGTAACCATTTCTGATTGTATACTTGTACTCACTTAAAATCTCTCTGTAGCTAAATAAACATGTTTTATTCTTTAATTAAAACTGAGTGTTATGAATTGTTTAGGTAACTCCATTTCAAGTAGTAAACTGTTGGATATTGTTCCGTTACAGGAGCAATGGACCGAAAATATCTGAACTGCCCAGGAGAGGGTTAGACAGTGCAGAACATACATTCTGGGGGAAAATTTGAGACTAAACGTGTGTTGGGGTCACCCTGTAAGTGGTAACCAAGGCTGATGGAAGTCCGGGTGTGACTGGAGTGTGCTGGCAGGCTGCAGTTATACACAGACATTCAGACATACTGGCAGGCTGATTGTGAGGAATCTAAGTTGGAAGCTACAACAGCAAAACACTGAGGCACTCAACCTTGCAGGGCAAGGGTTACCCAGACACCCACTGGTTTGGATTGCACGCCAGAATGTCATAGATACTCTATATAAAAAGGAAACATCAGAAACGTGATAGATCTATACAAGGGATAGGATGGTTATAGAGAGGAACAAGAAAGCAGATGGAGGAATGTTGTAATTAGGTTGAATAGTTGAGATATGTAGAGGGAGCCTGCCAAATCAGTCACCAACAATAGCTATTCTACCCTTTTTGGAGGAGGAAGAGCAGAAACAGATTAGTGTCTGCCTTTGGCTTGTTCTCAGTCACCAAAACTCAAAATGAAGAAGGACAATCACAAAAAAAGAAAGGAGCAAGTTATCCTAGACGGCAGCTCCACCATGGGGGAAAAAAGAGAAAAAAAGGGCTGAGACAACAATTGCCCACAAAAAGGTTCATAATAAATCTCACAATAAAAATGCATGGTAGCTGGAAAAATTATGGGGATTTTCCATTGAATAGTACACATGGAAACAAACAAAACCAAGCAAAAGAAGATTTGATATTACAGAACCATAGGGTTAGAAGGGACTAGAAGGGTCATCTAATCTAACCCTCTGCCAAAAATGCAGGATTTGTTGTGTCTAAAACAATCCAAAACAGAATGGTTTCCACACTCCTTTTGAAAACTTCCAGTGAAGGAGCTTCCACAACCTCTCTAGGCATTGTCCTACTGGTCTGACAGTTCGGACATGAATTGATCATGAATTTCTTCAGTGATCTGAAAACGGAAATAGAACAGAAGATGAAGCCTACGGGTGAACTTTTGAGATCCTTCCAGTGCTATATGGAAATAAATAAGTAGATCTCTACTAAAGATTAACTTGTCTGGTCCCGTGGAAAGAAGGATATTGTATTTTGTAATAATGCAATATAATACAAATGGGGAAAATAATCAAAATCCAGATAGCCGATGGGAGGTATGAACCAAGAATGAAATCATGCTTTAGAGTTGATAGGGAACATCCAATTTACTTAACTTTGTGAGGAGACAGTCAGCCAAAGCCCACTGTGATACAGAGTATGAAGGAACCAGACATTTACAAACTGAAGAAAAAGACAGAAGTGAGGGGGCTGGAGGAACTGATTTATGAGAAGATTAAAAATGTTGAAGATGTAAAAGTTATCCAAGAGATAATTAAGCAGGTAAGGATGGACATAATCAACAGGTATTTGGAGAAAGTAAACACCAGGAAGGAGGAGGAATTATTTAAATGGGTGCAGAGGACTACAAATGGAGTAGAAGAAAAAAATTACATCTAACATACAAAACAAGAACGTCTTGATTGTGAAAGCAACTGGGCTGTGGAGCAATCTCCCAATACCGAGTTTTTAAACATGAAAACAATATCAAGTTCTTAAATGACTTTAAAAGAAAATCCTCTGTTGGCTGAAATTTTAAGAAAAAGTTAATGCAGGGTGATCCAATTATCTTTGGCCATTTACCTGTAGCTTCTCCAACAAGTCCATATTTTGCCTCTTTAGCTGACTGTTGGCCCTCTCCAATTTCTCCAAAGGCTCACCATCATCACAGGGATTCAAACCTTCCTGAAGCTCATCCTGTAGTACATGGTACTCTACTTCATAGGCATGAAGCTGTTTGGAAATATCCATCTCAAAAACCTACCAGGAGAAGGGGGAAAATAGTTCTACTTACAACAGAGAGCATTAACTTTATTTGGTTAATTGGCAATTCTACTTGGTTTACTTAATATTTTAACTGCCATCTAGCATAGACTTCATTGCCCCAAAGAGAAAGCAACAATATTCAGAGAGATTTAATTGGGTCATTATTTTATGGTGGCTGAATAGTGACACCAAATGAGAATCAGTTTATTGGATGTCAGGTTCTCAGAGCCTGCAGAATTATTCTGACGACGCATCCAACAGCCAGACCATGTGGGTCTCATCAGCTGTAACTCAGAAATAGAAGAGGTGGAGAGAAAGATTTTCAAAGATATAAATAAATGGGAGTTAGACACCCAGTTCTTATTGACCGTATGGAGAAGGATAATCCAGGAGTAAGGGCAGGAGCCTAAGAATTGGGAGAAATGGGTTCAATTCCCTGCTCCATCACATACTCCCCATATAACACTGGGCAAGTTCCTATCTGTAAAATGAGGGTGAGGGCTGTTATGAGGATAACTACATTAAAGATTGTGAGGCACTTGCATGTTACAGTGATGGGGGCTACATAAGCACCTAACAGATAGACTGCCTTTCTAAGCCAAGGAAATATGGCTTTAGAGAGGCTCTAAAGTAAGAGAGAGACAAAGGCTAGGGTGACACCAGGCTTGCAAGGGAAAAAGTCTTAGAAACAGTCAGTTCAGCAGAAAACTCAGGCTCAGATTGACCTTTACTGTTTTTCAGGTGACCCAAATCTAAGCAACTCCAGACTGTGTTCATTACTGAACTCAGACATACTGAGCAACTTCTCCCTCTAATTTAGAGATACGCTTAATACCTGATAACCCAACCAAGTTGATGATGCATGTTACTATTATGTCTTATTGCTTTTTATCATATATTGTAGGCATAGTAAGAAACATACATACCAACCCAATGTCCATGGGAACAGTAAGGCTCTAACATGGTAATCCTAACCCATGAGGTCAGGAATTTGAGAACCATGTTAAAAAAAGCATACTAGTGTAGAGCAGATAGACTGAGGCATGGGTTGGCTAGCGTTGTTTTCTGGGAAAAAAAAAAAAAATCTCCTTTCCCCATTGGTCAGGGAAACTGCTAGCAACAGCCATGTCTGAATGGTTTGTCGCTAACATGATTTTAAGTATAGTGTTAACTGGGTCATAAGGATTTTCTTAAATTCTCCCAGTGCTTCAACTAAAGCTGCTCTGAGAAAAGAAGTTAGGGCTTGTTGTTAAGATACAGGACTGAGACGGAGACTCCATTCCCAGCTTTATCACAGACTTATTATGTGACACCTCTCAGCCACAGTTCCCCTTTGGTGAAAGTGGAATAACAACACTGGTCTACAATTTTTTAGAAGTCGTCTGCTTCAGAGAAAAAATGTGATATTTATTATGTATTTTGATGTGCTGAATTCAAATATATGACAATTAAAACAACTGATTGGCTACGGTTTCTAAGATACTTAAGTTTTTACATTTTATGTCTATGTATATTGTGTAGATAGTAGAGTTTTAATCATAAATTGTAAACCTGGGTCTTTTCATGTGTTTATGGTTGCTTTACATGATAATATTTCACCTGTCCTGTTTATGTAACACTTCAAAAATCAGCAAAAGGGTTATATAAATAAAATGTGTTATGAAACAAAAGGCAAAAAACTATTATGTACATAGTTTAGTCCTATTCAGTGTCTACTCGGCGCTTCTTGGCCTGTCTCTTGTATTCATTAAATAGAGCATCTCTTGTCACTGTCCAGCAATAGTCCGCAAGCACTGATGGGCTCCATTTGACCTGATAGCGTTTCTCCATTGTTGCAATGTCCTGGTGAAATCGCTCACTGTGCTCATCGCTCACTGCTCCGCAGTTCGGTGGAAAAAAAAAATCTAGATGAGAGTGCAAAAAATGTATCTTTAGTGACATGTTGCAACCAAGGCTTTTGTATGCCTTGAGGAGGTTTTCCACCAACAACCTGTAGTTGTCTGCCTTGCTGTTTCCAAGAAAATGTATTGCCACTGACTGGAAGGCTTTCCATGCCATCTTTTCCTTGCCACGCAGTGCATGGTCAAATGCATCATCTCGAAGAAGTTCACGAATCTGAGGACCAACAAAGACACCTTCCTTTATCTTAGCTTCACTTAAGCTTGGAAATTTTCCACGGAGGTACTTGAAAGCTGCTCGTGTTTTGGCAATGGCCTTGACAAAGTTCTTCATCAGACCCAGCTTGATGTGTAAGGGTGGTAACAAAATCTTCCTTGATTCAACAAGTGGTGGATGCTGAACACTTTTCCTCCCAGGCTCCAATGACTGTCGGAGTGGCCAATCTTTCTTGATGTAGTGGGACTCTCTTGCACGACTATCCCATTCGCAGAGAAAACAGCAGTACTTTGTGTATCCAGCCTGCAGACCAAGCAAGAGAGCAACAACCTTCAAATCGCCACAAAGCTGCCACTGATGTTGGTCATAGTTTATGCACCTCAAAAATTGATTCATGTTGTCATAGGTTTCCTTCATATGGACTGCATGACCAACTGGAATTGATGGCAAAACATTGCCATTATGCAGCAAAACAGCTTTAAGACTCGTCTTCAATGAATCAATGAAGAGTCTCCACTCATCTGGATCGTGAACGATGTTGAGGGCTGCCATCACACCATCGATGTTGTTGCAGGCTACAAGATCACCTTCCATGAAGAAGAATGGGACAAGATCCTTTTGACGGTCATGGAACATGGAAACCCTAACATCACTTGCCAGGAGATTCCACTGCTGTAGTCTGGAGCCCAACAGCTCTGCCTTACTCTTGAGTAGTTCCAAATCCCTGACAAGGTCATTCAGTTCAGCTTGTGTTTATGAGGTGTGGTTCAGAGGAGGAGGATGGGAGAAAATGTGGGTCCTGTGACATTGATGGTTCAGGACCAGAAGTTTCATCCTCTTCCTCTTCCTCGTCTGACTCAAGTGAGAATGATTCTGGTGCATCAGGAACCGGCAGTCCTTCTCCGTGGGGTATTGGGCGTATAGCTGATGGAATGTTTGGATAATGCACAGTCCACTTTTTCTTCTTTGACACACCTTTCCCAACTGGAGGCACCATGCAGAAGTAACAATTGCTGGTATGATCTGTTGGCTTTCTCCAAATCATTGGCACTGCAAAAAGCATAGATTTCCTTTTCCTGTTCAACCACTGGCGAAGATTTGTTGCACAAGTGTTGCAGCATATGTGTAGGGCCCACCTCTTGTCCTGATCTCCAATTTTGCAGCCAAAATAAAGGTGATAGGCTTTCTTAACCATAGTGGTTATACTGCGCTTTTGTGATTCAAAAGTCACTTCACCACAAACATAGCAGACGTTATCTGCACTGTTCACACAAGTATGAGGCATCTCTGCTCACTTTGGCTAAACAGAAATGTGTCTCTTTGCAAAATCAAACACTGACAAATAAGAGAGCACGACACTGTATGATTTCTAGAGCTGATCTAGGGCAATTTGTTCAGCAGAGTGATGTAAGCTTCGTTATGATTGCATCATCCATGACTTCTAGGAATAACATGATGCAATTCATATCATGTATGACGCAATACTAGCTTCAGATTGCATCATTCATTGTTTTGCCTAAAAAGCAAGTACTGTCCAAACTCAGTCATAGATTCATTCATAGATCCAGTCAAAGATGTATTTTAGTCATTTCTGGTTTAAATTGAGATCCCTTCCCTTTATAACTCACTTATCCTCCGCCATTCCCATGTCAAGGGTTGTATATACTGACCCAATAGCATATCTTGAAAACTAGAGCCAATCAACAATTTTAAGCATCATTTTCGTTCTCAGTGACCCAGAATTAGTGAAGTTTGACTACATTTATTTCAGAAGCATTTTGGCTGTAGAGCAGTGTAATTCACAGGGTGTTGGGATGATTAAGATTTAAAAGTTGTTTAAGTGCTTAAATGCAGCCCGTATAAAATTCCTAGATAAATGAAGTCAGAAAACCTTCAGTTTAGATACAGCCTCTCTCTCTCCCCTCAGTCAAGGCTGAATTTTTCCAATGAGTGTTGTGTCAGACAAGAGAGATCATTTATTATAAAATACTATTTTTTTTTGCCACACACTCTTAGTTAGTGATGGATCTCTTGAGCAGATTAGAGGTCATCAAAACGTTAAAAAAATGATATAGTCCAGAAAATGACTCCTTGAATTTAGTGTCATAGCAACTGAGAAGGGAACTAATTGATATTGTATAAACTGAAGTAAGTGACTCATCATTAGAAGAGACCCCTGTAATCATTTTAAGATTAATATATTATAAATAAGTGATGCAGAAAGAAATAAAGGGCGGGGGGAAAACAACTTTACCTGGGTAATAATCTTTTCCATTTGAAGCTTAGTCATGTCTGGGATAGTGCTTTTAAGGAAATCAACAATACTCTCAAAGTTCTCGCATTCCATTACAAGTGCTTCTTGGCTGCTAAGTAGACTCAGAGCCACCTTAAATATGACTTCCGTTCCTTGAAGAAAGATAATGTCTAAAACAGAAAAAAAATTGTAAATATATTGAAAATAAAGGATTACAATTATTTGGGTTAATTTTTGTGCTGGGATACTTTTCTTTGCCTTTCTATATGTGAGCAGTATAAACTGTGGAGGGAATGGAAAGTAGGGGCCATAATATTTTGACTATATTATTTTCATTATTTAGAAGATATCAATATTTCAACATCAGCTTAATAAATGAAAAAAGTATACAAAAAATATTTTACTGCTCTTTTACAGGCAGTGCTTTAGAGGAAAAAAGATGGTTGGACAAGCCTACTCTGAAGACCTATGAAGTATGAAAAGCATTTGAGTATTGTTATGATGTATGTGATATCAACCATATTAAGAGGAATGTTAATTTTAAAAAAACCCATACATTTATTATTGGGAGCAGATCATTAAATGTAATACAGAATGACATCGTTAAGAAATGACTATTTTATCCTACTATTCAGAAGGTAGCAAATTGCTACTTCATTACTGGAAGCTATATATGTTCTTTAAAAGGCTAAAAACCCTACTCATGTCTAAACCCCATAGCAATGCTTCTGTTTTCTATACTTTAAGGCCCTGAAACTACAATCTGATCTGCTTGGACAGATCCTTATGCCCAAATGGGGTGATGTCCTAGGTCCACTGAAGTCAATGGAATTTTTGCCATTGACCTCCATAGAGCCAGGATTTCACTCAGGGAGTCTCATTAAAGTAAACTGAGCCCTGCAGGAGTTCAGGAGTCAGTCTAAACAGATGAGACTGCAAGAGTTGGGATTAAAATACAATGTTTCTGGTGTAGATCCAGATGATGTACCTTGCTATACTGATTTAGGAAACAACCACCTATGATCCTCCTTCCAAAAAAGGCAGCTCCCTGACTTCAAAGTATATTGGGCAACAAAACATGAGAACAATATTTTTAAACAAAATGCAAAATAAACCAGAGTACTTATTTTTACTACAGTATTTTGCTTCTAAAAAGACAAGCATGAATATGATGAAAGTATTTAAACACTCACAATCATTATAAAGAAATAAATAAAACAACACCTAATTTTCTAAATTGGCCCCAAAAGAGAAATAAAATGTAATTAAGTCTATTTTTGCTATGAAATCAAAAAAGAGAAAAAATATTAATGTGACTTAGGAAAAAATAAAATCCAAAACAAACAAGAGGATAGAAATTAAGCAGCCACTTTGAATCATGTAGGAATTGGAGAGAGGAAAAAAAAAAAAAAAAAAGAGAGAATGCAGAAACATTTCACAAATGCTACCAAGGAAAAATCTAAAGCAAATTACTATTGATTTAAGAGATAACAAAGTATGTGATATATTTTTCTCATTTTTTGATAACTGTAGTATATTACAGTATCTATAACTCTGTGGGAGTTTGTCCAAAAATACAACAAAGTTACATGCATAGAAAGTAATTTTTGAAATGAAGAAATTTGAAATTATTATTCCAAACCTATTAATAAGATGCAGACATTGCTGACTATCAATGTGATCCTATTAACACTTACTACCATCAACTTCCATTGAAGTTATTGTAGTGAACACTACCCTGTAGTGCATCAGACCCTAAAAGGCTATCTAAATAGAATATGAAATGTTCTAAAGGCTTGGTCTGCGCTGGGGGGGGGCGGGAGGGAGGATCAACCCAAGATATGCAACTTCAGCTACCTGAATAACGTAGCTGAAGTCAGCGCATCTTAGGCCGTCTTACCTGCCATCCTCACAGCGGCAGCGGTCGGCAGCGAGCTCCCCCGTCGACTCCGCCTTGTGCCTTTTGGCGAGCTGGAGTTCTGGAGTCGACGGGAGTGCCTCTGGGGAATCGATTTATCACACCTTGACGAGACGCAATAAAATCGATTGCCAATAGATCCATCACTACCCGCCGATCAGGCGGGTAATAAAGACATACCCACATAATTAAAATATTCATGAAATCAAAACTGAGTATAGTGTTCAAGTTAGTGGATTCAATGGCTTATAGAAAGAAATGAAGTGCACTGAAAATCTACTGCATCATACTTTTCTCCATAATGATACCATTCAGAGTTTAGAAGTCCCAAAACACGACTATATAGATATACCTTCAGTAGTCCTTGTATCAGCACTAAGGCTACATTTTTGTCAGAAGTATTTTTAGTAAAAGTCATGGACAGGACATGGGCAGTAAACAAAAATTCACGGTCTGGGACTTGTAGTAAAAAATACCAGTGGCTAAAACTTGGTGGTGGGGGGTTGCCTGGGGGTGCCACAGGTGCTGGTGGAGGGTGGCCCAGATGCTGGGTACAGGGAGGGCAGCGGCGCACAGCCCAGGACCCTTGGAGGGGGTGTTGGTGAGGCCGACAGGCTCCTTACTTGGCTCCACACCTCCTCCCCTCTGCAGCAGCAGCAGAATTTCTATGTGGGAGGGGGCAGGAGGTCGGGGCACAGGATGGGATGAGGTGGGCTCTGGGTGGCACTTACCTGAGGTGCTCCCTGGAAGGAGCGACATCCCCCTTGCTCAGCTCCTAGGCGAAGGTGTGGCCAGGCAGCACCCAGAGTGCTGGCTTCATGGCTCTCATTGGCTGGGAAGTGGGGCCAATGGGAACTGCAAAGGCGGTGCCTGCAGGCCAAGGCAGAGCACAGAACTGCCTGGCCACGCCTCTGCCTAGCAGATGAGCAAGGGAGATGTTGCTGCTTCCAGGAAGCTCCCCAGGTAAGTGCTGCCCAGAGCCCACCTCACCCCAGCCCCTTCCCACAGTGAAACTCTGTTGGGGGGAGTGGAGCACAGTGAGCCAGGACTGCCCCAGCAGCAGCTACTGCAAAAGTCATGGCAGTCACAGAAAGGCATGGAATCCATAACTTCCATGACAAACTCGCAGCCTTAATCATCTCTGTTAATGAGTTCTGTTTCTGATGTCTCCTTGACATTTAAAAGGAAAGAATTTTTCTAAAAATATGGTACTAAAAGTGACTAAAAGCTTCAGCAGTTAAGTCTTCACACTGTAACAATTTGCCGTTGCCAGTTTTTTCCTTCAGTTTACCAGCTTTCACTCTGACTTTATTAAAAAAATAAAATCAAATTATGGCTGACAACTGGAACAAGTTATCTGGCATTTATCTATTAGCACATTAAAAAAATGCAGAATATTTCCATGAATGTTTTTCTCACATTATAAAGGATATTGTGCTGCTTACTACTGCGATAAATCGTTTTCTCTTACCAAAAACTCTGGCTACAAATCCTAATGGAAACTGAGACGCAAACAACGTGAGAAACCAGGGTGCAGCATAAAGACTGGGGCTGATTTCATTCTCTTCAAGATGATTATAGAGGTCTCTGTGATAGTCATGGAGGAGTCTTGAAAGCTGATACATCTGAATCTATAGTAAGTTGAGAAAGAGGAAAAAAAAATGTTGAGCTCTTCTCTGAATTTTTCAATCACGTCACAATGCACTTCAGGTCAAATCAACCCCAGCATAGGTGGCCCAGTAAAATGGAGCTTAAGTGGAGTATAGGCCCCATATGGATCCATTACCTTTGTGTGAATTTCAGTCTCAGTCAATTAAAACCAAACACTTGAAGTAAGAAGGAGCAGTTTGAACTAGACCATTTAGTATTGAAGTATCATCTAAATCAGGGATCGGCAACCTTGGCACGCGGCTCCTCAGGGTAAGCACCCTTGCGGGCCCGGCTGGTTTGTTTACCTGCCGTGTCTGCAGGTTCGGCCGATAATGTCTCCCACTGGCCGCGGTTCGCTGCTCCAGTCCAATGGGGACTGCGGGAAGCAGCACGGTGCTGGCATGGCACTGTAGCTGTACTCAGAGGATGCCTACTGGATTGGCTCCCCCAGATAACATAGGTGGGGAAACAACTAGTTTGAGAATCTTGCTGAGGCTTAGATGTGAGTAGGGGCTCTGAGCAGCTCGATAGCTGTGGGGGCAGTGCCAGAATTTAGGTGACTTTGCACATAGCTACTGGCAGAAACATAGGTGCCATGGGGACTTAGGTATCTACAAGAGTAGGCAGCAGCTGAGCAATGGTTTTGAGAATGTCAGTGGCACCTTAATGTTGGAATTAGGTGCCTAAATACCTCTTTGAATCTAGCTCTTAGGAGCCTAAATCCAACTGGCTTTCAATGAGATAAAAGTCTCAAATCCTGATGTCACTTTTGAAAATGGAATTTAGCCTATCTAAGGTGCTTTTGAAAATTTACTCCTTGTTCCTTCCCAAGCAATAGATACATTAATTTAGAGCTCCTAGAATTCCATGGGCAAAGGAGAGTAATAAAACAGTTAGCAGTGATCTATAAATCCATTCAATAACTCTTTCAATGGGAAAGAAATATTGTTCACATCTTAGTAAAGCCTTATGTACTTAAACTATGCAAGCTTTCTAATCCGGCCCAAAACCAAATGGGATTTGGTTTTAACTACATGTTCCATTTAATTAGCTTTCGATCCTCTAGCTAAATCATCTTCTATAATCTCTTTAGCAGAGAAAACTTGTGTATTTTTATCTAACATAGGCTATTCACCTAGAAGCCAGTTCTGGTTATCAAAAGTCATTTTTCTTTAATAGATGGAAAACAAAGCTAGAAGTGATAACACTTTCCCGTAAAAACAGAAACAAACAAAACAATGAATGTTCTTCTTAAAAAAGAGGAATTTGTGGATACATGTCCATCCTATTTGACCCCTCAGAGTTCAGAACACAGAAGCTGCAATGGATAAAGTATTTTCCCCAGATGAAGTAATTCTTTATTCCTTTTCATACTCTCTATTTCATTATAAGATAAGCAACCTGTAGTTTAAAAGTAATTTGACTAAGACTCAAAACAGAGAAATACTCCTCTTATTTATTAAATGGTACAATTCCTGACTGAGGCCTGTCCTGCCCTATCTCTTCCGCCCCTCTCCCTCCCAAATGGATCCAGACAAATTCGGTTAACACTGAAATTGCAGGTGAAGGGGTAGGGGGAAAAAGAAAACTTTCAACCTAAGTTTTGACTATCGTTTATTAGATGGCCATTGTCCGCTATATATCCGACCACAGTCTATCAAAGGTTGTCTTCTTCTAGATCTGCCACTTTCATACTTTGCTGAAGTTATACAAACAAAATGGAAGTTGGTTTTGTATCTCTCTCAGCCTCTGTTTTCTCAGTTGTGAGTCAGAAGTGAAAACCTCATGCTGTCATTATTTCTGATTGCTGCGTATTTACCACCTGCTCCCAGGGTCTCCATATTCTAAAAAACATTCACTGAGTCAGAACAGACATTGAGAAGAGATATACAGTGTCATCAAGTATAAGCCTGAGGTATGAATCACACCTCACACTATGGTTTCAAATTCCTCCTTCAGAAATATCAAAAAGACAACTCCACCTTAATGTGAAATTGGCCCAGTTAAACACATGCTGTGCAGGAGGAAGCCCAATTTGAAAACTCAGACTCTAGATTTTTTTTAAAAGGCTGAAAATATGATTACATCTCCCTGCCTATGGCTCAGACAACTCAAGCTTTAAAGGAGAGAATAGGGTTTTGTATTCACTAGTTAGAGCAGCATTCCATGAAATAAAGCACTGTAAACACCCAATGCTTTTTCTTTTCTGAGCCATATGCAGAGACAGTTGAAGGTTAACTAGGGCCCATATCCACCAGGATGTAGACTGGATGGGTGAGTCAGGTAACACAGAGACAGTTAGACTAGATCCTTTTCATGACTCTCTGAAGCTAATTTGTAAGTGAAGGGTCAAACAGCGTGGCTCTCCTACTTTCAATACAGCAAATCCACTACTGGAAATAGCCATTCCAGGAAAGAAAATAAATGCATGAATTGTCAGAATTGTCTGAGAGCATATAACTTATAACCTGCTGCTTTTTATTAACCACTGAATAATGGTTCCATTTGTTATGTTCAATAATAAATTATTTCTAATGCAAGCATATGATACCAAATAGATTCAAAATCTACTTAGTGGAATTACTATACCAGGTTTCAGTTTTTAAAGTGTCACAAGAATTCCTGATTTAGAAATCTAGTAGTCCAAGACAAAGGCAGTTATACATTTTTTTAAACTCATAATAAAATAAAAAGATTTACCAAACTTAGAATACTACAGTTTACATAGATTCAGAAGAGGGTTCTTTCCTAATGAGGGGATGAATTTTGGATTACTAGTTGTTTTGGACATTTTAAAAAATCTTTGCAACCTAAACTTCACATTTTTTCACAGAAAATGTATTATATCTATGCCAGAGGTAGGCAACCTATGGCACGGGTGCCAAAGGGGGCACATGAGCTGATTTTCAGTGGCACTCACACTGGCTGGGTCCTGGCCACCAGTCCAGGGGGCTCTGCATTTTAATTTAAATTTTAAATGAAGCTTCTTAAACATTTTTAAAACCTTATTTACTTTACATACAACAATAGTTTAGTTTTATATTATAGATTTATAGAAAGAGACCTTCTAAAAACGTTAAAATGTATAACTGGCACGTGAAACCTTAAATTAGAGTGAATAAATGAAGACTCGGCACACCACTGCTGAAAAGTTAATGACCCTGATCTATGCAAATAATACAGAAGTGTGCTGGCTACAACTTGATGACTACAGAAATCAGTGAACTGATATATCGTTTGGAATAGCAAATGACCTATCAGTAGCCTAGCTGACCACTGGATGTCACTGTTGATCTAATTTGAGAGAGATTTTAGTCTGAGTAAGTTCTAGTATAAAATGCTACAGCCAGATGCGACATGAGCAGGAGTTCTGCATGTTTTGCCATATAGTAGAGCTCATAAATCTTAGCTCATAATTCCCCTGCAAAAAACTTAAGCCTCTCAACTGAAGATGCAGGCAAATGTCTCAAAAGATTGGGATGAAACTGAACCCCGCTGATAGCTTGGGTTCCCGGTTGCCTGCCCTACTCAGCCCACTGCCGGCCTAGATGGCCGAAACCCCGAGTTAGCAGCGGGCTGAGTGGGGCGGGGAGCTGGGACCCCGCTGGGGCCGGAACACCAGGCCGCCAGCGGGCTGAGCAACTGAGCCTGCTGCTGGACTGGGGATCCCTTTGCCGCCTGCGCTGCTGGTCTGGGGTTCTGTCCACTGACCCCAGCCAACTGGGGTCCTGGCCGCTGGCCCCGCTCAGCCCGCTGCTAGCCTGGGGTTTCATCCACCAGCCCCTGTAAAGTTAAAATGTATTACCGGCACGTGAAACCTTAAATTAATGGAGACTTGGCACACCACTTCTCAAAGGTTGCTGACCCCTGGTCTACATCCAAGAACTTAGTTTCCTTCACAAGGGTATCAATTCTATGTTCTCTCCCTTTCTTTTGAAAGGTGGTGTAAGGGATGGTACAGCCTCTGATGAAGGCTTTAAAGCAGGGGTGGGCAAACTATGGCCCGTGAGCTGAGGCCAGGGGGCATAGGCCACCAGCCCCGCACTCCTAGCCCAGGGGCTGGGCCGGGCCAAGCATGGTATGCCGTGGGTCCCCGCGCTCCAGCCAGGGGCCGGGCCAAGCGCGGGGAGCTGAAGGGCCCCACCCTCCCTGGCCAGGCCCAGTGCAGCATGCCCCCGGATCCCGCGCTTCCTAGCCGAAGGCCAGGTGGAGCACAGGGAGCCACTGGGCCCCATGCTTGCTGGCCAGACCCAGTGCGGCTGCCGCTGGGCCCCGCGCTCCCTAGCCGGGAGCAGCGCAGGGGGCAGTGGGGCCCCCTGCTCCCCGGCCGGGGGCAGCGCAGGGAGCCACGGGGAGCCGCGGGGCCTGCACTCCCTGGCCGAGAGCTGGGTGGAGTGCTGGAAGCTGCGGGACCCCGCGCTTCCTGGCTGGGAGCCAGCTAAAGCAGCACAGAGCTGAGAAAGGTAAGGGGGGGGCTTAAGT
>ML677348.1:37635173-37779158 GCA_007922305.1 Dermatemys mawii
TGATCAGGGGACAAGGGGGGGAGGTTGAATGGGTCGGAGGTTCTGAAGGGGGCAGTCAGGGAGCGGGAAGTGTGTGGGGGTTTAATAAGGGACGGGATCAGGCTGTTTGGGGAGGCACTGCTTTCCTTACCAGCCCTCCGCACAATTTTAACACTAATGTGGCCCTCGGGCCAAAACATTTGCCCACTCCTGCTTTAAAGGCTTCCCAAACTGAAGCAGCAGTGCGGACACTTTTTTTTAAATTGTAAATCCTGCTGCATAAAGTTAACAAATGATGTAACAAAACAGCAGAGAGGCATTTAATCTTCATCTTTTAGTTGGGAGTGTCCTTGTTTTTCCTAATTCTCTGCATGAAGGCAGAGGCAAGCAAACAGATAAAAATGATCATGGTTTATAGGGAGTGTGGGGTGTGGTGGTGGTTTTTTTTTTTTTTGTTTGTTTTTTTTTGAGGGAAGGGCAGAAAAATGAGAAGGGAAGGAAGAGGTGAAAAGAAAAGGCACAGTTTCCAAATGGAAGAGTATCAGGGCTATGATAAGAAGAAGTTAATAATAGAAGCTTGAGAATTGTAAACTTCTAAATGAGAAAACAAGGAGATGTTTGGCAAGGATAACTATATGCATTTTACTCACCTCTAGCACTAATCCTAACAAATTGCAACTTTCCAAGTATTAGAACAAGCACAGCCTCTAAGAAATCCCACAGCAGATTCAAGTTTAGTTTGTTTTAGGAGAAAAGACCAACTTACCTGTAGTGACATCATGTCTGGCCTGTACTGTTTACGGAAGCCAAGGTCATACATGAGGAATTTCAGCATTTCAAAGGCTTGCTCCTCACTCATGTGTAGAAGCAGTACTCCAGCTACAAAGCTGATACCCTGGCAATAACCCACTTCCTTGTCCAGCAAAGAATAAGCTTTCAGGAGATTAAAGAGTGACAGCTGCCCTGCTCCCAACTGTGTAGAGAAGTAAGGATGTGTAGGGAATGTCCTGCCTGGTGTAAAAAAATAAAAGAGAGGTATTTAATTCTTGTTTCTCTTGTCTAGAGAGACAGAAATGAATAAAACTCCTCTCCTCTGTATTTGCAGAGGTTTTTCTTATCAAGCCTTCCCAGAACATATCCTTAGAATTAGCTTTAAATTATGAAACAAATTTGGATAGTTGGTCATACTTTCTGACTAGAGTAATATCAACGTTGTACTGAATAAATCCAGATCTTGGGAAGTTCTAGGGCACCCACTGCTGTTTATCTAAGCACTTTATATTTGTTTGTTATATACTTTTTTTTTAAAAAAAGAAAAAAACAGGAGAAGATCTGGAACCTATTATTTTCCCCCCAGAGTTGTAGTATACATACTTCAGGTTAGGGCTAGGTTCAAGCTGCTGCAGGATTCAATTCTGCAAATCTGTGTTACAGTGACAAAGCCTGGCTCTTTAGCTCAACTGTAGACACCCATACTTTCACTCTGGTAGTTTCCAGTCCAGTCCCTGAAGTCAGCCCAGATGAAAGCCATTACACTGACTCACACAAGAATTTAATATTTCTAGTTCAGTATCACCAAGTTTCCAATCATGATCATGCCCCATTGTGCCAGATGCTATTCAAACACACAGAAAAATAGACCTTTACAATCCCAGACAAGTGACATATGAGAGGGTTGGAGAGAAAAGAAGTATCAATTACATGCATTTGTAATTTAAAAAACATCACCACAGAATAAATAAAGTAACACTTGAATTCATGTTCTCCCAGAATAATTATTCTTAAGGTTACTCTGATCTCCTCTCTCCCTTCCCCCCTTCATTTTTGTTTGCTTTTCTGCCATCTCCCTCCAACCATTACAGACGGATCTATTGCTTTCTCACAAGTCAGCCAGCCTATACAGCCCTATCCTCTCCTCCCACAACCCTGTTTTGTTTTTCAGGTGAAATCCTGCCCCAAGAGAAGTCACTGTGAGTTTTACCATTGACTCCAACAGTGCCAGAATTACATCCTTCAAGTTTGTGGTTAACTCCTGCTCCACTCCAGACCATTTGCTTCCTGTAGTTAGCCTGGGTAAGGGCTTGGTTACACTGGCACTTTATAGCGCTATAAAGCCCCCACGAGCGCTATAACCTCCTCCCCGTCCACATTGGCAAGGCACGTAGAGCGCTATAACCACTGAGTTATAGCGCTATTGTTAATCCACCTCCGCATGGGGAATAAGGGCTGTAGCGCAGCTGCTGTAGCGCTACAGCAAGAATGTGGACACTCACTGCGCATTAATTGGCCTCTAGCCCGTCCCATAATTCCCGTTCGAGCCACTCTGGTCATCACTTGCAAACTCTTTTGTCCTGTCCTCAGGTGACCACACGTCAGACCCACCCTTTAAAGTTCCAGGGAAATTTGAAAATCCCCTTCCTGTTTGCTCCAGCCAAGCGTGGTGTGCTCTCAGGGAATCCTTGCAGGTGATCATTCTCATTGATCTGATTGATTGCGTGGCGTGGTCTCAGGGAATCGTTGCAGGTGATCATTCTGATTGATCATCATGACTCCACGTGCCATGCCTCCTCGCAATAGGCGATCCTCAGCATGGAGCAATAGCGAGGTGCTGGACCTCATCAGCTGTTGGGGGGAAGAGGCTGTTCAGTCTCAGCTGCGGTCTAGCCACAGGAATTTTGATACCTATGGGCAGATATCACGGGTGTTGGCGGAAAGAGGCCATGAGCGGGACACTCTGCAGTGCCGTGTTAAGGTAAAGGAGCTTAGGAATGCGTATCGCAAAGCCCGTGAGGCAAACGGCCGCTCCGGGGCAGCCCCGGTGACTTGCAGATTTTATAAGGAGCTGCACGCGATACTTGATGGTGATCCTACGGTCACTCCATCGATCACCATGGACACTTCCCAGCCCACCAGTGAAGGGGGGGTGAGGAGGAGGACGAAGAGCAGGAGGATGAAGAAGAGGAGGAGGAGGACGACGAGGCGGCAGCGACCCAGGGCACGGAGGAGTCCCTGGACGCATGCAGCCAGGAGCTCTTCTCAACCCAGGAGGGCGGCCAGCCACAGCGTCCGGCGGTTGCAGGGGCCAGCTCAGCAGCGGATTGCGGAGGTAACGCTGCTTTTCTATGGGGAAGGCTTGCAGCTTGGGGTGGAAAGGGATGCTTGCATGCTTGCCTACATGTGGAATAGAGCATTGATGTAGTCTATCACCTCACGGTAGTCATCATCAGTAATCTCTTCAAAAGGTCTCAATAAGAGCGCTTGCAATGCGCCTGCGCAGGTTTCCCGGGAGAGCCAGCGTGGTCCCTGTCCCGGTCACGCTTACTAGTCCCTGCCACTGTCCTACAATGGGTGGGGGGAGCATTGCTGCACATAGGCAAGCTGCATATGGCCCTGGGCGGAAGCCGCATCTCATTAAAATCCCTTCCCTTTGTTCCTCAGTGACTCGAAGCAACGAGATATCTTCCAGGACAAACACCTACGGAGAATGTTGGGACAGTGTTCAGAGTAGGGCTCCTGCCACTTCCCGGCACTCCACCTGCCCCCCACCACAGCTTTTCAAGGCAGGGAAGAAATCCTTCCCCCTGCCTGCTGCTCAGACTGGGGCTCCTGCAACTTACCGGCACTCTCCACCCCCACCCCCGGCACAGCTTTTCTGGGGCAGGGAAAAAATCATTTCCCTTGCCTCTGGAGTCCACTCACCATGGCAGGGGCTCCGTTGCTGTATCTGTGCTCTCTGCGGGACAGGCAAACGGGGAATGCGGGGGAATCATAAGCATGTCTGCTCTTTACAAGGGAACCACTGTTAAATGTATCTTTTTATTTTAGAAGGGTTGTCCTTGAGCTCTGCGCCATCGCTCTTATCAACAGCTGAGAGGATGAGGCGACTGAGGAAGCGGCCATGAAGGAGCAAAGAGGATCTTGTACAGCAAGTAATGCAACAGGCTGTAATGGAGAATCGAGTTGCACAGAGGTGGAGGGAGAATGAGAGCAAGTTGAGGGAGAAGGCGCGGAAGGAGAATGCGATTCACCGCCGGAAAAGCATGATAAGCTGCTCTCATTACTGCAGCTTCAATTGCAGACTATGCAGCGGATTGTCACCCTTCAGGAGGAGAAGCACCGCACCCACCACCCCAATTATCATTTGCCCCAAATCCCTTCCCCTTCTGTGCCTCAGTACCCTCCAGGCCACTATCATCAGCTATATGGTTATCACCATCCACAGCTGCCTCCAACCCCTCTGTCTTCACCGAACAACCCCCAAACCCCAGACCATTATCCACTGCAGTCAACCCATAATAACATGCCTTACTGCCCTCCGCAAATGGGGTTCGGGGGACATGGCCACTGTGAGGGCACTGGAGACTCAGAGACCCGGACATATTCCGATCTCTCACTGACCCCATGCCACCCCCATTGCACCTCCCCCGGCTTCCCTCTCACATGCATCACAATATTTTCTTTCAGCAACCGAAGTACCTGTTCAATAAATGAATTGTCTTCTTAATAAACGGGTTTCTTTAGTAAGTGTACATACATTATCACAGGCTACAGAAAAGCAAATGCCTGTTCCTATTAAAAGAATGCTCCCTCCCTCCATCTGCACCTCACTTTAGAACTGGCTTTCAGCCTCAAAATGCTCCCTCAAGGCTTCCCTGATGCTAACAGCCTCACGCTGGTCCCCCGCAAGAACCCTGCTCTCTGGCTGGGCGTATGTGGCCTCCAGGCGTTGAACCTCCGAGGACCATGCCTGAGTGAAGCCTTCGCCCTTCCACTCACAAAGATTATGTAGGGCACAGCATGCGGAAATAACCGCAGAGATACTACCCTCGGCCAAGTCTAGCCTCCCATAAAGACAGCGCCAGCGCGCCTTGAGACGCCCAAAAGCACACTCCACAGTCATTCGACACCGGCTAAGCCTGTAGCTGAACCTTTCCTGACTGCTGTCCAGGCTCCTTGTGTAGGGTTTCATGAGCCAGGGCATTAAAGGGTAAGCAGGGTCACCAAGAATCACTATGGGTATTTCCACTTCCCCCACGGGGATCCTCTGGTCTGGGAAAAAAGTACCGGCTTGCAGCTTCATGAACAGGCTGGTGTTGCGGAAGATGCGTGCGTCATGCATCTTTCCAGACCAGCCAGCGTTAATGTCAGTAAAACGCCCACGGTGATCCACAAGCGCCTGGAGAACCATGGAGAAGTACCCCTTTCGGTTAACGTACTCGTCTGCTAGGTGGGCAGGCACCAGAATAGGTATATGGGTCCCATCTATCGCCCCTCCACAGTTAGGGAAACCCATTTCTTCAAAGCCAGCCACGATGTCATGCACGTTACCCAGAGTCATGATTTTTCGTAGCAGGATGCGATTAATGGCCCTGCACACTTGCATCAGCACAACTCCAATGGTCAACTTTCCAACCCCAAACTGGTTGGCCACCGATCGGTAGCTGTCTGGTGTAGCCAGCTTCCAAATCGCGATAGCCACCCGCTTCTCCACCGGGAGGGCAGCTCTCAATCTGGTGTCCTTGCGCCGCAGGGCGGGGGCAAGTTCAGCACACAGTCCCATGAAAGTGGCTTTTCTCATTCGAAAGTTTTGCAGCCACTGCTCGTCATCCCAGACTTGCATGACGATGCGATCCCACCACTCAGTGCTCGTTTCCCGTGCCCAGAAGCGGCGTTCCATGGCCGTGAGTATGTCCGTTAATGAGACAAGAAGCTTCCTGTCAAACGCATTCACCGCTTCGATCTCGTCTTCAGACTCATCACTGTCATCCTGCATGTCAAGGATTAACTCCACTGCACACAGAGATGTACTGGCGACAGTCGTCAGCATGTTCCTCAGCAGTTCTGGATTCATTGCTGCACACGACAATGGAAGATGGAGCGCGCCTTGCTGAAACCGTTGAAAGATGGCACCGGAGGTGGAAGGAAACACAGGGATTGCTGGGATATGCCAAAAAGCATCATGGGTAGTTGAAACAGGATACAGAATGCCCCGCAAGTGACGCCCCCACACCACAAGGCATTGCGCCAGATCGGGAAGACGTGTACTGTGGTATACATGCCCTAATGCGCTGCTCTTAATGCCGCATTAAGTGCCGCAAATGTGGCCATGCTATAACGCTGGAGCATCTCAGCGTGGACATACAATAGCGCTATTCATATTTCTGTATAAGGAGACCGCTATAACCAATAGCGCTATAATCTTGTAAGTGTAACCATGCCCTTAGTGTCTCCCATTGCAGACACTGTGCATACAGCACATACAAAAGGAGCAGGAGTGTTCGGCAAAGACAACACTGAAGGCAGCCTAGGCAGAAAGTATGTTCATGTACAGTAGCATCTTTGTTTCTATATACAAACATGAAACTCAACCCAAAACTTAAACTAAAAACAACATTTTCTAGTCACCTCAGCAATAGGACACACAGTACCCTTTAGAGTATCTATCAGCCACCACAAAAGTACCTAGATCTACAAGGATAGCATGTTGCTGAGCAGTCAGCTGTTTCAAGAGTTCTTTGTAGGAGAGGTCAGGAGGTTGCTGTTTGCTGGGCAGTCTATGTCTTACGCGATGTTGTACAGCTAGAAATTGCCAAATTTCTCCCCGGCGGCTTTTTGGTACACCTAAAATCACAGGAGAGAGAAAACAAACAGCCAGAGCAGTTCTGAAATCTTTTATCAACAATATTCTGAAATCTTTTATCAACAACAGTGACTTCTGTTCTATAAAGATAATTTCATACAATGCATTACAGCTAAGGTTCCTAACTTGTAGATTAAGTCTTTATTGTGGTTCTCAACCTTCATGTAACTCACACTAATAGCACAGTCATTTTGTTACCATGTAATAGCTAGTTCACATAGGGGTTTATAAGTCTACTACTGGCTTCAATCTAATGGGACTTAGTCTTTGTGCTTAAACAACAAAGGCTCATGATTTTAGGTCCAGATACCTCAGATTCAATCCCCAACTGAGGCATTGTATTACAAGGGGTAACCCATAAGGGAATTGTCAGGGTGAGCTTCCCCAGCCAAATGTGTAACCCACACAGATGCACTGTGGCCCTCTATGCCCTGTCTAGTGACTAGTCCATGGACAGAGGTTTATGAGTCTGCTACAGCACTGAGCCAAGAAACTGGGTTCTTCAGCTCATAGAGTAGAGGCTCATGCTTTTAAATCCAGTCATGGGAGAAATCCCCACCAATGCTAACCTACCTGGGGACATCACCTTACATACAGTAGTACAACTATGCAATCATTCACTTGATCTTTCTGCAGCACTGTCCCAGTAGAGCGTAGGCATGACAGAATCAGTTTATTTTCTCATTGCAAAAAAGGTTAGATGGTGTTTGGTAAAAAAGTCAATGGGCAATTTTTACTTATTTGGTGTTACTGGAACAAGTTTTATGAAGGTATATTTGGATTAAATGATCTTAAAGACTGAACAAAAAAGTCTACCAAGTGTCCCAGCCAAAACATATCCTACATAATAAATACCTTCTTTCACAGTGGTATGGATATCCTCCATATCGCATCTGATTTTGGCTCTGCAGTTTAATAACTTCTTATCCCAGATATTTAGGACCTCTTTCTGACATGTACCAACTTCAAGGTAGTCCAATTTAACTTTTCTTGACTGGAGTTCATCTCTGCTTGCTGGAATATAGAACACGATGGAGAATATATGAGTGATCATATCGGAAATCAAATATCTCAATACAGCCAAGATAATATCCAGAATCTCTCTTCTGTTACTATATAGGATACTTTGAATCAATGGATAAATGGTAGGAGACTGATTTTAAATAAACTATTGGGCTATACCTCTATAGACACATGACTCGTATTGCTGAATAATGAACATAAGACAAACCAATGTACAAGAAAAAACATAAAAGAAAAATAATCAGATATGTTTCCTCCCCTTCTCACAACTGCTCCTTCTCCTTCTCTTAACTTTAGCAAAGCTTTGCTGAGTGAAATGAATATTCTGCAATAGAACCCTTATAATACTTAAGCCAATGGTGACAGAATGAACAAAGGATCATCGTTCCATATTTCAAGTGACATGATCCTGAATTCTGCTGATGGAGAGGTATTTATCAGATGTCTTTCTGTGACTAAATCTCAGCAACAATTGTGCAAAGCAATTTATCAGATAATTTTTACTTTAAGTATGTTGCACATTAAAGTAGTTTCACTGTGAGAACTCTCAAAACTTTGAATGCTCCTTCCAGAACTGTAAGAGCTTTGGTAAAGTCTTTTTAAGAAACTTCTCTTTTAAATGACAAAAAGTCAAGATCCTTATCATTATGTGGTCCCACCACCTACACTGTTCATAGTGGTCTCAATAGATCATGACAGCTTTAAACAGATGCTTCTCACAGCAATGCAATTTTTATTTTAGCATCTTTTCCCCTTAACACCATTGCTCAGAGTCACAGTGCAGGGTAGTGGAAAGTGGTAAGAGTTTTTAATCTATCTGACCCTAACGTGCACCATTTGCTAAATTGAGTCTGATGCTCTACCACCTACTCTTTTAATCCTTATTCTCATTTCTTCCAGCAACTCCTGGAGACTCTCATTTCTGCAAGAACTGTCAGTTAATTCTGACAGTTAATTCTGTCAGTAGCACTTTTACTCTGCATTTGTTAGCAAATGGAGAGTCTAATGCATACACCATGCCACTGATGTTGAGAGTTAACCCACTGTTAATGCAGTTCCAGAATTCAAGTGTTGCATATGGAGTCTTTCATAATCATTTGAACGGGTTACATGCTGCATTATTGGAATCTTGAGGGGTCATATTGTGCAATAACTCAGTCTCACACATTTACCATGATCACTGTTGGAAGTAAGTTTACATGGTTCACTGAGGAACCATGATTCTTTAACTGTTTTTCCCCAGATTAGAGTGATACAAACCAACACTGGGGATCCTATGGGAACATAGGACTTGCAAAGCCAAACCAGATCTTCTATCCCTCAAACTAGCTACCTTATTTCCAGAAATGTCCAATACCTGACGCTTCAGCAAAAAGTGGAAGAAACCCATGACAAGCCTCAGTTAATTGGGACATATACATAAGTGCATGGAGGATCAGGAATTAAATGTCTAGACCATTCCACAAGTCTAGTTGCTGAGTATATCCCCAAGTGCTTTATAATTTGTCATCTTTATCTGACTGACAAGGGCCCAGTAAACAATTCTTATAATTATCTGTATTGTGGTAATGTCTACTGGAACCTAGCCACTTTGTGCTAGTCACAAAGCATTTCCTACTTCAATGAGCTTCAACCTAAACTTGGATATTGCCCCTGGATTTTTTAAGAAGAAGTTACCTTTAGGGAACAACGTTATTCTTCAAAGGAAAAAAACAAACAAAAAACCTGGATTTTCTTAATGCAAACTGTTGCAAAATCATAAGAATGTGAAATGCGTGTACTGCCAAAAAGGCATTTGATTCTGGCATCCTTATTTATATTGAGTGGTACTCTGCTCCACAACTATTCTCACTGCATGTGGAGTAAGTAGTACTCAGCGAGAATAAGGGCAGCAAAATTAGGCTTCTTATAGATTTTTATTTGCTTGTTACCATCTTCTTTAAATTTTCCTGTTGTGAAATCACCTAGAAATATTGTGTTTTAAAGAAGTAGCCTTTAGCCACTATCAGAATTAAAACAAGAGGTATTTGCTTCACAAATCTTACCTTCTGCAGAACAAATAACTATTAGCATTCAAGTCTCCTCGAAGGCACAAAGAACAGTGGAAGAGATTCTGTTAATATTTTAATCAGTACATTTAATACAACACATGAGTAGATAAGAATTGCTGAGAGCTATTTCATAAAGGGGCAGAAATTGCATATTAAAAACAAAGCAATAATGATCACTGTGATAAATATACAGCTAAGAATCAGGCTGTCACTAGCTGTTTCAGCTCTTTCTGGGTTTACATTTTTTGATGTCTGTAATGGACTGTAGTGCTGGGAGACCAATCACCACTTGAATCAAGGTGTAATAATGAAATACCCTGTTTGCTTCAATATGCGTCAGTTTTCAATAGGTGCTTTCAACACAATACCACATGCTTGGACTACAATATCTCAACCAAACAAATGCAAAATTAATATGGAGACTGGGAAAGTTTCCAGAACAACTTATACCTTGTCTCAAGCATCCTGTCTCCTCTAACACTAGATAAGGAATGTAGGCACTGGTTAAGCAAAGTCACCTGCGTTTACTTGGTGAGATTAAGTCAGAGGTATTAGCAGCAGTGTATCCTTAGCTGATAAAACTCCACAAGTCAGAGAACCCAGTGGGTTAAAAGCTGGAATGCAGTTACACAAGCAGCCATCACTACACTGTTATTTTCTTGTTTTCATCAGGGAGACCAGACATGCACATTTCGTGTTAATCATTAGCTGCACAAGAGGCATTAGCTTCATGTTCTTTAATCTATAAACCACTTATTTCTTTAGCTGTTTTATCATTTGTTCTTGCAGAAGTCAGATTAGTTTTACATGTTCAGGATACCTGCAAGGTTTGAGATTTCAAGATACAAACAGCCCTTTCAGCAGTACAAAGAGTCTAAAGGAATAATCAGTGCTTATTCACTGTGGCCTCTTCTCTTCCCAAACACAGACTGGCAGGTTGCTAAAAAAAAATAGCCAAGAATAAAGGATTTGGTTGTACTGGCCATCCTTTGATGACTAAATAATCGGTAGATGTTCCCTACAAACCCCAACAGGCCTCTATGTATTTCGAATAGTAGGCAAACTGGGAGGTGAACACACTATGTGCTAAAGTGTATTCAAGGGCATGCATTTGTAGGCACATGGAAAGGCTCCTGCCATTTTTTTCTTCCTCTCCCCTACTATCCTTAGCATGGACTGGTGCCTGTATGTCATACTAAAGAAATGGAGAAACGGGAGGTGGGCATGAAACTTTCCTAAAGGAGGATGGTAAGGATATCTATGCTCAAACAAACAATGAAACTGCAACATAAATGCCAGCCTCTGGAAAATTCAAGACTGCACAGGACAATATATGCAAATTACCACTTGCAGTTTCTTTAGAGGAAAGGCACTAGGTGTAAATTAAATCTGTTTTGATTTCTACAAGTTTTGCACTTAGACCAGGATATTGACTACTACCTTTTGTACAAAGAATCCTGAACAACAGTAGTAAGAATCTTGGCCAAAATCCTGATAAATGAAAAGAGAGAGAGAAACTTCGGACACTTCTCAGGACCTGATTTTCACAAAGTGCCGAGCACTCATCTGAAAAATGAAGCACCTTTAGGGTATCTTAAGTTGGGCACTCAAAAAATGGAAGCACCAAAATACTAATTGCTTTTGAAACTTTAGAACCTTAATTACTTTCTGGTAGAGTAAGAAAGACTGGAAAATATACAAGAAACATTTTGTTGGAATATCATATGTTATTATGATGTATAACACCTATCTGCACAGTGCAACAGAAAATCATTTGCAACCCTGTTGAAATGAGGCACAAAGGGAACAGTCCACTGATGTTTTAAGTATCCATGTCAGTTTGCTAGAAGACGAAAGAGGAAGAAATCCTGTATGGTGGTGTGGTATTCCAGAATCTAGTTGCCCAGGATATGTATTGTAATTGTTAATACTAAATAGATACACACAAGCATACTGAATCATCTTCTGACAGAAAGCATGTTTTTAAATTGCAAAACTGGCATATAAACATGTACTTTTATAAAGAAGGGAAACTTAGGGTGACCAGACAGCAACAGTGAAAAAATCAGGACGGCGGTGGGGGATAATAGGAGCCTATATAAGAAAAAGACCCAAAAATCAGGACTATCCCTATAAAATCGGAATATGTGGTCACCCTTGGGGATCTTGATGTTATATGCTTGATGAGTATGCTATATCTTTGTTCCACCCGATGAAAAAAAGAATCTGTTTAAATCATGGAAGATTTTGCATCTATGCCTTTTTTGGCAATTCTGGCCATGAAACGAACAGAACAGCAATTCATATGCCAGCTGTGTCATCTTTTAATATGCCCGATCTTTTCATGTATTTTAATCACTACATCAAGGAAAAACTGCAAGTTTTGCATGGGACAGCAGTGCTTCTAAGGTTGTAAACCTCAGTCTTGTGCCACTTCTATTTCTGAAACTACTGCATAACTTGTAACAGCACTGGCCCATTGAAGTCAGTGGGAGCTGCTTGTGGTCTGGGTCTCTGAAAGCCAGGCCCAGTTGTTTCTCCGAGTGACTAACCTTCCAGCTTCTGATTTTCTTTTTCCATTCGAAGCAGTAGGATTTGTTGATGGATAGCTTTTCTCCACAGACTCTGCAACTCTTCTGAGTTTTTCCTCCTGCCAGCCTTATCTGGGGCATCCTCATTTTGGAGTATCAAAGAAAGAGGGTCCTCCTCCAAGGCTGGAGCAAGAGGGGATAGTGGCAACAATTCATTTCCCTCAAGCCCATCTGCAAAGAATCACATAGCCATCACTGGAAATCCAGATTACATTGGCTATACATGCCATAGTGAAGACAGCAATTTCTACAGTCACATTCAGCAACAGTGCATCTGATTAGAAGATAAAAACCACACATTTCTAACAGTGAGGGCAACATTTTAAATAAAGTGTTAAGGTCAATGGCTATATTGAGCACCCTTCCACAAACTTCCCTCCACCTCACAAAGGGCATTTTAATAGTTGACCACTCTCACTGCATCCTTATTACCGCTTTCTACAGTTAAGTGTGTTAACTTTTGTAGTTTGCTATATGCTTCACCTAGCAGAGAAGCCATATTTTTCCTCTCTGCTCACACACAGTTCTTGTGCAATAAATCTAGCAGTTCATCTACAATCGTTGAATCTAGAGAACTTCTGTAGTGGATCCACAGCTGGGAAGAGTGATATCGGAGCCATATTAACTAGTCAGAATTTTGAATTTTTAGAAGCAATTTCATGCATTAGTGCATTTAGGAGACCAGTAGATTAACATCTGGAACCAAAAAAAGAAAAATTAGGGAAGGGTGCCTAAAATCCAGATTGTGTTCTATTTGGGACAGAACATGGTCAAAATACTCTCTTTTAAAAAATAAATATTATTGTGTCATATAAGCAGGGTGTGGCAATATTTGCTGATGGAGATAATTTGATCACTTCAGCTCATACACTTTAATACACTTACACTTAAAGGCAGTTCTTGCAGTTTCTCCGCCCTTGATGGCAACTATAGCAACATGCAATTAGTTTGCCTCTACTGCTAGAAACACCAGCTCAAAACAAACAAAAAAAAAAAGACTCAAAGCGACCAAATCTGGTTCAGCAAGTACATTACAACGCTGCATTAAGTTGCTTTTTGTTAACCCCCTCCTTTTGTTTCCAGGAGGAACAAGCAATGGCACATGCACAGTTTGCTTTCTTTAAAGCCCCACGGACCTTGATGCTGCATTGTTGAGGGAGATTTGTTCATGGGTGAAGCAACCCTCAGGAAGATTCGCTGCCGCCAGGAGATGCGGCGGGGGGTAAGAGTCACCCCACTGGCATTTAGAGACTCGTTGCTGCAGACAGACGAGGTCCTTTTCCTTCCCTCCCCATCACTGGAGGAAAACAAGCAGACAGTGCAACCAAAAAAATAAAATAAATCCGCTTAAGGGCAAAGTTGATAAAGGTTCATTTAGTACATCACACACACACACACACACACACGCGATGAGTCAGCGTTAGGTAGGCAAAACAGATCATGATCACAGACCACAACCTACAACATAATTGCCAAATGATGCTGCGAAATTTACTCCAGACAGCAGGTAGAGGGAGCATTAGTATTGAGACACAGTGCTTAGCCTAATGTTCAGGATTAAAGCTTATCTTTTTTTCCAAATTCCATTTGAAACACTAAGAGATATTCCAGTGCAGGAAAATAAGCTAATATTCAGCCTTCAAAAGGCTGCAATTTGTTTTCCTTTCAGCCTAAAGAGGATCTGATGCAACACATCGAGGTGAGGACATCGCTTGAGCACAAAACCCAACATCTCATTTAACTGGCAGGACAGACTAAAAGTAAGCAGGCAAATAAGCCCAAAGGTGGAAATGCTTATGGCTTCAGGCAACCCCCCTCATGAATGATTCCCTCTTCCCATTCTTCAGAGAGATGGCTGACAGTGACAGGCAGCAAGGGGACGACTAGAGAGTGTTCCCCCTCTGCCGCCTCACCTTAGAGGGGAGCCTGGGTTACAGAAAGCCTGCAGTTCTTTTACAGTGCTTTTAAAGTACCTCACACTGCCATCTGAGGAAAGAAGGCAACCAAACCCTCAATACTAAGATAAAATTAAAAGGGTGTATTTTAGAGGTTTTACAAAGCTAGTAGGGCAATGTCACAGGTAACTATCACTGTGCGCTCAATCAGTGGGATGACAATGCATCAGGATGACAGGTTGAAAGTGTCAAATGAGGAATACTGCAAGGCTGCAAACTTATCATGATGAGTTGTCCGGACACTACAGAACATTGCATCTACCAGATGCAGCCTTTGGCAGGAAAGTTCTAAAAGAACCAGAACTTTTCATGCCCCTAGGACCTACTCTACTTATATAATTTTGCTAATCCTCCAAGGATACTGCTGCTACAGACTCCTGAATATATAGAAAAAGGGAGGACTGACAGGCCAACAAGTGCTCAGTAGGATATTTAGGAAGTAAATCTGTAATGGAATGTTACTACAATTGGCAAATTGTAATCAGCCTCTCTGATCTCTCACCTGGTAAAAAGAGAAAGCATGCAAGTGAGCTAGATCGTGTCATACTAAAAGCTACAGTTATGTTAGCTATGTTGCCCTAAGCAACATGCTGAACCAAGGTCACAAATATGTACCTTTAGCAGAGCCAGTTCTGGGCTTTGGAAAACTTCAGTTTACTGAATTTTAAAACAGAATGATTATGTGGTTTATTATCTGAACAAAAGGATCCCATTAAGTCTGCATGGACCCAATTTATCCTGTTTTTTTGTTTTATCTGCCAATTCATGGACTGCAGGTTCAGCAGAGATTTACTACCAGTCAGGCAGCTCTTGTATTGAATATTGTAAACTGAACAACGAACCACTGTAAAAGCTAGGATTGGCTTTTGGATTAGCTAGCGTCACACCCTACCAAAATAACACTATAAATCCCAGTTTTTAATCTTTCTGCGGCCCAATAGTTGCCTTACACATTTTCTGTGGATAATACAAGAAAGAATACTATTTCAATTATATACAATTACAGAGAATGTTATGTGAATACTAATCTAAATGAGGTGATAAAAAGATTAGTCTGAAAATCATGACATGTAACTGCAGAAGATTTTGGGCCAAAATCTGCTCACTTTATGAGCGCGACAATGGGACAAGTCATGCAGGTAAAGCAATAGGATTTGGGTTTATTTATTAAATTTGTTAGATGGATTAGGAAGGATGCAAACTACAACTACTATTAACATTTATTCAAATGTTTGCATCATGCATTAGAACATAAAGCTAAATCATTACAAATCTTACAAAAATGTAACCTTGATAAGAAAAAAAGAGAAGCATAACCCCTTCTTTTTATCATTCTTTATACAAATAAAAACAACTCAAACCATTATTCTAGTGCAAGCCTTCAAAAGGGGGATGCAGTTTGGGGACACGCAATTCTGGGGCAAGTGACTGAGAAGAAAAATGAAACATCACCAGTGTTTTATTTACAATATTTAACATGCACAGAAAAATTTGAGGTGGAGAGGTAGCTACCGCATATTTTAGTTGCTGATTTAATCTGGCACCTTTCTGACCATCAGTATACTCAATGTGATGAGTTACTTGTGCTTCACTGGTTATTTCTCTGTAGACAAACATAGCTACCATTATGCACTTCACACAACAAGTCTCTCGTCCTTGGACACTTAAGATAATGTTGGTAATTATGCATTGTCTTCCAAAATTCCCCTGTAATTCTGAATGACTAGCTTAGTTCCTCATTTCCTTTTCCAAAAACAATTGACTATTGTAGAGGTAGTTGGTGTCAGACTTATACATACAGCCTGAAGCATACAAGTGGCTATTTAAAAAAGTATACAGTGTTTTTTCTGATAATCCCTCATATATTTTTTTTTTTAAAAAAACCTATAAATAGAGTGCCTTGGAATTTCTTACATTCCACTTTGATAGTTTGCCTCTCTGAGCTAAGAGGACCTAAATTTAAACTCTGATCTGAAAGGCATGTAAGGATGTATTATAGGGTAACAGAAAAAGCAAGTAACCCACAGCTCAGATAAACATTAATGTTATTTATAAGCTCCACCACTAAAATGAGCAGATGGAACCAGAAACTGGCCAAGCTGGGTTCAGAAATGGTCATATCAGTTCCACCATATATTCCCAAACTTTCAAGTATGTGGTGATAGATTTCTATGCAACTATCTTAGGAACTGCTAACAATGTTCAACTCGGTATCTAAGCCTAGTGGGCTGGAATCTGCTCTCCGTTACACTAATGAAAATCCAGATTAGCTAACTTCAGAGGAGTTACTTCAGATGTGTACTAGCCTAAACATTTAGTACCCAGGTTAGGCAGGTGCATGCTGGAGGTCAAAAGGATCAATACCACTATAATCACCCCACTCTGAACTCAGTGGGCAGCCAAACATTAACTCCCAGCTCCTCTCAGAGGAGAAGTGTCCAGACAGACATAGATGCTAATGGCTAGGGCCCTATCAAATTCACATTTGTGAAAAATGTGTTGTGGACCGTGAAATCTGGTCTTCCCTGTGAAATGTGTCTTATGTGTACTTTTACCCTCTACTATACAGATTTCACAGGGGAGACCAGCATTTCTAAGACTGGGTGGTCCTGCCCAAAAGGGAATCATAGAGGCGTTGCAAAGTTATTATAGGGTGGTTCCAGTATTGCCACCCTTACTTCTGTGTTGCTCCCTTTATAGCTGGTGGCCAGAGAGCGGTGGCTGTTGGCCAGGTGCCCATCACTGAAGGCAGTAGCAGAGAAGTAAGAGTGGCAATATTATACCATGCCATCCTTACTTCTGCACTGCTGCTTGCAGTGGCCTTGCCTTCACAGCTGGACTTCCAACCAGCAGCAACTGCTCTCTAGTCACCCAGGTCTGAAGACAGTGCTGCTGTTAGCAGCAGTGCAGAAGTAAAAGTGGCAATACAACAATCCCACACCAGAATAACCTTGTAACCTGCCCCCCCAAAACCCTCTTTTGCATCAGACCCTGACATTTCAGATTTAAACATGTGAAATCATGAAATTTACAATTGTTAAAATCCTGTGATAAATCCTATGAAATTGACGAAAACGGATCATGAATTTGGTAGAGCCCTACTAATGGCAATATGGCTCCATAGACGCTGCTGCTATGGGGGCAATAACAGGCCAACCACCAGCATGGAGAACTGAAGCACCAAGTTTTTGCAGCTACCAGGGTAGGGAAGCATTATCCTTATCTCTGTGATCCATCAGACTGCATGTCAACCTGAGGGAAACATTCAAAGGAGTCTTCCAAGGCTTTGTCATAGGAGGGTACCATTGGGCCTTACAGAGCAAACATTTCTACAAGCTGGAAAGCTTATTTAGGTTCTACTATATATCCCTCTTCGTAAAAACACTAAGGGTGAGCACTGTAGTTTTAATTTCAGATTATGCTTAGTCAATAAGCACCTGTTAGGAAGAAACTTTTCATAGGACACGGAGAAAAAAAATTGTTGCTTTTTTCAGCGCGAATTGAAAACAACTTGCTTCGAGAAGAGGCATTTTATAATTGCTTCAAAAGCTATGGAATTCCTCCCCTACCCTCCCTCTCCCCTCAGTTCTTTTTGTTGTATCATAACATGTGCACTAGTAAAGCTAAAACTACAACCGTATACCATGTAATATTAATAGCCCACCCACACTTAGGCATGCAGGGATTTGTACAGGCAATTAAAATAGATTGCATATTCAAACATAAGTAGGTAATATTTGACAGTATAAAATGTTAAACAGCCAAAAAGTAGAATAGCTAGGAATGAATAGGTTGAAGAATACTGCAAACAGCTGAATTAAAAACGTGGATGTTGCTGTGGCATCTGAATGGCAGGCATTCTCAATGTTCAGCATACATTCTCATAGTAATGGTTCCATACACAAAGATTTCAATTTGGAAGTTATGCAAATGCAAAGAGATCCCTAAAAATGTACTTGACTAAAGTAAAAAGTGATTTTTTTAAAAAAAATTCTGATATGCTGACTCTTTCTGCCCCCATGAAAAAACAGTTTTGGATTTTGCTTACAATGGTCCTTTCTGTGCCTAGCAAGCACAAACAAGGCTTCTGGCAAGGTGAAGCATGTTTGTATGTGGTAGTCACTGCCTGCTAAAACATTTTCCCTAAAGCATGACAAAGTTCTGGTTAATATACAGTACAGTATTCTACATTCTGTTTCTACCGGGCATTCTCTTCACAGTTCAATTCTAAATAAGAATGATCATTCTCAGTAAAGCTTCTGAACAAATACTCTTTGATCCTTAATACTTAAACCCTTTGCATATATATAACCCAAAAAATGAAATTAGAAATACAATGAAATGCCTCAGACATTTATCAGTATGTACTTTAACTCTTCAACAGCCAGAACATAATGTGAAGACAGTTGCCTTGCAGAAACAGAATGTAGAATACTGTATATTAACCAGAGCTTTAAGACATGCTTTATGGGAAAATTTTCAAGTATATGTCTGAAGGCTCAATAACCCATTTTCTCATTTTGATAAGCTACAACTATATTATATTAAAGCACACCAGCATATCTGTCACCTCTTTTTGTTAGATACTACATGCTAGACATACACGCTATGTTGAAAACTAGACAGCTTCTGTTATGTACGATACACTCTGTAACTTACTGCTTATTTTCATTTAACTGCAAATACAAACTGTTCTTCACTTATCTACAGCTTACTTTCAAAATAACTCTTAAAGGTATCCTCTCAAGATTGCTCTTCCAAGAAATAAGATCATGTTGAATTACAATACTTATCTGAAATGTTTTGTACTTAAATCCCTTCATTACGACTGACCCAGGAGTAACTCTTTACTCTTGCTGTTCATGTCAAGATTTGCATTTTCTTCAATTTGCTTTCACTTCAACTTCTGCTTTTCTTTGATGCAACTAAATAAATAACAGTTGGGCAAATAGAGAACCCGCTTTGCCGTTTGAAAACTAAAAATGGACAGACAATCCCAAATCCAGTACAAATGATCGCATGGAATTTGAATTCTTGTGACTTGGGCTGGCATAAGGTTAAGAAATAAAGCATTTCTCCCTCAGGGGACCAAAAAAAGTTGGTTCCCACCAGTTTAAATCTCTCTTTTGGTTACATTTGATAACCATAAAGTTAAAGTTATCTTTATTCTGAAAGATTATTTTTTCTGCTGCTATTTTGTTCAGAGATTGCTCCTAAATCCTTTGCTAACAAACTTTTAGTGCTCTAGCAACTAAGAAAAGCAATGAAGTATTTCAAAGATTTGGAAAGCATACTAATTAGAATTTAAACACTGGTAACTCACTGGTAGCCAGTCAAAACACACTACAGGTAAACCAGTGTGCTGCAACTGGGACACAATCTAAACTGGTGAGCTCTAAACTGGAACTAGCTTTTATCCTTGTTGCAAAGTCCATGTAATTATTCATGTCTTGCACAGCAAAAATAAGAATCCATGTTAATAGTCTAGCCATCAGGAACAACCCTACAGCAACAAACTGAAGATTCCCGAGATGAAGGAAACGAGATTTAAACGAAAAACCGGATTTTGCTTTCAAGCTTCAAAGGGGTTATTTTAAACAGCCAGTTAAGACACTCCATCCCCACACTGTTAACACCTAAAATGGTCTTAAACAAGAAGAGCTCAGGGCAAAATTTCTACCCTAAATTTGCAGTTGGGAAGAAAGCAGTTTACCACTGTAAACAAAACCTTTCCATGTTGAATTCTGGAGAGGTTCCAAGCACTAGCAACATCCATTGACTAAGGCAGAGTTGAGGGTGTTCATTATCACTCAGGAATTGTCTCTATGAAGCTGAGACACCTGTTAATGGACAAACCCTGTTAACAATGGCAAAGGTCAGAAGACTGATTAAAGCTCTTTCAATGAAATCAAGATTGAAGTATGCCAGAATAAGAAGTGGATCAGGACCAAAGGATCTGTCCCAATGATGGCATTTTAATACAGTACTTCCAATAACATACCTCATTTTATTCAAAAGGGCCAGATTTTTAAAGGTATTCAAGTGCCTAGTGGAATTTTCAAAAGTGTTAGGGTGGTGTTAGGCACAAAGGTGCTTCTGAAAAAAATCTCACAAGGTCCTTAGATAACCACTTTCGGCCAGATTTTAAAAGGTAACACACACTAAAGTTTTTTGGTAAAAGCCAGTAATTATCACCGAGATACTTTCACAAAGACTACACATTGTCCAACTAAACGGAGATATGTTTGTTGTGGGAAACAGACATTCGGTCTCTAATACCTCAGTACAATTTTGTTTTAAATTGACCACTGGTATTGCAATGAACATGTGAAAAACAAAATACTCAGAGGATCACATTTGTGTATCTTTAATTCTCACTTTGGTACCACCTAAAATAACTGCACAGTTTAAGCAGGGTTGGTTTTTACTCAACAGCTGTACAGTTTAACTGGCATTTATTGTATTTGAATAAACCCATCCAACTACTATAAATCAAACATAGCTGTTAAAATTAGCTCTGCGAAAAATAAGCAGACACACACTCCTGCTGCCCATTACGATTTGCACAAAATCAAGCTACATATAATTTACATGTAACCTCAAACTGCATAAGGGGAAGACTAACAAGAATTTCCTCAGTAACATCTACATTAACCACTAGGTGTTGTGAACATGCAGTCAAAGGTTCCAAAAACTGTGGCAGAGGATACTGCATTTTCTTAATAAGGAAAAAAGTGTTTTGAGCTAAGATATACAACAAAGTCTACTGATCTCTGCAAGGATCTCTCTTAGTAAAACAGCCAGGTTTGTGAAAAGATACAAGCGTTTTGAAGTTATAATTAATGGCCTTAGACGTTAAAACAAAATCTACAGCTTTTTGCCTTTCGAAGAACTGTTGTATTACACAACCTGTTTTATTTTAACATGACATTTCCAGCCATCCTGGGGTGGGGGGAGGTGAGAGAGAAAGCAAACTTTTGCTACGTGAACCTATCAAGACAGAAAGCTGTCAGGAGGAAAAAAAAAAAAAAAAAAAATCAAGCCACAAGAAAGATGTGAATTTCCTCTTTCATGCCTCAAGCTGATGCCATGTTATGGTGGTTTCAAAGTAACACATTTGCAATGTGAATCAGAGAAAATCTAATGTAGGAAGAGAACGCCATTTGGATGATGCTTAATTCTTTTTAAACCAAGCCAAATTATATGTATTTGAATGTTTGGATGACTGGTGATTATTACATATCATCACTCAGTTTTAACTGCATAAACACTGTAATATCTCATTTTCACAAACACACTCCAGATTAAAGAAAAAAAAAAAAAAAAAAAAGAAGAGGACTAGAAAGAACAGGATGTGAAATGTTTTGCAGAGCTCAAAGTAATGCAGATGAAACACCATCCATACAGCATTTTCTAATAAAACATCTGCATTTTTCTCAATTGTCTATTCATATTAGACAGATAGGTACACACACACACACACACACGATATTAATCCTAGCAACAGAGTTTAACACTAATTTTCATTTAAAAGCTCCACACTAAGATGCACAATATCCTTGTCTAATGTATTATTCAAAGTGGTGTTTTACAAAAACAGATTTTAAGACAGAGGGCCACATTCTGATCTATTACACTAGTGTAAATCTAAAACAACTTCATTGACTTCAGTGGAGATTTTTACACTGGCACTATTGAGATTAGACTCTGGCCCACAATATAAGAGAAAAATAAAAAACGACTTCTGGCAGTGACCATATCTCACTCTGTGTGGAATTAATATTCAGTCCTTCCCCAACTTCCGGAAACACATGTGCTTATCCTTAGTAAGCCTAGGGCATGGCTGCAAGGTTGTTTATATTTAAATGGCCTTCCTTTCTGTCTATAAAGTGATAAACAAATACTTCCAGTTTGTGGTAGAATTGTGGGATTTATAGAGACTCCTCAGCATTAACCAAATGTAGATGGAGGATTAAAGACTGTTGATACCTACTAACAAAATTGTAAATCCCAAATCAATCTATGTCAGTGAAATAGAAGTAGGATTCTGAGTCCTATGAGAAGAGGCACTTCCTTCATCTTTAATTAACCCGATCATTATTGGAAAACTATGCTAGAGTAAACAAAGATAAAATGATGGCATTGTAGTAAGTATTGTGAAGCTTCAATCAGGATCAGGGCCCTTCAATGTTGGAACTGGATAGATATGCAACTAAACAGCATCTCTACCCCCCAGAGTTTATAACCAAATTTAAATGAGTGATTGCAAATTCATTAGAAGCAAGTGGGGGATTATTTCCTTTAGACACCCCAAAAACTTTAAAAGCAACTTCCCTTTACACATCACATGACTGGATATTTATGCATAAACAGTCTCTCTGCAGACTGACAAATTTCAAATTGGGATTTGACAATAAACCATCTAAGACAACAACTGACAGACGCTGGTGCCTGTACAGTGGAGGAAGGTGGGGGATGGATAGTCAAGACAGTCCCTGTCTCGGCCCCAACAGGAGAACAGTTTCTTTCCCACATCAAGAGGAATAAGCAGTTATTGCGACAGTCCGCAGGGTGACCGAATAAAAGCCAGTAAGTAGTAGAGTGCACAAAAGGCTGACTGGAAGAGGGGACTGGAGGAGAAAGGGAGTCAGTTTAAAAAAGCAGCTGCAAGAGTCATGGAATCAGAGTGCTCAACCAACATCTCAATCACTACAGCTCTGATTCAGGAAAACACTTAAGAATTTGCTTAAATGCTCTCCTGAATCAGGGCCTATGGTTGCAAGCTTAAGGTTTGTTTGTTTGTTTGGTCTATCTAGGTACTTATGTGGCCTTTTTCACCACTGCAGCAAAGAGCCTTTCCCACAGCATCCTCTTTTCGCCTCTTTTAAATGGTAAATCCTTCTAAGCCATGATACCTTTGAGAAGCATCTAGCAGTGAGTGATTTGATTAATTACTGAATGAAACATTGTTAACAACAAGATATCCCATTTCCTACCACACATATCAAGGCTGCATGTTAGCAAGGGACTGGCATATTACGTATGTTTCGTGGCTCTCTCCCCTCATGTTAGCTTTACAGAATGATTCATGCTGGTGGTTAGCCAAACATAATGACACTTTTCATGCTGTCCCACATAGCGCAGAAAAGAGAAATTAATTGGTGAAATGCTCATCAAAAGCCTTATGTACTGGTATTACAAAATCAACACAGTGGTTTTGCAGCACTACTACGAGTGTAACTAGGTGTGGTTACCCCTTGGAATCGGATGTGCCTTTTTTACTTTTAATGAGCATTTCTAGAGTCAGTTCCTCAAATCAGATGAACTATTTAGAAAACCTGTTAGAAAAATGTTAGCACAAGAAGTGACGTTTCAACAAGAAGTGACGTTTCAAAACCCAAAATGCCATTTCATTGACAACTCCACGTTATAAGCCAGCTGCACAGAATGCTCTGCACTGCAGACATAGGACACTCCTCTCACCTCTCGGAAAGGTCATTTTCTGACTGCTGGAGCAGCCTGCCTGAGCTCTGGTAAAAGCTTTTCAGGAAAGAGGGGGCAGAGAAGGAAGAGGAAAGTCCACTCTCACTACGATATCGTCGTCGAGCTACAAGCACAGGACTGAGTGCAGGCAATAAGACAAAATGTAGCAAATGTGTCTAAGTGTGCTAGTTACAACAATTAAAATACCTACAACTGTTATAAATATTAGGCCAGCTGCTACCTTGATTTACACGGACTGCGTCCCCAACAAAATCAATAGAATTGTACAGGATACAAGTTGGGACAAAAATTGGCCTAATTAATCAAAATGTAATAATTTGATTTAATTAAAGAGAGACACCAGAATGAAGCTAAAGTATAGGCAACCAAGAAGATCTCTTATTTCTTTAGTTTTAGTTAATCTCAACAAGACAGAAATATCCACTGTTTGTAATGTATTTTGGTGGTTCTACTTTTATAGCAAAATTTGCTTTGAAAAATAAAAATACCAAGAAAGATTAGAGAGGGAATGATCCAGGAAAGTGAATATTTTCTCAGCACATTTAAAGTTGAAAACTTTTTCAGAAAATTCAAGTGCAAGGTTATTGTAGAAATTGCTTCATAATTACTCAACACCAATTTCAAAAATTTTGGAAAATTGAAATCCTACATATATGTTACAAGAAAGACGATCACATAACATTTCAATAATTTACAAAAAAATTAAAACCTATTTGAAGACATATTAGAATAATTTCAGTTGCTTTGATATAAATATTTCTAGCTGATTGCTCATTCTGGGACAGAAAGGAAGAACAACCTAAGATCAAGTTGTTGTGAAGCTGTTGTTTTGACTGGAAGCCTGCTGATCATGCAACTTAAGTCAGTTACTTCTTGAAGACTATTTCAAAGTAGTGAAGTCAGCAAGTCTTTAAATACTGATTGCTAAGATTTCCTGTTTGCATACACCATCATCTTGTTCAGTGGAAAAAAAAAAAAATACTAAAATGATCTGCCAAACACAGGGATAACATTCTGATGAACTCATTTCGAAGCTTCTTTTTCTTGTCCTCCCCCACACCTCTATATGAATTAGAATCAACTTGATAAGTAAGAGAGTCACTTGCGGTGTTAACCTCATCATTTTAATAAGAATACTGAACAGAAAAAAGAATTGCTAGTGTTTCACCCAACAAGATTTTTTAAAATATATTTCTAAAAATGTAAACCCATGTAAAATGTAGAGGCCACTTCCGTAGTTTGGGGAAAGAATGTTACCAGGTAAGAGGAATCAGAGTGTAGGGCAGTGGTGGGCAACCAGTAGCCCGTCACAGTAATCCACTGGTGGGCTGCCAGACAGTTTGTTTGTATTTGCATGGCTGCCCACAGCTCCCAGTGGCTGCGGTTCGCTGTTCCCGACCAATGGGAGCTGCGGGAAGTGGCACGGGCCACAGGGACATGCTGGCTGCTATTTCTTGCTCCAATTGGCCAGGAACAGCGAACCATGGCCACTGGGAGCTGTGGGCAGTTGTGCAAACATAAACAAACTGTCTGGCAGCCCTCCGGAGGATTACCCTGATGGGCTGTGTGTGGCCCACGGGTTGCCCACCACTGGTCTAGGGCCTGAGCAAGGAAAGAAAGACTGAGTGATGTTGAGCTTTTACGCTCATTCCTGGACATGGGGAGAGTAAAGGAGTATCCAAGAAGAGCTGGAAAAGAATTGCGGTGGCTCCTTCTGACCAAAATGAAGGAACCAGGATTGTCTCCAGTGGGAACAGCCTCCCAGATATGCTAGCAGGTCTCCAGAGTAAAAGGAAAAGAGTTTAAAAAGGGAGACATTTGGGAAAGGGCACTATGGAACCCAGATATGTTGTCCCCTCAAAAAAGTTAAATATAGCCGAGGAGTCTCACAATGTGGTGGTAATATTGAATTTCTACAACCCTTTCCTCGAGAGATTTCACTGACCTGGTGGGAGACAAAGGAAGGCACTAGAGCATTACCTACATTAGAGCTCCTGCAGTGTGGCTACCTGGGAAGCTGAACTGATGGGAATTTCCCACCTATTAACATTCTCTAATGCAGACACAGCCAAAAAGGTTAAGTGGTTTGCCCAAGGCCACAGAGCTGAGATGAGAACTGGCTCTTTGGTTAGTTAATTATTATCTGTGTATCAACTGGGGTACTGCAACAAGTGCTTTAGCTGTGGAGAAATTTTCTGAATACAATTATTTAGAAAAATGTAAACACTGCACAAGCAATCTATGTGAACATTAACAACAATGGCTTAAATGCATGGATGGGCCTTACTTATATTATTCATTTCATTCTATCTTTCCTCGTCAGAAGAGGTCTGAAAATGCTTGTACAGATTTGAATGCCCAAACTCACCTGCTCTGCTCTATAGAATTCTGTCTCCGAAGTGGAGACTTAACACTCTGGGACCTCCCGTCCTGGAAAGTAATCCTTTTCTTGGCACTGGACGTTGGATGACTGAAAGTATGCGCACGCCTTCTAAACTGAGGAGAATCGGAGTCCTCTTCGGGAAATGGCTGCCAGACCGAGGACACGGGGGAAGCTGGAGGAGTGGCCGGAGGAGAATCCCCGGGTGAACAGTCCTGAAAGGAAATCAGATAGGAGTGATACTTTCTCCCCTGCACTGTACAACTGGTAACATAACTGAACAAATCCTACAGCTCATCAAGGGTCTGGAAGGACTAAAGCCTCGCCCCTTCTTGGTCACAACCTATTGTATGCTAATTATCAGCTACGCAACCAACACCAGACATCCTTTGATAATTAGGTCTGAAATAGTAATGTCCTTTTAAAGCAACAAAGAGGGTGAACACAAAGCATTCATAATAGACCAGAAGCTCCTCTCTTGAACACCCTTTGGCTACTAACAATTGCAACTGCTAGACTTCTAGCTCTTTCAGGAAAAAGAAAGTATCACAGCCAAAGCTGGTTTGTACTAGCTTCCTCGACATATCATGAACATATTTCCTGTACTGTCAGAGCAATATCCTGGAAAAGAGATTATTATTACACAGCCAGATTCCGAATAACAGCAGCAGGAAAATCAAATAATAAAAGCTGTTATGGATCCTCCTTCTCCTGGGGAAAAAACTATCATTCATTCAAATGTTGTGTGAGGTAAAAGGAAAAAAGACATTAAAAACAGGAAATAAAATGAAAGTGAACAAAACCGAAATTACACAAAGGGGTTTCCAGGCATCTTTTTTATTCAGTAACAAATGATTTGTGTTTCAACATCTTTATGTATATTCTTTTAACAATGGCAATTATTAGCTACTTTTGTGTTCACCATTTTACCATGGTACAAGCAGCTTTTTTTACTTGAAAAAAGTAAGATTTTTTTTTAAAAAATTGACTTTTCTTTTTAGTTTTAACATCCCTCTGAAAAGTCATGAAGCAGAAGCAGACTAGAAATTCCCTGGTTCAGTTTGATCACAAAAGCAAGTTAGGTGAAGTTTATTTTTTAAACAGCCAGTATAAATGAAAAACCGCAAGATTTTCTATAAAAGTTTGAGCTTTAACAATAATGTGGTTTAGAAAACTGAGATACATACAATGGCCAGAGAGGATTATCCTGAACTGTGCTGTACATTACTTGAGCTTTGCAAAATACACGTTTTTTTATGTGGCCACCTTGAAATCAAAGAAGGAGAGTTGCTGTGTTACTGCATTAGCCACAGCACATTCTAGTTTTAATTAATTTTGTTACATACCTTGTCAGAAGTAAGGCTGCTGCCCCGTTCAAAGCTGTCCATGCTGCCCAGACGGCCTCGCATTCGGCTAGCTCCCTGCAGGAATGAGAGAGTTCCAGTTTATCCCAAGTTTTGTTCTTCATAGTAAGATTATATAAATTGTTTAAAAAGACTGGAAAAAATAGCAGTGATCCTGCAGGTGAACAGTGAGGTGCTAAAAAAAGTCATAAATAAAAAATAGTCCATATAACAACTGCATATACTTATGTATCTTTAATTCAATCTATTCTTTAATTTCAGAGCACTAAATTCACTCACTGATTTTTTAAAATTTGTATGCTATGCAATGGGTTTAAATATTAAATAAAGTTATTCACAAGGAAAACACATGAAATTTTATCTTAAAGTTTGATGGCATTCATAGATTATAAAATAGAATCTATAAATGTTTGGGATTTTTATATACAAGCATTACATATATTTTTTTACATTCCAATCCAGCATGGCTGCAACCAGAGTATGCCTCAAATGTAGAGTCTTATCGTATGTTTACATCTATATAGGACAGTTCCATCATCTCAGAGTCGTACAGTGAGATTTACAGTCCATTAAGCCCTCTCTTCATTACAGAAAGTCATCACTGGTCTTCTTCTGCAGTGAAGAATGGAAAGATTTTGAAGCATAAAAATCTGTTGCAAGTAAAAAGAATTGCCTGCTTCCACGTCAAGGTTTTTGACAAGGAAAAATAAACTACGTCTTAGCAGAGGCAAGGGAGAAATTCTGCATTAAAAATGCCATCCCCTGAAGGGAAAAATACAACAAACTTTAGGAAGAGGTCCTGATCGCAGTAAGGATCAAACAGGGATATGCTCCAAATAGGGACATACTTATGCTTCATTTTCCTGAAGGCAGTATGCGTAGTCATTGGCAATTTAGTTTAAACATGCAGAGTCACAAAAAGAGTTGTTTTGAAATCTAAATACATGACCTACTGCAACCAAAAAAAACTACCAGAAGTAATTACCAGATACATTTTTTGTTGGATTCCTGTGCATTGAACCCCATAGATTCTCTCTCATAATCATTAAGACATTTCTAGAACCTGTCTCTCGCTCTCATATCTTCCCAAAAAAATCTTTTCCTATTTGACAAAACATTATTTCTGTTCCTCAAAATCTATAAGCCTTAATTTATTCCCAACCCACTCAGAACCTTTAACAGAGGCAGATTCTTTTCTTACAGGGCTTTCTCTCCCATTCCCAGTTCAACACGCTTTGGAACAACCAGACTGCATCTAATTCCCTGACTCTTCAAATCCTGTTTTGAGTAAGATAGATTTATTAGAATGGATTTGGAGTCACAACCTACAAATTCTACTGTAGGTCTCCCACTTTTCCCTGGGGTAAGTGATTCCATCCTACATCCTTTTGTAAGGTACCTTTCTTTTCTTCTACAGGCTATTTACAGTTGGTGTTAGCATGATCTATTGGAGAACAGAATCATAGAACTGTAGGGCTGGAAGGGACCTCAAGGGGTTATGCAGTCTATCTCCCTGCTACAGGAAGACCAAACATATCTAGATTATCCCTGACAGGTGTTTGTCTAATCTGTTTTTAAAACACTACCAATGATGTGGATTTCACAATCTCTTTAGGTCATCTGTTCCAGCACTTAGATAAAAGTTTTTCTTAATATCTAACCTAAACCTCCCTAGCTGTAAACTAAGTCTATTACTTTTTGTCCTACCTTCAGTGAACATGGGAGAACAATTGATCACTGTCCTCTTCATAACATCACCTTCTACTTCTTTGAAAATTTATGTTCCACCTCAGCCTTCTCATCTCTAGACTAAACATGCCCAATTATTCCAGACTTTCCCCCAAGACCTCTCTTATTTTTGTTTCTCTCCTCTGAACTCTCTCCAATTTGTCCACGTCTTTCTTAAAGTGCCATGCCCAATACTGGACACAGTCCTCCAGATGAGGCCTCACCAGTACCAAGTAGAGCAAAACAATTACCTGCTATGTCTTACATGACACTACTGTTAATACACCCAGAATGACACTGGCTTTTTTTGCAACAGCATCACACTATTTATGATCCTCTATGACCCTTATTCTTTTCTGCAGTTCTGCTATCTATCCAGTTATAACATGACCGTATTTACCAAGAATAGTCAGTGAACCCTGTAAGCTTTGGGTGAAACATGCTATCAGATATTCCTCCAGCTCTTGAGGCATGCTACTTTGATACTTAATCAGAGACACAACCGCAAACTGATTTGCTTTCTCCCATGCTGCTTTTCACACCTGGGAGAAGCACCCCAAACAGCCATAAAACTAACTCATTATCCTTGTTCAAAACACTCCTTTTTCTGTGATGGCTACAAAACTGTAACAGTGATTAGGCTGCTTGTTGCTGAGATCACAGCCTATTGTGCTGACTAATATTGTCTCATTGGGGAATTTTTGTTCTGCCCCATCCAATCTGACTACATTTGTCTATTATCTCATCTTATACTGAGATTGTAAGATCTTTGGGACTGTCTCTTTGGTCTGACTGTAGCACCTAGAACGATGAGTCCTGGTCATTGACTGGGCCCAGAGGTGCTACGGTAATACAAATAAATATTTTATAGAAATTGTTGATAGACTTAAGGCACAGTAGCTCCTCTTGCTGTACTCACAGCCATAGGTAATGTTTTACAATTTCAACAACGTTAAGAACTGATTTGGGTTACTTTGTCCTGCCAGAGCTTTAGTCCTGAAGACCACTATCGGTGTCATGGATGTGCACACTACCTCCTAAAGCCAGTTACCAACAGAAAGGAATGCTGGCCCTGAAACATCTCTCTTTAGTGGCATATGAAAATACTGTGAATTAACACATTATTTTTGTTTAAGGAAGGGTCATGTTATGCTTTTGAAATTAAAAAAAAAAATAAAAGATAACTACTATAAATATTACATTTTTGAACCTGAGAAAAACCTTTGGTTTCTTAGTCTGGTATGCGCGCTAGGAACAAAATGCACAAACTGTATTTAGGAGGTTTGAGCTCAAACACAGGCTATATTTATTTTTCTGGGATACGCAGCTATGAAGCTACAGCTTGTTTTCAATGCAGCCCTGGCAAATTTCAGGACATTTCAGCAAAGTAAGCAAATGAGAAAGAGCTGTACTTTCGAGGTTTTTAGTTTTAATAAAACAAATAGGCTTCTCATTTAGGCAGGGGTGAAAGTAACTTAAAGGACTTACTGGTACTCTGGAGTCCTGAGGAAAGGAGGAAGGCTCTACTGGAAAAGGCGTGGCCTCTTCCGGAAGAGGCAGGCCCTTTGAATCGCTGACAGAGCCTCAGGGGTCCAGCAGCAGGGCTCTGGCAGCCATTTAAAGGGCCCGAGCAGTAGCAGGGGCAGGAGTCCTGGGCCCTTTAAATCGCCATCTGAGCCCTGCTAGTACTATCCCAGAGCTCACACCGTGGGGCTCTGGTGGCAATTTAAAGGGCTCAGGGCTCCAGCCACTGCTAGGAGCCCCAGGCCCTTTAAATTGCTGCCTGGGGAAGCCGGTCCCCCAGTACAGCGCAGTGGCTCTTGCCGGTATGCCGTACCGGGGCAGACCGGCTTACACACACCTGTGCATTGAGGGTTAGACTGTAAACCGTCTGCTGACGTGAGGGAGCACTTACTCAAGTAGTGCCACTGATGTCAATGGGACTATCTAGGCAAGTAGCTGTTCACAATCCTGTCCTTACCGTGTTGCTTGAGTGTTTTATAAGTATATATTTTTCAATCCATTATGATTAATAATGCATCTTTAAAAAAAAGTTAAAAATGGACAAACATGAAAACTTTGCATGTACAATCACAGGACGAGAAAGGATTTTACATTCCATGGATTTCTTGGTCTTTCTTCTTTTGTGATCTACTAATCAAATATGGGAACAGATTTTTCTGAGACTACGAACACAGCAACTTTCTGAATAGAAACTTTGAATTTTTTTATTTTTTTTTTGGACAACTAAGGCAATGTCCTGTATTATCCTGGGCAAACCTTACTGAATTAGGTTTAATATATTTGGAGTGCATTGTATTAAAAATGGAAATGTTTATGTACTGCTGTGGGATTGTATGGAACTTCTTTAGCAAGAAGACAGGATTAATGCAACCTCTGGGAGACATGAGGAACTTCAAAGGATTTTGGGTAACAAACTGCTCAACCTGTGTAAGTGGATTTCCTAGGAAATACCTGGGAATGAGGGGGTAAATCTATCTTTTTGAAGCTATTCCCTGGGGAGAGAACTCAATTCTTTGCTAATTACTTTATCCTGCAAACTCCAGATCAAAGACCCCTGAACTGTATGAAGGGTGGACTAAACATGTCATGAAGCTGCTTGCTCTGAGCTGAAGCTGTGATGAATGTGAAACCACAAGCAGAGCCGGTACAAGCACTAGGCAACCTAGGCAGTTGTCTAGGGCAGCACCAGTTTTGAGGGCGGTACTTAATTATTTTGAGGGCGGCATTTTCTCACCATCGGCAGCATTTAGGCAGCAGTTCCCAGGCAAACTTTTGGCGGCATTTCAGCAGACATGACAGCACTTCGACAGCAGGAAACCAACTTCCGGAATACTTTTTTTTGTGCTGCCCCAGCAGCTCCGCCCATCTTTGGCGGACCTCCTCTGCTGTTCTCCTTAGCTGCCTAGGGTGGCAAAAATGCTGATGGCGGCCCTGACTACAAGGCAACTCCCTGGGTGGGGTTTTGAAAGATTGATCTTGCCAGAGCCCATAATAGGGTTGCATTGATCTCATGCAAGCTTATTAGCATGCATATATTCTCTTTTATTGTTTTTAATGTGTTTTCTGTATAGTACTTTTACCTTAAGAATAAAATAGGCTTTCATAGGAAGTGTTGTGTGGTAACTTATTAACTGTTATTAGTGAACAGAAGGCAAGAGAAGCTTGCTTAAGGCAGCCTGTCTCTTGCTAAGAATGACAGCGGAGGCAGGAAGCTGTTCAGCCTAGAGATACTCCAGTCAGAGGCGGGGGGGGGGGGGGGGGGGAGAGAGGAGAGGAGAGAAAGACAAAATTTCCACTCAAGAGAGCTGACAGGTTGCGGGAGGAGGGAACAGATGAAGTTGATCTAAACTATGACAAAAAACCAACAAGAAGAATAACACTAATACAGATTAACATGGCTGCTCCTCTGATACTTGAACTATGACAGTTTTTTTCTTTCCTGGTTCTAAAACTGCATAAATCTTTTGATTACTAAAACTTTAAAATAAAGAGGACAAGTCATGTCATTAGTAGTTACATTTTGGTACAGTTAAATGACTTGGACCATTATTAGGGCCACATTTTGCAAGACACTGTAAAAACAGAGAGAGAGAGAGAGAGAGAGAGAGAGAGAGAGATGTTTCCTGCCCCAGAGATTTTACAATCCAACATGAAATGAGCAGCAGCCTTTTAAAAGAAAGAGAGGAAAAAAGATAAAGATAAGTTACAATGTATTATGTTTTATAATTTGTATTATAAAAGGCCCAGTCCTGGATCACGGCCCTGTTGTTCCAAGCAGTGTACATACGCAACAAGAAGTCCCTGTCTCAGATCTAATTAGATGCAATGGCCTTATCAATCTTGTAAAATATTATGTTTCCAATTTTTGCATTAATGAAGACATTACTGGAAGTGCAAGGAAAGGATTCCCTGTGGGCCAATTTCTAGGTTTTTTGCATGATGCTCTGTGACATCCGAATAGTTTTTAATCTATTGTAGTTACATACATGATACATTTTTGGCACCTAAAATTAGCAATTTTATTTGGTCATGCAATATACTCATCATATCAGAGGATAAATGGACAAGACTGGACATGTGTAGGCCCATCTCCTTAAATAATCCAACTACCCTATGGATTGCTTTATGCAACTCACAGACTCCAGAAAATTCATTCGACTGTATACTATGCAAGGCACTGCCTTATGTCACAGTGACCCTGGTCAGGAGAGACACATACTGTATTCTAACTGGTGAAGTAAGCCATCATGGAGAAAAATTATCTTACTTAACAAGCAACTCTCAGCAGTGTTTTCTGTATCTTTAGTAGACCAATTAGAAAACAGCCTAATCACCCCCTGTACCAGTGTCGTGGAAACAATTTCTCATACTGTGAGCTACAAAAAGTTAATGTGCCCACATACCTGACTGAGTTATGCAGTAAAGACTATGTTTCATAATATTTATTGGGTCATTCCTAGAATCACATTCCAGGACATGTGTTTGTTCATCCGCTAGTGGAGCACTGAACTATCAGAACTCTGAATACAATCCCGCTCCCAACCCGGAGTCATATGCTCTATAGGCATTAAACATAGAAATAAAGGATTCAAAGCACAAGGCATTGCTGTCACTGTCTCATGATATTTCTAACTGCTGAAATTACTCAGATCTTCCAAGGGTCATGCCCCCATACTCAGGTCATGGCTTCTAGGGAGTCACAATTGCTACTTAACTTTCCAAATGTTGTCAGATTAATCTGATCCAATAATTAAAGATAGGTATGGCCCCAATTCAGCAAGGTTCTTAAACCCATGCCTAACTTTAAGCACAAGGACTATAATGAGATGATTCATATGCTTGAAGTTAAGAGCTGAAGTACCCTGCTGAACTGATACCCAAGTTTCTCACATTTGTAGTCCAACTACTTCTATGATCCAGGCAATACATTTAGGCATATGATCATAACAGTTACACCTCACTATCACACTCCATCAGGATTTACAGCTCTGAGTACAATAACTCCTAGACCTTCCTCCATTGTGCCTCTTGACACCTCCTCTCTCTGCTCCTAGCCTACGTGCCATCATTCCGTTACAGCACTTTTAGCAGTCTGAGCTTAAATACGATTTTAGAATACCACACTGTAGGAGAAAAGGGGCTGAGAGGAGAGGAGAGAAAATACTACTATGCCATACCTTTTAGCATTATTTTACTTTTCCAATTGTTCCTTTGTTTTAATTGAACATTGCACCTTGGCTAACAATGATGAAATGAGATGTCAATCATCATTATCGGGTACCTCTTATTGTACATAGTATAGCCATAATTTTAATATTTCACAATTTTTGCAACTGATCGAGCTGTAGCACCTTGGCCGCTTAGTAATTGTGTGACAGGGAAGATTACAGGCTTAATTGGAAGCAATTAACCAGACATGGTGAGATTGTTGACATATGGGGGCAATGATTGGGCTAATGAGGTAATTAGCTCAATAAGAGAGAGATATATTTGGCAGAAATAGGAAGTTATGGGTGTCTGAGAGAGTCAGCTGTGTGCGGTAGAGATACCTGAGCAGAAGGCTCCTCCTAATATCTGCCTGTAGTAGGCTTTGCGAAGCTGGGAATCTAAAGATTAAAGCTATATATGGGGAAAAGAAATAGCCTGTGGGCATGTTGTGAGTAAGAGACAACCCAGGCAGTGCGGCACTCCAGCTAGCTGAGAGAGTGCCCTGTGACACTGGCTTCATGGAGTTAAAAGCTATAGTGTTCAAGTATTTATTTCACGAGGGAGAAGAGTTCCAACAGACTACACGTGATGCTGTTTTATCACTGCTCTTTCAGACAGGAATGACCATGTTTACTTAATGAATGTTGTCACAGTTCAGGGCACAGCACCTGTACTTCCCTTCAGTGGTCCAGCAAGGGCAACCGCTCCAGGATTCCTGCTCCCCAGCTGTTGCCTTTCCTGGGTCCTTCCAAATCCCATCCAAGGAAATTTCCTTGTGGCTTCCAGTCCACCACAGCTTCAGCTCAGAAGCTTATGGCATCTAAGCAAGCCCAGACCTCCCAACCCTTCCTTAAGGATTGGGGCCCTCGGTGGACGAGGGATCCTGTGCATCTGCTGGATCACAACACGACTCCGAGCCTGTTTAAAACCAGGCTAATTATCCAAAAATCCTTTGTCAGCTGGTCCTTGGAGAATCCAGTTTGAACTAATGTATGCCAGCCTGTTCAGCAGATGGCTTCTTCTTCTTCTGGTTATCGGCCCTTTGAACTACATTAGCATCTCCCTCCTCCTAGAGGAGTTGCATACAATTCCACAATAACACATACACAATGGCTTTTTTAACATAATGGACCCCAAAAGGTATTAACCCTAAGTCACTACATTTTAATTTAATTTAGTCAAAGTTTATTCCATAAGATTTGCCCAGGATATGGCAGGATATTGGTCAGTCTGTCACAAACATAATGCAAAATTACGATTAAACTATATTTTATTGGGTCTCAAAGTTAAGCATGCAAAATTTACAGAGATTTTGTGTACTACTTGGTGTTGATGGAAATTCAATCTATTTTCAAAAATATTTGCGGAAAGACAGTCTTCCCGCTTCTGTGCATGTGTGCTCCTCCTGCATTTAACATCAACATAATCCAGCCAAATTAAACCCATAGAAAGCGATTAGGTTTCATGCATATGATCTTAGCTTGTCTAGTTTTTAGTATAAATCTGAACTGTTAAATATGGAAAACAAACAAACACTGTACAACCTTATCACTAATGATATTGGCAAGAGTGTTGACAGTGAGCTGTTAATCTTACCCTTGAGAAGATATTTTCCAGAGAACTAGTCAAGGATTTCTTGGCCTTGTTTTTCAGTATGTCAAGTTTAAACCGGCCACCACTGGCAGTGTTTTCTGGGATTGCACTGTTTGAAATGTTCTGTTGAAGTAAGCAAGAATACTTTTTAGCTTTGGTAGTACTCTGGGCAATTAAAGGCCTCTGAAAACTAACGCTAAACCTGATCACATAATAAGCAACGTGCCCTTTAGTTAACAACTCTAGCCTATAGGACAGGGGTGGGCAAACTTTTTGGCCTGAGGACCACATCTGGGAATAGAAATTGGGGTACAATTGGGGTACAAGAGGGGATGAGGGTTCTGGTTGGGGTGTGCAAGCTCCAGGGTGGAGCCAGAAATGAAGAGTTCAGGGTGCAGGAGGTGGCTCTGGACTGGGGGTGGGGAAGCGGGAGGGCTCCAACTCAGGTGAGGGGGCAGATTCTGGTGTGGGACTAGGGATAAGGGGTTGGGGTTCAGAGGGTGCTCCAAGCGGGGATTGAGGGGTTCAGAGGACAGGAGGAGGATCAGGGCTGGGGCAAGGGGTTGGGGTACAGGGAGAGGCTCAGGGGTGCAGGGTCTGGGCGGCACGTACCTCAAGCGATTCCTGGAAGCAACGGCATGTCCCTTCTCTGGCACGACCCATGCAGCCCCCATTGGCTGTGGTTCCTGGCCAATGGGAGCTGTAGGGGTGGTGCTTGGGGCAGAGGCAGCATGGAGAGCAAAGTCCCCAGCTGCCCCTGCACGTAGGAGCCAGAGGGGAGCCATATTACTGCTTCTGGGGCCCTTGACCCTACTCTCTGGCTGGAGTGCCAGAGTGGGGCCATGCCACTGTTTCTTTGAGTTGCGTGGAGAAGCCCCCAATCCTGCTCCCCAGCTGGAGCACCAGAGCAGGGCAAGACCCAGACTCCAACTCCCTAGCAGGAGCTTGAGGGCCGGATTACAATGGGCTTCTAAGATCTGCCCATCCCTGCCATAGGACATTAACTACATGGCTGACTTCATTTTTTTAGGCCATATGCTTCCTCTCTTTTAAACAAACAACAAAAAACAAATGTTCTGTACATTCTCTCCTACACCACAATTATTTCTTACTGTGTTTAGGCTGGTTAAGGTTTTTCTGGCATTGCTTGTATGGTACTAAAATCTACAACAAAAATAACTTGTCTGCTTTTTCCAAGTGAACAGAAAAAACAGAAAACCAAACCCAAACAAACTTTAATCAGACATGCCAAAGTGAATCAAAGACAGTATACTTATGGAAAACCAATGAGTCCTCTCTCATTCACAATATTAAAGGTTCAGTTCTCACTGCTGTATTCTAGCACCATTCTGCTAGTGTTATCTAATGTTGTATTTGAATAAAGAAAGAAAATAAAGTATTAGGCTGTACCAATGGTGCCTCGCCAATATGGACATGCGTCTTTTGTTTAGTTTCACACAACTGTCGCAGATGTAAGATCACAAGCTCATTTTCCTCCTGGTCACTGACAGGCTTCATTTTCTATCAAGAATAGACAAATATATAAAGCATCTCTTTCACTATATCACTTTTGATTTGATTTCTGAGTAGAAATACTATGAATGTTCTATTAGAAAGTGTTCTTGGAAGTTAAGCTATTCCTGATTCTCCAGATGCCTGCTATTTAGAATATGCATTGCATATACACCATCATTCAACTACTTCTAACAACAACAACTTGTATGGTGCTACATGAGCATTTGTACAATAGGTGTGCCTTGCACTATACAAGCCTAAAAGCAGTTTACAAGCACAATTTTCAAAAACACCTAAGTGGCTTAGGACACAAGTCTCATTTTCAAAAGTTGCTAGGTGTTTTTCAAGATACCATGGAGGTGCCTATCTACACCCTTACCTCAGAGTTTTACAGGTATTTGGCATTGTTCCAATCAGGATTACAATGCTTCAATGACTTAGGAGCCAAGTCTCATTTAAAGTCAATGGGACATGGCTTCTAAGTACCTGAGTTACTTTTGAGAAAGAATTAGGCCTTGAAGAGTCTCATTCTCAAAAGTAACATAGATATTTAGCAGCTCATGTCCCACTGACTTTAAATGAGACTTAGAATTAGGCATTGCAGAGTCTCAGTGTCTCATTTTCAAAATGAGCTCTAACTTCATTTTGAAAATGAGACTTAGGCTCCTACGTCAGGCAGACACTGCAGCCTGGTGTGGAGCAATGACTAAATATCTCTAAAATGAAAATGGGATTTGAGATAAGATTTTCATAAATGCCAAAATTCTCTTACACATTGCACCAATTCTTCATCTGCACATTAAAGATACTTGCTTATAGAATCCTGAAGCAGGACTGGGATCCCACAGGTTCCACAGGACCTTCTGCCGTAATAGTCAGAGTAAAATGTACTTTGTTACAGGTGGGATTGGGTGGGCAAAAAACCCCCAGATTGTGGGACGGGACCAGGATTAAGAAAAAGTAGCCCCGCTTATACGATAAGCCTCCAGAGTCAATACTCATGCATAAATAATTCTAAGAGGAATTTTGGAACCTTGTATTATTTTATCTTATAGTAGAATCACTTTCTCTAGCCTTTTGTTATTGCCCACATCACTTCATTATTTGAATGTCTCATATACCTCACAGAACTCAGCCCCACATCACAGGGAAGTATTGTTTTCCCTATTTTACACATGAGGAACGGAAGCACAGACAAATTAAATAACTTTGCCCATGGTCACATGAGAAGTTTGTAGCAGAGTTGGGAATTGAACTGTTTCCAAATCACTTTAGACTGGAATATACTAAAGTAGTACAATAGTTTTGAGAAATGAATTAATGTAAAATATTAATTCCATGCAGATGACTATGAGAAAGAAAACCAAATACAGGTGAAAGGAAGAATGTGAATACTTCCCAATTTAAAATATAGTCCACTGACCACAGGAAAGTCAGCAACTTGAGTATAAAACTTTGCACACACGTGCACATACATTAAAAAGATTTCCAGAATATGAAGGAAGTCAAAACTTACGTAGATATGGGAGGGATGCAAGAACTGCTTTGACTTTATTACCTGAACACGTTCAAAAATGTCTGCTTGCTCATTATCAGTAAGTGATGACAGGTGTCTCTGAATTACAAGTTTGGCTCTTGGTGGGTAAAGACCTTTAGGAAAAAAAATATTACACAGATGCTTTGAGAACTACAAAACAAAAAATTCATTCACCAGACTACCCTATGATTCCTATCTATGCTGCTATAAAACTACATAAAATATAATACACTTTTAAAACAAGTTAAAGATGAGATATTTTAGAAAAAACAACAAAAAGGAGTCCTTGTTCCACTTTAGACACTAACAAATGTATTTGAGCATAAGCTTTCATGGGCTAAAACCCACTTCATCAGATGCATGGAATGGAACATACAATAGGGAGGTATAAAGACGCATATGGAAAGATGGGAGTTGCCTTACCAAGTGGGAGGTCAGTGCTGACGAGCCAATTCAATTCAAGTTGGAAGTAGGCAATTCTCAACAGTTGACAAGGAGGAGTGGTAGTCATTTTTGTAGTGTTAATGAGACCAATGTCAACAAGGTGGCCCATTTCAAACAGTTGACACGAAGATGTGCATATCTTTAGTTATTGGTTTTTGTGAAATTAGTTTTTGTGAAAACAATGAGGAGTACTTATGGCACCTTAGAGACTAACAAATTGATTTAGTTTCTGTAATGACCCATCCACTCCCAGTCTATACTCAGGTCTAATTTGATGGTGTCCAGTTTGCAAATTAGTTCCAGTTCTGCAGTTTCTTGGAGTCTGTTTCTGAAGGGTTTTTTGTTGAAGAATTGACACTTTTAAGTCTGTTACTGAGTGATCAGGGAGACTGAAGTGTTCTCCTACTGGTTTTTCAATGTTATGACTCCTGATGTCAGATTTGTGTCCATTTATTCTTTCGCGTAGAGATTGTGCGGTTTGGCCAATGTACATGGCAGAGGAGCATTGCTGGCACATGATGACATATATCACATTGGTAGGTGTGCAGATGAACGAGCCCGTGATGGTGTGGCTAATGGTGTCCCTTAAACAGATATGCGGACCTAGTTGGCACCAGAGATTGTTGCAGGGTTTGGTTCTTGGGTTAGTTGTTTTGTTGTGTGGTGTGTTCCTGGTGAGTATTTGCTTCAGCTTGGCGGGCTTTCTGTAAGCAAGGACTGGTCTGTCTCCCAAGATCTGTGAGAGTGAGGGATCATCCTTCAGGATAGGTTGTAGATCTTTGATATGCTGAGAGGTTTTAGTTGGGGGCTATAGGTGACAGGTGTTCTGTTACTTTCTTTGTGGGGCCTGTCACTTTTCCTATGCTGTGTATTTATACCACTCTACTGTATGTACCACTACATGCATCTGAGGAAGTGGGTTTTAGCCCACAAAAGCTTATGCCCAAATAAATTTGTTAGTCTTTAAAGTGCCACAAGGACTCCTTGTTCTTTTTGCTGATACACACTAACACGGCTACCACTCTGAAACCTGTTCAGTTCAAGAGCTATTAACATATTTACAAAGTACTTTTCAAATTCCATTGAAGTACAAACATCTTACTTTGTCTACTGTCACTACATCATACTGAGGTAAGAATTCAGTACCTCATTTTAACAATAGATAGGGAATCCCATCTGGGAGAGATTTGAATAGAATATCACAAGACCCTGTATCAAGGTGCAAAACTGTCCCCTTTCCTCCCCCATCACTCCCCAGCTTTCCCTTGTCCCCATCTACTCTTCTACATTCAAGTCAGGCTGCTTCCTTCTGCTCAATGCTCTCTGGGCTCCAGAAGGGGAAAATCACTCAGTGTACATGAGAAACAGTCTATCCACTCTCAGTTTCTGGGCCATAGTGACTCTAGCAGCTGGGAGTAACAACTTTAGCAAAAAGGTCTAGTTCAGCCCCAGAGCACTCTCTATTCTGTGCAAGTAGAAATTTTCAGAAGTTTATAACCCAGCCAAAATTGGGTGGATTTTCACAGCGCGGGAAAAAAGGCCTAAGACAACCTCCATGTCCCTGGCTCCAAAGAATCAAGGCACTAGAGCTTCTAAACTTAAAAAAGGCAAGAATTTTTAACCATGGCCGAACACCACATTTCCTCCCTCCTCCAACCCAACTTCATTCTCAAGCTACTGAATCATTTTATTTGAAATTTTTAAAAAAATGTTTCGAATGATGCAGATACCCAGCATGAAGGATTTCAACCTGAATGGTTCAAGTTTGGCAGAGTTAGCAACTGAATACTGGGGTCTTATAAAAAAAAAAATTGTTAGGCCACCCCTATAATCCTTTGGTAATATGACACCTCTTGGTTCTGTCTGAAGCCCACCAGCCTCAAATATTAAAAAAAAAAAAAGAAAAAAAAAAAAAGAAAAATACACTAGAGCAAAATATTTTACAATGACTTAGGGAAAGATTTTTAGATGTGACTGGGATGCCTAACTTGATAAATATATTAGAAGGCCCTGATTTTCTAATGGTCATTGTTCTGTACCTTTTAAAATATTGTGCTCTCTTGATGGGTCTCAAGTTGGGGTACGCAAAAAACTGAGGCACCTAAACTCATAAGTCACATCTGAAAATCTTGGTGTTGGTCCTTTTCACAGTCCTTCCATGTATATCAGTGGGACAAAATAGCAGCTTATGCATTTGTAGCCTTTCATTGAGAAACGGGAAATTTCCAACCAAGGTTTGCCGCTTCTGAATACTCTAGTGCTTAACACAGATATTAACAATAAAATTGTATTTCCTTGCCAAGACTTCCCATGCTTTTCACCCATCAAAAGAGAACTAATAATTCTAAGTGATAATCATTTTTATTTAACAAATACAAGTTGTGTGGCATTTATTACAATACCGCATGCAAAAACAAACATATTTTTGTGTTAACACACTACTACTATTTAGTGAATAGAGTAGCTCATATTTAATTATGTATGTTGGTTCCATCTGCCAGCTAATGTTATTTTTTAAGAATCATCCTGTCAAATATTAAAAAGCCATATTGTGGCATATTTAACTGTCGTTGAAGTCAGAGCTGTGTGTGCAGATCTGAAGTCAGGCACTAACCCTAAATTCTTTATTATCCTTGTTCAATTTGATACTAACCTCATATTTTATTAACATATTTCATATAATAGAACAAGGTAATGAAGTAATAAAGCAATCAGCCCCAGGAGAAAACTCATCAACAAGATTACAAAATAAGAAAAAGAACAAAAAGAAAGGCTAAAACGTCAGTTCCATTATTACTGTCCCTTCATTTATTACCATCTTTAAAACCTTTAAAAAGTATGGGCTCCAAATGTGTTCAGAGCACTATGTTGAGAATTTCTGAACATGCTAAAATAATAGAGCAGAAGGAAAGACGAAAACAAATATTTGAGAAAAAGGTAATATTTATATTAGAGCTTTAAGAGACCAGCTGGAAAATAATTATTGTGATAGCCACCACTTTACTCAATTTATTTGTGATTTATTATGGCCATGAGAATATTTTTCTTCTTTAATTAAACTGTGATTCAAGTAATTAGGTAGGTTTTAGTTAAACTAAGAGCTGATGCTCTGTGATGACTCTGGAGTTGAAACAGAAAATCTTCTGTATAAATTTAAAACAAACAGAATTGCTACCTTCAATTCTTTCACAGAGTTTATGCAAGGAGTGCATAGGACAGGCCTCACAAAGTTTAATCTGAGTCTTGGCATTCTGTAGAGCTGCAGCAGTGCTAAAGGCTTGTTTCAGGGTAAGCATTACTTCATCGACCTAGAAGGAAAAGAAAAACAAAACAGGCTATGAAAAGTCTGGGTGTTTTACAAGATAGTATAAAAGTGAAAAATATGTCCTACACATCATATCAGACTTTCAAGTCATTCCATGACTGAGTACTTTATCATCAGAAATGCTGATTCCTGTTCACACTACATACGCTGATGTATCATAAAAGTTCAATAGTCTAGTGGTCAAGAGAACAAGGCTCTATTCCTAATTTACTACTGATTTCAAGAGGATTTTAGACAAGTACATTGAAATCAATGGGCATTCGGCCCTTTTGAAAAATCCCACTAGGCACCTACATTGGGTCTCTTATTGTGGTCAGAGATTATAACTTTTTACCTTTCAGTAGCTGAAATGAGTATATTAGGACCTCCATTTCTACCAGTTCTGATTCTGTGCAAATTTACATTTTAGCTTGGTTGAATACATAACTTGCAGTAGTGATCCTAAGACTAAAGGGCCTTTATTGTCCATTGTCACAGAGACAGTTCTCTATTGCTTTTTTCCTAAAATAGTTTTCATTTGCCCTGATACAAGCCTCTATGAACAAAATGCTTTTGATCTGTTGCTACAGTTATATCCTGTTGGTATGTCAGAAACTTTAGGGACCAGCCTATTTATTCTTTTCGTCCCTCACTCACTGGGACCAAATGATTTGAAAGATAAGCTATAGGTTTCTTTGTAACCAACAAATAATCCTTATGTATTGTTTTCCAGACTCCAGTCTATGCCCTGCTCTTTCCTCTCACAGCATCAAAAATACAGCAATGCAGCGTTCTCACACACTGCAGCACTGGGTAGGGCCAATCTCTATTTTGCACGGGAAAGAGGTCAGAGGTGATCATTTTCTCCTCAGCTGGGATAGATATTCAAATGCACTTTCATCCATTGTAGACAGACTTCTCAATGTCTCCTTCCCCCTCATGTATTTTAAGGACACGCTGCTATTAAAAGCAAACCAGCCCACTTCCTTGTTTCAGCCTGGCAGAAGAAAATTGTGTTGAAATTTCCTGTTCAGTTCTTAGAGGGTTTTCAAATATTGTACTTTAGATCAGTTCTTCGCTGCCGTCTATCACTTTTGTGAAGCACGTTTGTGAGGGATAGAATGTGACTGCGTGTTCAGGTTTCTGTCTACAAGCAGTCTGCTAACATTCAAAGTAGGATTATAAAAAAGTGTTTGGTATTTCATGAAGTCTCCAGCATAATGGTTCAAGCAAAGCTTTGCATAGATGAGGAAGCTTGAATTCGTCAGTGTGCATGCCGTGGCAGGTTATTTAATGTTGTTAAATGAAAATTGTTTGATTAATGTTATCGATACTTTCTGAGTGGGTTTCTCTCAGCTCACAATTCAATTTATTCTTGTCCTGTCGCTGTAAGATTTCATGAGGCTCGTGGAATGCAGACATGACTACAACAGCAAAGTCTACTAGCTGGCTTTTACAAATCGCAGGGCTCTTTTCCATGGCCTCTACCCATTGAAAAACACTTATTTTAAGAGTAATACTATTACACTCATGTATATGAAGCAGTTGAGGAGAAGGGTTTTATTTATTTGTCAACCACCTTCTTCCTTTTAGGTCACCTGTGAATTACCAGGGGTCAAATTAACCAAAAGGTCAGATGAAGGCTTATTTTCCTTTACATGACATTCTGTTGGCCATTCAATAGGTTCTCTCTCTCCTCAAATTTTGACAGTGGGTCAGATCCTCAGATGGTGTAAAGCAGCGTAGTTCCATGGACTCCAATGCTGAGAAACCACTTCAAGCCAGAGGTGCTGCAGCACTCACTCGCCCACCCCTGTGCCCCTAGTTCCAGCACCTCTGGCAATGCTGGTTTTCACCAGCTGAGGATCTACCCCTGCATTGTTTGAGGCCTTGCTACAAATGCTTAGCCACATAACAACTGCTGTGGTCCTCCATAATACTCAAATAATTAGGCATTGTTTAGTGCTCTGAGGTGAGTAGAGCTGGTCAAGATTATAATGGTTAAAACACATTCATCAAAAAATTGAATTTTAATGAAAAATATTTGACAAACATTTTCATCAATTTTTTTTGTTTTGTTTTTCAGAGAACTAAAGAACTCGTTCAAATTTTTTTATTTTTGAAAATTTCTTAAAGTAAAAAAAAAATCTTGAAAGACATTTTAAAGGGTTTGCCCCTTTTCTTTTCTTTTTTTTTTTTTTTTTTTTAAACTAGCTCTAATTATGAGCAGTTAGGCCCTGCTTTATTAGGGGAAACTGTACATCTTCTATAAATTCATGGCATTTTCCCTTTCACTCTGAAGCACTAAGAAGTTAAAAAGCCATCAGTTCATATGGTTTCTTTGTACCTGACATAAGAAAAGAGCTATGTGCAGCTTGAAAGCTTGTCTGTTTCACCAACAGAAGTTATTACCTCACCCCATCTTGTCTCTCTCCCTCAGAAAATATAGCAAAGACATTACTTTATATGTGTCATATCTAACAATTGAGTATGCCGAGTCTCAAAACCAAAATGGCTAACTGGCTGACATCTTTTATGTCACAGGTTTCAACTGTCCATTATGCAGAACAATTACAGATCTAAATTTCTGCTTCAAACTGGCTGTTCCTATTTCATTTCTCAGGGTATGTCTACACTACCCACCAGATCGGTGAGTAGTGATCGATTTATCAGGGGTCGATTTATTGCATCTAGACTAGACGCGATAAATCAATCCCCGAGTGCTTTCCCGTCGACTCCTGTAATCCACCACTGTGAGAGGCTCAGGTGGAGTTAACAGGGGAGCAGCAGCGATCAACTCACTACTGTGAGCATGTCGCAGTAAGTCAATCTAAGTACATCGACTTCAGCTACGCTGTTCTAGTAGCTGAAGTTGCATAATCTTAGATCGATCCCCCCACCTAGTGTAGACCAGGGCTTAGAGTAGTTAGGAATAAAAAGGAGAGCAACTACATTTTGAAAATGGGAAAATGTGCATAGCACAGGCAAGGAGTGTGACTAATTAGTAGTAGAAGTACACTGGACCCTCACTAGAATGGAGGATTTGGAATTCATGCTAAGTCCCGCAATGTAGTGGGGACCACGTTATATAGACACACATTTTTGTGACTGATTTTGTCATTTTGGGATTGATGGCCACGACTGTGTTCTACCCAAATTTGCGTTATATAGATGCGCGTTCTAGCGAGGGTCCGGTGTAGTAATTTGATCCAGGTTCACCAAGGTACTCAAGTACATGTCAACAGTTATTACAAGGAAGAGAGAAAAATTGTTCTCCTTAACCTCAGAGGACAAGAAGCAATGGGCTTAAATTGTAGCAAGGGAGGTTTAGGTTGGATATTAGGAAAAGCTTCCTGTCAGGGTGGCTAAGCATGGGAATAAATTGCCTAGGGAGGTTGTGAAAAGGTTTTTAAGAGCAGATTAGACAAACACCTGTCAGGGATGGTCTAAAATAACACTTAGTCTTGTCTTGAGTGCAGGGGCTGGATCTGATGACCTCTCAAGGTCCCTTCCAGTCCTATGATTCTATGTTTCAACAGATAAAAAATGTGCAAATTACTTATGGTCAAATACTCAGCTAAGCCTTTACCTAGCCACCACTTGTGCACTCAAACACATACACCTGAACTTTGCCAGTGTAAACATCTAGATCTGCAAATTCTAACAACTGGACATGTCCAGATGCTAAGTATAGCCACGTGTACCTGTACCAGTATGTAGATGTGCATGCACAATAGAGTGCAGAGACTGAATGCCCGAACCTCAGTTTACCCATGTGCAAAGTGAGACCATCACTTATCTACTTCATGTAGCTGTAGAGATTATTAAGTGTTTCGAAGTCTGCTGATGAAAGAGGCTATCTGAAAAACTGAGGGCTTATCTACACTAACAGTATCGCAGCAGCACAGCTGGGCCGATGCAGCTGTGCCACTGTAGCCCTTAGTGATGACACTACCTACACCAACAAGAGAACATCTCCTGTCAGTGCAGGTACTCCACCTCACCAAGAGGTGGTAGCTATGTCGCCAGAAGAAGCAATCCTGCTGACATACTGATGTCTACATCAGGGTTTAGGATTTTCCACACCCCTGAGCGACGTGGTTATACTGGCACAAACTGGTAGTGTGGACCAAGCCTAACAGGTTATGTAAATTACTTACCAATGATTCACTTGCACACTGGAACACGTAGCAAACATACTGGTTTATCCCAGGTTCAATAGATTCTCGGCAAATAAAACCAAAGTGATCAACATATTGTATACCCTGAAAAAAAATTTGAAAAGCGTTAGTGAAGTATTTATTTTAAAATCAGTTCAGAAATACTGTGATAATTGTATTTCAGTTCTTGCCAACAGTCATCTTGGAGAGACCACCTCTACCCCATCCTGAGAATTTGCAGTTTACAAGAAAGCTGAGCGGTCACAGATATCAAGTATGGCAACTCTTTTTTAATGGCTGTCACAATCTATCAAAGAAAAGTGTAATATGCTCATAAGTCATAGGACTTCTTATACATCCAAAACAAAAAAAGCTCGAACCCTAAAGCAACAGTAGTGAATAAGGCTCAATTTTTTTCCTCATGAAAAATTTGACATAAGCTACATTTCTCTTTGACTTTACTTGTTCAAATCACTCCCTATCTTCTCACCTTACAACATTGGGAGCTAATTCAAACCATTTCCACTGGGGCAGCTTAGGACTTTCAATTCATTAAGTAGGAAGGGATAGATATTATACATACGAAAGGGCCACCATTCTGACCTTTAATTTGGTTAAACTCACATATTTTCTTACAGTGAATCCCTAGCAGACCAGTTCCCAGACTCAGTATAAACTGTTTTAACACAAATCTAGGAAGAATCACAGCAAAAACTGTTGCTGTCTTCTGATTTTTCTCATTTCCTTGCATAGGGGAAGATGTATGGGGGAGGTGGGATGACACTTGCATCACTGTACCTGAAAATAGCACAGCAAGCTTGTCTGTTAACTGTACTTCCAGTACTGTTCTCTAACAGGGCGTCTCGATTTGTCATACCAACAGGACATGTGACGATTGTTTAGTGTTCTGGGTTACCCACAAGGTCAGTGAGGCTTAACAAGAAACCCACACAGATGCCTGTGACACTTAAGATTATACATATAGATATAATTTTATATATCTATTTAGATTTGTGGCTTGGTCAATTATACAAATTCAAGACATGCATTTTCCCCATCTGAAATGAAGCACCCTAGCATGCTTTTCTTTGGCATGAGTAACACATTTACTAGGGCAGAAATAAAATAACCCTAAATACACTCTAGAGAGATTAAAATTAAAAAGCAACAATCAATTTTAAGATCATAAGGGTAAATATTCCAAGCTATAATATTAGCTAATAAGTCTACAATAAACACAGGGTGTTTAACAGTGAACAAATGCTGATGGGCTCTGTGTAGCCAAGTAGTTGGCTTGAATAAATTAATATTTCATTTCTATTGACCATAAGAATTCTCCAGAGTTGTTGGGTTTGTGGAGAGGGTTGGTCTATTCTGTGTTTTTTAAACCAAATCTTTCACTAGTATGCCACAGATGTTTTGGAAACACAGAACATTTTGTTAGCACCTATTAAGTTTAGTTCTCAATAAGTTTTTTTTTTCCCCCGATCCACTCAAGCTATGTTCTAGTGAAAGACTACATAAAGACCCGTATGAAATATCATCTGAAGTGATTTATTGCCTGCAAATGCCCAGTTTGGAAGTTGTAGATCTCTTTCTAATATCCTGGGCTGACAGGGCTAAGGCAGGTGAGGTGATCTTTTATTGGACCAACTTCTATTGGTGAAACAAGCTTTTGAGTTAAACAGAGCTCTTTTTCAGGTCTGGGAAACTCACTCAGAGCCTCACAGCTAGGTACAAGGTCGAACATATAGTTTAGTCTGAATGTGCCAACTACTTATGCTAAACTATATGTTCAACCTTGTACTTAGCTGTGGCACTTTGAGTGAGTTTCCCTGACCTGAAGAAGAGCTCTGTGTAGCACAAAAACTTGTCTCCCTCACCAACATAAGGAGGTCCAATAAAAAAATATTACCTTCACCACCTTATCTCAGGCCTGGTCTACACTGTGCGGAGAAGTGAGAGGAGGAGAGAAGGGCGACTAAGATATGCAATTTCAGCTATGGGAATAGCGTAGCTGACATCGCCGTATCTTTGGTCAACTTACCTGGCTGTCCACACGGTGGCAAGTCGACTGCTGCTGCTCCCCTGTCGACTCCGCTTCTGCCTATCATGGAGGTGGAGTACCGGAGTTGACAGGAAGAGCACTCAGGGACTGATTTATTGCGTCTACACTAGATGCGATAAATCCATCCCCGATGGATCAATCATTGCCCACTGCTCCAGTGGGTAGTGTAGATGTGCCCTCAATTAAGAGGAAAGCAGGAACAAAGAGGACTGTCTAAGATACTAGGCCAGTTCCTACCATATTTAAATATTAGTGACTTCACTGCCTGTGTTGTTCTCCGGAGCTACCCATGGGTTTTCACCTGCTCTCCACCAGGACCCTCATGAAAACTAACAGCTACCACTCATGACATTACCCTGGTAAATAAAGTTTTTGGACCCAGGGCAGCGATCGGTTTTTCTCTTTCCTACCTTTTCTTCTTGCATGCCTGCCTGATCTGTGTATGCTACAAATACTATTATTTAATCTTTATCATTTGCCTATTAAGGCCAGATTTCCCTTTTCCCTCCATCAGAAGCCACAGTATATGCAACACAGATACAAGGGAAGATTTTGAATGGTGTTATTTGAACATCTGAAAAGACTGCTTTGGTTCAGATGCTGGTCTAAACCATCAGGAAATGCATTCGGGGATCTTTAATAGCTCTTTTACTGACCACATGGAATTCCCAACTTTAGAGTTGCTGTTACTATTAAATTCTCTAAATGAGGCAGAATGGGTTATGGGGTAGCATGTGTTCTTCTCATTCAAAATAGGATTACCTTAAACTTCACTCTATTGATTATACTTAACATTCCCAAAGTACTTGGGTGGGGAAGAGAGGCCACAGAACAGCTGTCTTACCATGTTTTTATTATGGTTCTATAGAGAAAGGCAAAATCTAGTTATACAGGTGTTAACTAAAACAAAGGTATAATGTTTAAAAAGAGCCATATTATGTACAACCACTATATTTAAGGATATTCTGTACTGTGCTTTAATTTAATCTTCTATAATCAACAAAAGCTTTGATTGCTTCTTTCTGCTTTCTACTGACTAAAAAAGTCATCACACCATCTCCAAATCAAAAAAGCCCCTTCCCAGATGTACTGGAAGCTACTCAATAAGTACCTACCTGAGAACATGATGAGATGTCTTTAAAATTCTTTTCAAGCACAACAGATTTGGTGTCTGGGCTGATGAGGTTAATTTCAAATCGCCCAACCTTAAAAATAAAATTTAAAATCAGACTGTTTATGAATAATACACCAAATGAAGTCAATAACTGGGCAGATTCTGCCCTCTTTGCTTTAGCTACTCACTTTGAATAGTAGCTTAGTGAACAAAGATGGCAGAATTTAGCACTTAAGGACGAAGGAAAATGAGGGAGGGGAATTGCAGAAAATGTCAACAAAATGGCAAAATATTCAGCCTGGGGGTAAAATAAAACAAAAACAAAAAAGGTTGCAGAAAGCAGACAGTTCGTGAAAAAAATTATTCCATCAGTTTTGGATTGGCCCTAATTAAAGCTCTGTTAGACTGACCTGAAACAATCAAGGAAAGTTCCAAGCCTTATTACACCAAAAATAACTATCCAGATGAGTTTTTTAAAATACAAATACAATAGTAGTTTGGGTCTTCAGCTCTTTGCTGTTGTTGTTTGAAATAAAGATGACACATTTAGCCTCTTTTTAATTGTCAACAAAAACAGATTATTCACTGCAATGAATTTTCCTTCTGCTTTCTCATGAACTGCTCCCCAAGAGCACATGAATATAGCCTATGGAACTTGAGTGGGTTTTCAGCTAAGACCTTTTCAACAGCAGTGATGGGCTGTGGGTTTTTAAATAGTAATATACTTCCTCACATCTGTTAGTGTTTCCCCAAGAGAATGAAAATGAAAGCCTGTTCCCTAAAATAAGGGGAAACAAAAATTCCTAAGCATTTAGCAGCCTATCAGTTTAAAAAACAAAAGAGACTTTGGCTTTTATAGGTTATCTGTTCTAATAATTTTCTCTTGTTTCCTTAGCACGTATGCTTTGAAATCTTTACATGCACTTCAGGGGACAGCAACACAGATCATTCCTATTCTGGCAATGAGAAATTTCTTAGCATCACTGAAATTTCCCATTAGAAGAGAACGAGTCAAATTGCACATTATTCTTCATAGCTTTAACTGCTTGTTCATTTTAGTAACACAAAAAGGAGGAGATTTTGTTTGCTTTATTAAAAAATGTTATGGATAGAGAAATCAATCCACAAAAGCACTTGAAAGAAGTCTGAATACTAGCATCATATTCTAAGACAAAATACACTGTTCTCTTAAATAGGTTTATATTGTCAAATTAACAGATAAGCAATTGTATACCCTTCAAGTTTACTAATTCATATGATTTAAACTTTAGCTTCCCCCAAAATAACTGGGATACAAATTATTCAATATTATTTGTATTATTGTACTACAAAACAGAAAAGCAAATGTTTTTTGGTTTAATGGAAATTGTTTGCCTAAGAAGTTCCAAAATGCAGCAGTGACAGTAATGGTATAAGTCAAGCTCTCCTAATTCTATTGGATGCATTAAATTGCAGGTACTGCTACGGTACCTACCTGAAATAACATTGTTCTGTTCTTCTCAGAGTCTGAGGGTTGTACATGACTGGGTGCACTTGCATGTCTCCTGCGTGGCTGTGTTTTCAAGCTGGTATCATGAGCCCTCCTTTGCATAACTGCAGTGACACTGCTGCACCGGGAGCGGAATTCCTGCTGCTCATCAAAGCCAGAATCCTCCAAAATTCGCTCGGGGAAGGAGACACGGGTGCCAGCCAGGTTGTTCTGGCCTCCAGTTGTGAAGATTGCAGCGTGCCCAGCAGTGGTGCTCATGCCATCTAGCTCCTCAAATGGACTATCGGATGGTGAAGCTAGCACGTCTCCTTCACACAAGGTTAAGTCTGAGCTGGAATCTATGCTCCGCTGCTCACTCAACAGTTTCAGGCGCTGGCGCTCATGTAGGCTGAATTTTTCAATGCACTCATCAATTAGAGAAGAGGGGGCTTTCTTATGGGCCACTGTCACCTTTCCACAGTATAAAACCTCAAATTTCTGGGAATTATAGAAGGCATCTTCACTATCCTTACCGGACTTGGCATCCTCTTTCAGGGCTGCTTTGGACACTTGCCTTATGCTGCTGATCACATCAGGAACCTGGGTGACCATTAAAAATCTTCATTAAGGAAACCAAAAATTAAAAGACCAAAAAGCCACAAATGTCAAACATGCAAGGCCTTTAAAAAACGGATTAGAATTCAATTGAGTAATAGAATGTCAGAGAAAATCATAATTATCCTCAACTGGATTTAGCAGAAAAGGCTCTGTTAGCACAGCCCCAAGGAGCCCAATCAGATTTCAGTCTTAGGCAACATAAATAGTTATGCAAGTAACAGGTTAGCTACTGCAGTATGTGCCACCAGCTTTCTGCCTTGAATCATGTAACTAGTCATTCCTGAATCCTGTATACACCATTTCAGATGGGTGAACAATGTCAACAAACGCTTTAATACAGAAAGTCAGGCATACCAGCTCCAAAGTCTAATTGTGGTGATTTGTACAACTACAGAGCAAATCAAGGATCTGATTTCCTTGGGAGTAAGGTGTACAATGCAAAGCTTCAGGTACACAAGACACAAGAGCAAGATGCCTGCATTCCAGGGATATTTATCATGCAAATGAATTTTGTAGTCCCTCAAAATGCTACCCTATTAATCCTATCAGTGAATAGAAATAGTGGGCTATATTCACAACTTACATTATTGGCCACAATATAATTAAGCTTCACTGGAGTTGCAAGTGCTTATCTGAAAATCCTGATTTTTTCATCACTTACTAAGACCTGGTAGCTTTACTGACTAGAGTGATTTTTCCCCCCTTTAGTACACTAATTTCTTTGAGTTTTGGCCTCAAATGCAGTGTGAGCAAAGTATGGTAACAGTATTCTTACAGAGATGCTTAATTGTGGAACTCGCTTTCTATTTCTATTCAGAATGACCCATCTGTTTAATACTATACTAAAAGCAGCATCTCATAACTTTTGAAATTGTTTCTCTACATTACGGTTCACTCTAAAAGCCCTCTGATCACAAAGCATTAATTTAACTCCTGTCGTTTCATGAGGTATCAGTTGTTAAAGTCTGGAACTGCGGGGGTGGGGGTGGGAAACAATTAGGCAAGATAGTAATCAGAATGAAAATTTAAAGGATCACATCTCTTATCTAATTAAAGTTATGTTTTTAGTACTGATAAATCCTCTCAAAACTCTTTTCAAACTTAGATAGGTTTCCAAGCGGAAGATGGCCTACAGTGGACAAATGAAATGAAGTGGCTAAACTATTAAGGAAATCGAAAATATTCCATGTTTAAATTTCATAGGGCTGTTATAGCTCCTCTTGAGCCCACAGAAAGAAATTAAAGGAACTCCTCACTTAAAGTCGTCCTGGTTAATGTTGTTTCATTGTTACGTTGCTGATCAATTCGGGAACATGCTCATTTAAAGTTGTGCAAGGCTCCCTTCTAACGTTCTTTGGCAGCTACTTGCTTTGGTCACTGCTTACAGGAAGAGCCGCCCAACCTAGCTGGTGGGGGCTTGGAACCAGAATGGACCAGCAGCCTCCCTATCAGCTCCCCGCTCCCTTAAGTTCCCTGTGCAGCAGCTGCCCAGCAGGCTATCAATTGCCAGCAGTTCAGCTGTCCCTCCCCCACTGCCATGTGCTGCTCCTGCCCTCTGCCTTGGAGCTGCTCCCCGAGACTCCTGATTGCTGTGCAGGGAGTGGCGGGGGAGGGAAGGAAAAGGGGGGCTAATGTGAGAGTGTCCCCTTCCCACTGCTCCTGCACCTTGCTTACCCATCTTCCATAAAGAAGAGAGGACACATGACAGAGGGTGCTCTCGGTAAGCTCTCTGGTCTCTGCCACCTGATTTAACTAGCAAGGCAGTTTACTTAAGAGTCAGCATACTTAAAGGGGAATCCCTCTCTTTCACACACACAGGGTGTGGGTCTCTGTCTTGGTCTGCCTTCCCTGCTGCAGAATGTGAGAGTTAACCCTTGAGGGCTCAGGCAATTGCTAGTTCACTTAGCAGTAAGGCATTCCCTGCATTCCTCTGACTCCTCCACCTCAATCAAGCTTCACAATCATCATCACTGTGTACCAGTATTAAATTGTTTGTTTAAAAAACTAATACTGTGTGTGTATTATATATATACATATATATACATACACACACACACACTCTAATACAGTCGGTTGTCTGAAAAAAAAAATAATAATAATAAAAAAAAAGATTTCCCTGGAACCTAACCTCCTCATTTACATTAATTTTTACGGGGAAATTGGATTCACTTAAAGTCGCATTTTTCAGGAACATAACTACAACGTTAAATGAGGAGTTCTGTACTTATGAATAGGTCTCAATTGACCTTTCAGATTTCCTTGAGGGGAATGTTTCCTCATACTCCAAATAGCATTTATTTAAATTATCTAAAAGTACTATACTGACAACATTACTAAAATTACTTGTCAGCAGTGCCTTCCGGTCCACCAAAGAAAATAGTACATGGATCAGTACAAAACTTTCAGGACTAGAAGTATCGCCTAGCCCTGGTTCCAGGATGAATTTATAGTGCTGAACTTAGTCATCAACATACAAACAGACCTAATTCCAGCAAAGATACCCATTAAAGATAGTATCTCATGAAATTGCAAGTCCTTTGATACACTACATGTTAACTGGAAGTAAATTGAAGCTATTTGTCAAGAAACTGTGAGCTTTATGGAATATTGGGTACAACGGTAAATTGCATGGATATGGAGACTGAAAAAATAAGTACACTCAGATATATTGTAATGGAGAAAGATCATTGTCTGTGGGCTAATACAAAATACCTTTAACCTCAAAGGAACGTGCACTTTGAAACAGGTCGGTATATGTAAGGATTTTAATAGTCTATAAATATTTTATTAATTAATCCACTACATGAAACTGGAAGCTTGAGTAAGGAGAAAGGAGCTGTGATGTTTTCAGTATACTGATGATACTCAGCTCTGCATCTCCCAAAGTCTGCATGAGACAGCAGCATGAAAGCTGGTAAACTGGCTGTAGCTCAATCCAGACAAGGCAGCTCTGAAAGTCAACCAGAAGAAATTACAAAAAAAGATTAATCGGGGGACTGTTGGAAGGACATGTGACTGTCTCTTGTAATACAGGTTTCACTTGCAGTTTAGAGCTCATATTAGATCTAACGCTGCTGCTGGATTCACAGGTAGCAGGTGTTGTGAAAAAGCACTCTCACCCCACCTGCCTGCCAAGGCAAATATGATCTTTCTATGGGATATAGAGCTTGTAAGTTATTGCAATGCACAATCCACAGGCTGCTTAAAATCACATACTGTAGAACAGGCGTAGGCAACCTATGGCACACGTGCCAATTTCAGTGGCACTCACACTGCCTTGGTTCTGGCCACTGGTCCGGGGGGCTCTGCATTTAAAATTTAATTTTAATGAAATATTAAATTAATTAAAATTTAATTTTAAGTGAAGCTTCTTAAACATTTTAAAAACTTTATATACAATAGTTTAGTTATATATTAAAGATTTCCAGAAAGAGACCTTCTAAAAACGTTAAAATGTATGACTGGCACACAAAACCTTAAATAAAAGAGTGAATAAATGAAGACTTGGCACAGCACTTCTGAAAGGCTGCCGACCCCTGCTGTAGAAATTAAAGCTAGCATAGAATGTGCTTGCAATGCTCATCAATGGAAGCATCTGATACCAGTGCTCTACCATAGCCAGAGGACAGATTTATTAAACATTTTGGACATGCTCCAAAATACATCTTTGTTTGTGGGTGTGAGAGTGGAAGGAGGTGGGGGGGGGAGAGAGAGAAAGAAAGAAGGGGGAGGGGATTAGACATGGGGCTATTACAGGCCTTTTGGAATGGAGGGGAAATACCTTTTTTGTGAAGAAAGTATTATAAAAAGGTGTGTATACACACACACACACAGAGACAGATAATTTGTGTAGTGTACTTTTAAATGTAGAAGTTCTCAGAGCTTTGGATAGGTACTTAAATAAATAGATTAAAATAAAAAGTTAAGAATATCTGTGTGCTTTTCAGACACACTTTCCTGCTGGAATCCTTACTTATCCCAGTTTAACTACCTAGTATGATATTAGATTAAAGCATATGATCACTTTAAAGACAAATATGATGGTGAAAAATACATATTAAAAAACTTACTCGCAAGACTTGCAAACAAGTTGAAGTGGCCTTTGAGAAATATTTAGTGTAGGAGTCTAGCATCAATATCAAATATATAACAGTTCTGCTTGTCATTTTTAAAGTGGCAGAGCTGATAAAGTTTAGACTTTAGAGAGACTACCGGTTTTGATAAATGATGAATGCTTCAGCAAAGAAAACTGCACAAAGGAAAACCATTGTTACGGCTCTAGAATGGGACAACTCCATGGCAACATTTGTCGTTTGGATCTTCTCTTCAAGAATACAAAGAGTTTAGGGTCCTAATAGATTGTTCTCCCTTTAGTATTCACAACTGCATTCACTGAGTGGAAGAATGGACCCCAAAGCAAAATATAGTGCAGAACCCAAAAAGATTTCCAGTTTCTACTAAAAATTAACTACAAGCACAAAAGGTTCAAAAAGCACATAATCATACTTGCTACATATTGGCTTAAAAACAGCTAAATGATTTTAGATTTCACTGTGAAATATAGGGAAGCCATAATGCCTCATTAAGTTGATTTCTAACTTCATCAAGCTTCTAAAGGGAATTTATGCAAACTGTCCCAGTTTTGTTTTTTAAATAAAAACCACACACACACACACACACACACACACACACACCCCACACAGAAGTCCACCATTCTTACAATATGTAAGAGACTTAAAACCTAGCATTACTCTCTCAGTCAGGTTTAATGTATTGAACATTGTCTGTTGCTAGTAGAGGCCACTCCGCTCTAAACTAAATCACACAAACACTGAGCTTTAACTTTACTAGTATGTCAGATATATTTTGTATGCAGTATTGTAGCCATGTCAGTCCTACAATATTAGAGAGACCTGTTGGATTATTCCTCCCACCTTGTCACAGACATTTTGGAAATACACAGGAAACAAAAAGAACACCATATACCAACATTCAAAGAGTGGTACCTTCAGGTTTGGATCCCCGTTGAACAGCTGAGGCATTCTCAAGGTACAATGAAGTAAATGACAAATGTTTTTAATAAATAGGAAGTATTTAATAATAGATTTCCACTATGAATAAAAGTACAGAAAGTTTTTCCACTACAGAAGCTGAGAGTAATTTCACTACATTTCTTCAGACAAACTCCGTTCATTATATCATACTCCAGCCCATCAGGAGGCTGCTAGACAGTAATTGTCGGTGCTTCAAAACCCAAGTGTTTCCTGATTTGGCATTGGAATCACACAGGCTACATAAGATAAAAATATGGCTGTTCAAATCCTAACAAACAGTACATGTTCTGTTTGCAGTTAACAGGGACAGAGAAAGATTTCTGACATCTACTGATTGGGGAAATAATGGCATTAAAATAATTTTTAGGGAACTTGTACAGAGATCATATTTACATAACACTTAGAGTCTCTTTATGAGGCTTTCAACCTCTGACAGATTTAATTATTTTGTGAATTTTCAAAAACAAGAGAGGGCCAGTATAATGAAACAAGGAATGTATCCATATGATCTGCTGAAGCTAGGAAACTTTCAAAAGAATAACTGGTGAAGATATGAAATTCTTTTGATGTTCATATTCATAGTCTGCTGCACAAAAGCAAGAGAAGACGTTTTACAACATAGGGCTAATGCAGGCGCAGGTAAATTTTTTGGCCTCAGGGCCAAATCTGGGTATGGAAATTGTATGGCAGGCAATGAATGCTCACAAAGTTTTGGGTAGGGATGTGAGAGAGGGTGAGGCCTCTGGCTAGGGGGTGCAGGCTCTGGGGTGTGGCCAGAAATGAGGAGCTCAGGGCTGGGATAGGGTGTTGAAGTGTGGGTGATGGGGAGTGAGGGCTCCACTGGCGGTGTGGGCTTTGGTGGGGGGCCATGGATGAGGGGTTTGGGGTACAGGAAGGGGCTCTGGGCTGGGATCAAAGGGTTCAGAGGGCAGGATAGGGATCAGGGCTTAGGCACGGGTTGGGGTGAAGGGTGGTGACTCAGGGGTGAAGGCTCCTAGTGGTGCTTACTTCAAGCAGCTCCCGGAAGCAGCGGCATGTCCCCACCCCTGGCTCCTAAGCAGAGGCACAGCCAAGCAGCTCTGCATACTGCCCTGTCTGCAGGCACTGCTCTTGTGGCTCTCATTGGCTGTGGTTCCTGGCCAATGGGAACTGCAGGGTGGGGTTTGGGGCAGGGTCAGCTTGTGGTGCACCTGGCTGCCCCTACACATAGGAACTGGAGGGGGGACATGCTGGCTGCTTCCCGGGAGCTGCAGGAGCCAAGGCACATGAGGAGCAGGGCAAACCCCTGACCCCGCTCCCGGTGTGACCTTGAGGGCCAGATTTAGAGGTCTGATGGGTCAGATGTGGCCTGCGAGCTGTACTTTGCCCACACTTGGGCTAAAGTCTAGTCAGTTACACTGGTAAAACAGAAGGAGAAGTCTGATTTACTAAATTCTATCTAAAGGAATCTTATATAAATTATGTAGTAATAAGGAAAAAGCTATTTTATGATTTACAAGCGAAGCAGAACTGAGCAAACTGTTTTTTATTTCATGGCTAACCAAAAAAAAAAAAAATAAATAAATCTGAAGAAAGTTTGGGTTCTAAATGAACCAAACTATTTTTTTTTTTCAATTTCTCACAAAAGAAAAAAGAAAAAAATAATTGTTTGGGTTGATTTGATTTTTTTTCCCCAAAAAATGTCATTTTGCTTAAAAATAATATTTTTGAATCATTTTGACATTTCCAAAATTTCAGGTTTATTTCCAGCCAAAATTTGCCAAATTCAACCCATATTTGCAAATAATTTCAGTGCCTCCTGCCATCCAGGAGTCACTGGGTCACAAGTGGCAGAAGATATAAATGGTGCATTGAAGTTTACAGGGATCTCCTGGGACGGATATCTACTGAATAGTTAGCCCAGGGATCGGCAACATTGGCACACAGCCCTCTAGGGTAAGCACCCTTGGCGGGCCCAGCTGGTTTGTTTACCTGTAGCTTCCACAGGTTCGGCTGACTATGGCTCCCATTGGCCACGGTTCACCCCTCCAGTCCAATGGGGGCTGTGGGAAGCGGCACAGTGCTTACCCGGGGGACCGCGTGCCAAAGTTGCTGATCCCTGAGTTAGCCAAATGGTGGCATATAAGGTCTTTATTGAGAGCCTGCATCCCACTAGTCATCATAATGTATGTAAGGATATTATTTTTAGAAGTTATGTATCTATATTGTGTTCTTAAAGTATGAGAGAGACAAGGTGGGTGCAGCAATTTCTAGGGATGATAGAGGAAAGCTTTTGAGCTCTTCTCTGTAAGGCCTGGAAACTTGGGACCCATACGACTACAACACTGCAAACATTTTTAAAGTCTGTAAGTTAAGATAAGTCACCAGGAGGTAAACAAACAGGTTCTAGTCAGGCAGGCGGTAGTAGATACTTATCATCCTGGCTGGTTATTGTGTATTGTGTGTCTTACAATGTAAGTCTACTTGCAGAGGGAGCCACCGGCTGTTCAAGATTGCAAAGCTGACAAGAGATCACAAAATCTGAAGGAAGAACACACAGCAGGGAGGGTGTCCTGTTTATGATTAAGATCAAAATATTAGTCTGGTGTACCAGGACAATGCAAGGAGTCACATGATATCCTTCACCTAGGGGACAAGCTGCCAACGTGCTTGTACTATGAACAGAGGATCACAGCTAGCCTGGCTGTTGCATTTGGGGAGAAAAAACTTTGGGTTAGCTCAATACACAATAAAATGTCTTGTTAGTTAAATCTAGGCTCTATAAAGTACTTCTCAGATCTCTATTCTTTGTTCATTAAAAAACTACCTGCTTTCACTATTAACAAATCTAAGTGCTGCGAGTTAAGCAGAGCAGTAACTCTGGGGGTACTGTTCCACTGGGAGTCTAGGATCTGTGAATTCTGTGAGTACCAGTGGACAGGGGCTGGACACTCCAGGGGGATGCTCGGAGGATTTGGGGGCTGGAATATACCTATCACTAACTTGCAGAGGGACAGCAGAGCCTACACAGGCTGAGAAGGGAGCGCTTGCATTGCCTATGAAGTCCAGGAGGTGACCTCTGGCTGGAATGGACAAGGCTTTCTCATTCTAAGAGCAGGTAGTAGCAAAGTGCCTCACAGCCCTGGGCATCACCAGGAAGCATCAATCCCCCAAAATACATTTTTTGGCAAATGTAATAGTCATCAGAAAACCTTCAACCAACTCATCTAATAACCTTACTGGCCCCCTGACTGACGTTACTCAGTGTATTTTCTGCTTGCTGCCTGTGGTGCAGATAGAACTCTTCAAAATACAATTACATGTAGTGAGCATTCAAGTCTTTTGAAAGTCTGAAACTACAAAAACCTGCTATACAAAACCCCCAAATACACTCATATCAGTATGCAAAGTATTGCTGATCGTTATTAATTGTGCTGCATTTTTTGCTAATAGCCAGATAAAGGCCTAAATACAAGAATTGGTTAAAATGATTTAATTACACATCATAAATTGGTGTAATTGTGTTGAGGGGTGGAAAGATGAGGTTGTTTGACAAGAACCTACTAACAGGAGTGTGGTGAAGGATGACCGTGTTAGGTGTTGGTTCTGAAGCTTTCCTCTTATTTTTTCTACAATCTTCCTCTTCTACTCCTCATTATATCAAATACAGATTTATCAATATGCAAGTCTCCTTCTATATCATACTGGAATTTGGCCCAGTATTTGTGGTACAAATCAACAGAAACAAATACAGATCAGGACAAGTATCAAGAAATGTTTACATTAATTTCGACTTTGTTCTACTGGCAGTTTGGACTGACAGACAGAAAACCTAAAACATAGGACTTGTTAAAGAAAGAAACACCAAGGTGCAGCATGAAAATCCAAATGCAGAGAAAAAAACCCCAGGGACTGGGTGTGTGGGCTCTCTGGGATGAGGGATTTGCGGTGCAGGAGGGTGCTCCAGGCTGGAGCAGGGGGCTGGAGTCTGAGGAGGGTGAGGGCTCTCACTGTGGGTGGGGCCAGGGATGCAGGTTTGGGGTCCAAGAGGGGGCTCTGGGCTGGACCAGTGGGTTGGGGTGCGAAGTCCCAGCAGCACTTACTGCAGCCCCAAGGAAGTGGTCGCCAGGTCTCTGCAGCCCTTACGTGAATGGAGAGCCAGGCAGCTCTGCACTGCCTTTACACACACAGGTACCACACCCTACAGCTCCCATTGGTTGTGGTTCCCAGCCAATGGGAGCTGCGGAGCTGGTACTCGGGACAAGGGCAGTGCATGGAGCTTCCCCAGCCACCCTAGCGCCTAGGAGCCGCAGGGAACTGGTGGCCACTTCTAGCAGCTGCGTGGAGCTAGGACAGGAGGGAGCCTGCTTTAGCCCTGGGTTCCCACTGCACTGCCAGCTGGACTTTTAACAACCCAGTCAGCAGAGCAGACCAGAGTTATCAGTGTCCCTTTTCAACCAGGCACTCCGGTTGAAAACTGGACACCTGACAACCCTAGCTTTCCCCCAGGCTTCAAGTGGATAGGTTTCCATTCAGGTCTTGAATGTGGGAAAGAACTGTTACACAGAAGTGTATGTCTTCATCATACTATCAATGCACATTCACACACAGTGAGGTTCTACATGCAAAGATAAGAGGGTCTATTTCCAAAAGCAGAGTGGAATACTTCCACAATGCAAAGGAGAAGGGGGGAAACATTTTTAACAGGGAAGCTAGAAATTTTAATTGTCATGAAATACTTATTTTAGCTCATTTTAGAAATGATTAAAATCAAAATGATTTTGATTTTAATGCAACCCTGAACATAGTCAGACTGTAATTGCTGTGTAATATATAAAATCAGACAACAGTATTACATGATTTGCCTCTGGAAACACATGTAAAGCAGCTACCTTATTTTGAGTGGACAAAGTAAGGCATGTTCCTTCCTCAGAGCTTTTAATCTACATAGACACCGTGAAGTATACTGAGACAGTAAGAGAAGAAAGTCAACAGGCAAAGGGATTATTAGGGAGGAAAAGAATACATGGAACAGGTGACTACTTGGCTGTTTAAAGAGAGAACCCAATGTCTACTCAAAAACTATTTAAGGAAGTACTGTGGCAAACACTATATAGTCCTACATACCCAGATAAATTGTTAAAAAAGTTTTCAACTCTTTACAAAGAATATATACAGAAATATTTCCTTACTTGCGATTCTCTCAATTCTTCCACTCAGTATTTTGAAATTTGTAGTCAGTGTTTGAAATTCAAGTTACATTACTCTCCTTCCTTCAAACTAAACCTATGTTTTTACATCAAATCTTCATTTAAACATTGTATAAATCCATAGAAAAATCATGTGTCCTGTTGGAACAGAAAAATGCCTATAGTACTTTAGATACAATTGTCATTTAAATAATGCTATTGATTTCATATAAGTAAACATCTAAAACTTTATTTTGAGCATGTGGAAATAATTTCAGGATTTGATTTCCAAAACAGAGAACATGAGAGGTTTCAGTGTTTATAAAGGTTTAAGAGTAGCTCATTCCCCTTGATATTCTGTTGTATGTGTCCTTCATTTCTCCTTCAGTCTTTGAAATTTTGTGCTTTCATACCTTACACTAGATATTAAACATACACATTGCTCGTGAAAACAGAGCATTTATTATTGTCCTTTTGACCAAAGATGCAAGTATGTTATGCTACTTTCAGCCCGCTACCACTGTTAGCGTGTGTGTGCGCAGGTGCGTCTTTAAAGCCTTATCTTTTCAGAGATCAACTCCTGAATGGCTAACGCATTTGCTGTATTCCAGGCCATACATTTTGCAAGGGAAATGAAAGATCCCACTCTGTCTACTGCATAATAATGGTACTGTACAGCCAAACTTTATTGAAGTTGTAGAGTAATCTAACAAGAGCATGCCAGACAGACCAAAAGATGTACGTTATTTTATAATGAATTCATTATATCATGATATCAAGGTCCAGATTAAAATTCATCTTCTTACCTGAAAAATTGGAAGGTGAGGATTCAAAGTAGTTTCTGAAAAGAATCGTATCAAAATAGTCTCCCCATTCAAGGTAGGCACGGATCTTATTTCACCCATCTCTCTCTCTCTCTCTCTCCTTTCCACCTTACAACTAGAATTTCATTAGCATTCCTTGTAAGACAGGTCTTGAGACAAATTCACCCGTTATGTACATGGGTACAATTCTGACTTTAGTGGATGCCAACAATGGATTTGAGGCCCTTGCATCTTACTCATTACTCCTTTCTGACAGGAGGGGAATAATGCAAAGAAAAATGTATCATGCGAGTATAGCAAGAGCCTCGGACTCCTTATAGTCCTCCAGGGATCTCACTAGGCCAATATATTAACCTTGGAGATGCTCAGTTACCATAAAGATGGCACCAGTACAAAGCCTTAAGTAGACAGAGGACATTCTCCACTTCCCAAAATGATCAGACACTTTTCCTGTGGGATCAGTAACTGTGAGCCTCCATATCAGACTAACAAAAGTATTAAAGCATTAGCTTTCATGGGCTAATACCCACTTCATCGGATGGGTACTAGCCCACGATAGCTTTTGCTTCAATACTTATTGTTAGTCTTTAAGGTGTCACAGGACTCTTTGTCGCTTCTGCAAATCCAGACTAACACAGCTACCCCTCTGATTCTTCATATCAGGCTATATAATTCACCAGTGATTAGTAAAGAATTTGGATCTCCAATCCAAAGAACAATTTCCTTTAACTACTTTACCAGCACTTGTAGTGAATGAATGATAGCCTTCAAAATTCATCAGTATGTTGTATTATGACACGACCTGCATTATTATTAGGCAAAGAAGTTATCTACCAGGAGGGAAACAGAATTCAGAGAAAGAATGCTAAGAAGCAGATGCAGACTAACTGAAACTCTCACATTTTCAACTTTACATTATTATCTGCATTGCCTAATGATCTTAAAAACAAGTTCCCTCTGTGAGGTGAGGTATGTTAATGTCTGCTAGTATTTTAAAAATCTCCCTATGTACAACAAGCCCTCACTTGTCAGAAAATGGGATGACCCTGTAATGTTAAAGATTTATTCAGCTACAAAGTTAATGGCTGAATTATTACAAACATCATAGATGATGAGAACATGGAAGTATAATTTCTTCTGAAACAGATAGCAAGATACCAAGGGATATAATTCAAACATCAGCATAAGACTTGCACTGTAAACAAAGAACAATACAGCTATAAAGGTGATCTTGAATAGGGCATTTTGAGCCACATGGGTTGCACTATCAACACACACAGATTTCCACAATTTTAGCAGATTCTTGCAAAATAGCCTGAAGCTTTAGAACAAACAAAAATTTGTGGGTGGCAGTTTTTTTCCACTAGATTGGACTTTCTTCAACAAAACTTTCAATGATTGTTGAGTATCAAATTAACGATAATGTGCTGGTCTTCGATCTGTGATGGAATACCAAAAGCTAAGTGATCTCATTCAAAAATATGATAATCTAGTTAGAGCCTTCAATCACTGAATATTATTCTTAAGGCTACCATATAAAGACTTTGTAAATTGCTCTTAAGTTAATTGTGAAAGAAAAATTTTAGCTAATACATTTAAAATGTGTTTGAAAGTTAAAAGTTACTTCAAGTAAGTCTGTTTAAAGATTTTTAAATGGAGAAACATTGGTTTTTAGTTATCAAAACCTTGGCCATGATATCATATAATTTTATTTCGTTTTGCTTCTTTCATGGAAGATAAATTGCAAAATAACTTTACAGTGTTACTGTAAATCAGTTCGAGAAATGATCAGCAGGAAGCAGAAATGAAGAATTATATGCAAAGGACAGGTTCTACACATATAAAAGCTTTGAAATGAAAAGGAATTGATGAGACAAAGACACTAAGAACATTCCACAGAGAAAAAGAGACCTATAGGAGAAGATTCTGGCACAAAGTATGAAGAGTTTGTGGATGGATAGAGGCCATTGCTGGATTGGTAAAGGAAGTGGGGTGAAGAAAGAGGAATAAGAGGCAAGTTCCTGGAAAGTCTTAAAATCGAGCACTACAATATTGAGACAATTGCTTGTGCAGTCCATTGATGAACAGTTGAACTGAACCAAGAAGCATTTGTAGTAAGCATTCTGTAGTAAATACCAGGCAAGGTGAATATTCAAAAAACACTTAGGGCTCAATAGTTAACACTGAGCTCACAACTGCACAATACTTTAACAATCTATAGGTTAGTACTCATTATTTCAGGCAGTCTAGTCTCCTTGTGGTTAGTCCTCCACACTATTGTGAAAGATCCAGACTTCTTCAAGCTTCTGGAGTTAGTCATATTCCCTAGTTCTGCCAGGGATCAGATGGCTGCAAAGGCTGAGTCCTGAGGGCTTGGTGAATCAGTATGCCACTGGTGTGATCTATCAAGTCCCATAGATGTGGATCTAAAAATCCTTTTTCCAAAATGAATAATATATTGCAGTCATTACATTAAACAGCAGCAACTGCATGACATTTCAGTGTGGTCTTTATTTTGAAGCATGCTATAAATGCCATTGACCTCAAATGAACACTCTTGGCAGGTGGCAGGGTGGTGGTGAAGTTTTTCAGAATGACAACAATGATGTAATGGTTTTCACACTACCCAGGCAGTTACCTCAAGTAACTTAAGATGTCTAAAATAGATGTGTGGGTTTTTCCAGGGTAAGCCACAATCAAGAAATTATTATATTGTTTTCTTCCTATAATTATTATTATCTAGTATACCTATTATTCAGTGTCACTTTGTATGGGGAAACATTTGGCTTGCTGGTCTACATCATAAACATTAGGATGAGGTAACTTGCTTATTCACAGACTGAGAAATTACTACGAGAATTGAGCCATTTATTAAAATGGGAGAACACAAAAGGAGATTAACTTGACGACATCTTAACCGGCAAAATGTCATCAGAATTTTCATCTTGTGCGTGTCTGGAGATCCTGTTCCCACTGAAGTTCTCACTGACTTTTAGCTAGCAGAATTGGGCCTTTAGCAGGAAAATTCAAAGACTGAACAATAAGATCAAACATCAACTGTTGTCTCAATGAAAGTGAATGAACTCTTTCTAGAACAAATCAAATTACGTTCCAGAAAGTTACTTCCTAAAATGTCATATCTAGGAAGGCATGGAACGCCAACCTAGCTGGATTTTAGAGCTTTTCTTTCACTTAGACTAGGCAGCAAGCTTTCTTCAATAAGACTATTAAGTGGTAGTTAGTGAAAGCATTACTGACCACAGATCAGAATAGAACCATCCTAAACTATCCAGAATAGAACTATCCTAAAATTTATTCCAAATCCAGACATCAGCATTAAACCCAGTCATGCTATTATAACATTTTCTCTTCTGTGATCCAGCTTCATGGCATATGTTTCAGGTGTTTGAAAGCCGACACTACCAGAGATCTCAGTTGGCACAAAGGAGAGATTATTAGTGTTAGCCGATGAAAGTGGAACTCAAGCATGCATGCCTTCAAGTTACAGCTGTGACACTGCCCAGAGGTCCCCATAAACAAGAGCAAGACTTTTTTGTGATTTGATGTAGTTAGACAATTACACAGTCAACTACTAACACACACACTGCAAGACACTGAACTTGTAGCAAAGTGGAAAAAGAGACACCTACAATACTTAATTAACTGAGTTTCTAATACTCTGCTCCTTTACCATATTTGGCATAGGCCATGTGTGTTCTAATATCTGCTTCTTTCACAAGTCTCAGGAATCTGTGTCTAACCCAAAAAATTCCTAGAGGAGTGTGTTGGTACACTGTCAAAATAAGAAATGTTCTTTTACAGGCAACTGAAATATTACTCTCATGCTCTAGCTAGCTTCTTATAAGGAAATTACAAAAAATATCAACTGAGTTTAACAGTTTAACAGCATTATTGTACACAGTGTTGTCGTAACAGTGTAAGTTCCAGGATATTAGAAAGACAAGGTGGGTGCGGTGCATCTTTTATTGGACCAGCATCTGTTGACAAGAGAGACAAGCTTTGGAGCTTACACAGAGCTCTTCTACAGGTCTGGACCTGTGTAAGCTCAAAAGCTTGTCTCTCTTGCCAACAGATGTTGGTCCAATAAAAGATATTACCTCAACCACTTTGTCTCTCTAATGCTGAGCATTAATCAAACAAACCAGCAATACTGAATAATGCTTCAACCATTAATGATTCCAACTGGAAAACAAAAATCAAAGAGATAAAAGAAATGAGGTTAACTGTAAAAAATAAAAGGAGCATAAAGATTCAGAATCAGCAGAGGGAACATGATGTGTGATATTTAGCATTAATGTAGACCGTGTCTAACAGCAATTCCTTCTGCTTATTAGTCAGATGCCATGAAATGCATAGCAAGGTAAATTCTAGGCACTTTACAGAATTTCTCTTCCACACATATACTCCTGAAAACTACTTTTTTTAAAGTTGCAGACTAGCTTGAGTTCTTTCAGTATTATTTATTAATATAAAAATGGCTCTATGCTGTATCAGAGAGTAAGAAACAGAGACTTATTTTCCCACCACCATCTCCCTGGGTTTTTTTAAGTGACTAACAAGTTTTAATCCATTCTTTGGCCTATTCTGTATTTGTCTATAAAAGACAAATATGCTGTGTTCATTAACTTTATTGGAATCCATGATCCTTTCACAACCTGTCAGAGTACTTTAAATTAGATGCCAGATCTGTCAGCACCTGTGGCATTAAAGTATCCCAGGATCTTCCTACCAAACATGATGAATCAAAGATTCAGCATATGTTAACATCATGAATAGTTGCATTCTTAGGCAATCCCAAATCAGGCTGAGATGAGTTCCGTCACAGAGACCTCCTTGGGACTGTCACCTGACGTGTTGAAAACTACCTCTGAATCCGTTTTTCCTGCCAGCTTGGGACTCCAGAACCCTGCCTCTACTCTGCTGCAACACAGGCCCAGGTCTTGGCCATGCCCCAAAACTGCAGACTTTAACCAAAAACTGATCAGGAAATCACCTATCTCCTGCACACAGATGCTCAGTTCCCTATGGGATCCAAACCTCAAATAAATCAGTTTTACTTTGTATAAAGCTTAAACAGGGTAAACTCATAAATTGTCCACCCTCTATAATATAGATAGAGAGCTATGCACAGCTGTTCGCACCCGCAGGTATTAATCACTTACTCTGGGTTAATAAACAAAAGTGATTTTATTAAATATAAAAAAGTAGGATTTAAGTGCTTTCAAGTAATAACAGACAGAACAAAGTAAGTCACCAAGCAAAATAAAACAAAACATGCAAGTCTAAGCCTAATACATTTAAGAAACTGAATACAATAAATCTCACCCTCAGAGATGTTCCACCAAGTTTCTTTCTCTGACTAGACTCCTTAGTCTGGACCCAGTCCTTTCCCTAGTACAGTCCTTGTTAGTTCCAGCTTAGGTGGTAACTAGGGGATTCCTCATGACTGACAGGCCCCTTTGTTCTGCTCTACCTCCTTTTATATCCTTGGCATAAGGTGGGAATCCTCTCTCTCTCTCTGGGTTTCCACCCTTCCATCTAAATGGAAAAGCATCAGGCTTAAAGATGGATACCAGTATCATGTGACACGTTCAAATGTCCTGTGAGACATTACTCACTGGCTGGCATCCAGGTATACAGGAAGGTTTACAAGTAAACAGAGCCATTTGCAACCAGTTGTCTTAGTTAGTGGGAGTCATCAAGATTCCAAGCCACCATTAATGGCTCACACCTTGCATAGTTACAATAGCACAGAGATTGGCAACCGTGGCACATGGGACCGCAGGGTAAGCACCCTTAGCAGGCCTGCCGGCTTGTTTACTTTGTTTACTTGCTGGTTCGCCGACCGCAGTGGTCCCGCGTGCCAAGTTTGCCGATCCCTGCAACAGCACTTCAGAGTAATACTTTATATTTCTAGCTTCAGATACAAGAATGGTATATTCAACAAACACTCAGTAGAGTGTAATAAGCTTTTTAATGATACCTTACAACAGACCTTTTGCATAAAGCATATTTCAGTTACATTATATTGACATTCCAAGCATATTTTCATAAAGCATATGAAGTGCAATGTCACATCAACATAGCCTGGGGCTTTAGATGGTATCTCTTTTGAAGCTAACCAGGATGAGGGGAATTTTCCATTTTTCCCTCATTACTAAGTAGAACAAAGGTCAGAAGATTTACAATCAATGTATACTAAGGCAATGTGGGCAGTGGATATTTTTCACTTTTTACATATCATGGACGTGGGACTGTAAAAGGACATACTGGCTCCTTAGGACTTGACTATTGAATTCTAGGAAGTATTTGCCTAATCTTCAGTTCACTAAGCTACATTTTTATGTCCCAAAGCAGTACTGTGCTGACTGCTGATTTTATCTGCTATGTTGGAATACAGTTCATTTTCAACATGCACTTCATTTCTACCACACTTTGTTGTTCCAGCCTTTGGAAAAGCAGCAAATATTGCCTCCAGAGATAAGCAGCAACTGTAATTATCCATGTTAAGCCATATTTCTATGTCCTGGCTATTAGAATACTGGAGCGTATACATTGCCATACTTTTCCACCTTGTCAGCAGCAATTTTGTTGTCAGTGCTAGATTACCAGAAGGAAAAAAAAAAAACAAAAAACCAAACACAAAAAAAACCACCACCCAAATTGTGTTGGTTTCACTCTCCCCAAAAAGAAATCAAATAAGATAATCAGCAAAAAACTCCACTTGAACATCTACTCCTTTGCTAAGATCAGTAAATGGAATTCCCAGGAAAAAGTCTGCAGACCTGTTGACTGAGGCAGTTACCAGACTGACCAATTTGAAGGACCACAGGCCACTTTTGACATCAACTGATCTGGTGTATGGATTGTCCAGATTCAGTCAGGACAAAGGCATTCACTGATTCACAGGTAGACACATACACATTTTATAAAGGATCACTTGAAAAAGACTCAAAGGAAAAAAAATTCCTAGTTTGCTGATAATTGAACCTTGGGACTTAAATTAATATCAGATTAATATTTGTCTATTGTACTGAAATATGAAGCACTAAGTGCAGCAAAGTAAAAATATGTGTATGTTACCTTGAATGTCTTGGAAGAATCAAGGAGAAGCGCTCGCACATCAATACAGCCATGACTGTTGGCTCTACAAACTAACTTCCTTCTTAATAAAAAGAATGAAGAGCACTGCTACAGATAAAGGACCGAATGGCTAGGTAGTAGTTCTTCAGAAAAGGACCTAGTGTTACAGTGGATGAGAAGCTGGATACGAGTCAACAGTGTGCCCTTGTTCCCAAGAAGGCTAACGGCATTTTGGACTGTATAATAAGGGGCACTGCCAGCAGATTGAGGGATGTGATCATTCCCCTCTATTCAGCATTGGTGAGGTCTCATCTGGAGGACTATGTCCAGTTTTGGGCCCCACACTACAAGAAGGATGTGGAAATAACGGAAAGGGTCCAGCAAAGGGCAACAAAAATGATTAGGGGGCTGGAACACATGACTTGCCAGGAGGAGTTGAGGGAACCGGGATTGTTTAGTCTGCAGAAGAGAAGAATGAGGGGGGATTTGATAGCTGCTTTCAACTACCCGAAAGGGGGTTCCAAAGAGGATGGATTTAGGTTGTTCTCAGTGGTACCAGATGACAGAACAAAGAGTAACGGTCTCAAGTTTCAGTGGGGGAGGTTTAGGCTGAATTAGGAGAGTGGTGAAGCACTGGAATGGGTTACTTAGGGAGATGGTGGAATCTCCTTCCTTAGAGGTTTTTAATGTCAGGCTTGATGACTTAGTTGGGGATTGGTCCTGCTTTGAGCAGGGGATTGGATTAGATGACCTCCTGAGGTGTCTTTCAACCCTGACATTTTATGATACTTGTGGCACCTTAGAGACTAAACAAATTTATTTGGGCATAAGCTTTTGTGGGCTAAAACCCACTTCATCAGATGCATGGAGTGAAAATACAGTAGGAAGGTATTATATATACACACACACACACACACACACACACACTACACAAACCGAGAACATGAAAAGGTGGGGGTTGCCATACCAACCCTAGGAAACTAATCAATTAAAGTGAACTATTATCAGCAGGAATTAGAAAAAAACCTTTTGCAGTGATAATCAGGATGGCCCATTTCAAACAGTTGATAAAAAGGTGTGAGTAACAGCAGGGGAAAACTTAGCATGGGGAAATAGTTTTCAGTTTGTGTAATGACGCAGCCACTCCCAGTCTTTATTCAAGACTAATTTAATGGTGTCCAGATTGAAAATTAATTCCAGTTATACAGTTTCTCATTGGAGTCTGATTTTGAAGTTTTTTTGTTGAAGAATTGCTACTTTTAGGTCTGTTATTGAGTGACAAGAGAGATTGAAGTGTTCTCCTACTGGTTTTTGAATGTTATGATTCCTGATGTCAGATTTGTGTCCATTTATTCTTTTGCATAGACACTATCTGGTTTGGCCAATATACATGGCAGAGGGGCATTGCTGGCACATGATGGCATATATCACATTGGTAGAGGTGCAGGTGAACGAGCCCCTGGTGGCGTGGCTGAAGTGATTACGTCCTATGATGGTGTCACTTGAATAGATATGCGCTTTGTTGCAAATTGTTCAAGTGACACCATCATAGGATCTAATCGCATCATAACAGCCCACCTTAATTGATTTAATCTCTTAGGGGTGGTATGGCAACCCCCACCTTTTCATGTTCTCGGTGTGTGTGTGTAATATATCTTCCTACTGTATCTTCCACTCCATGCATCTGATGAAGTGGGTTTTAGCCCACGAAAGCACAAATAAATTGGTTAGTTTCTAACGTACCACAAGTATACCTCGTTCTTTTTACAGATTAACCGGCTACCACCCTGAAACCTCTCTTCATTCTTAATGACAGTACTAAGTTTCTGGACCTCCCTTTCTTCCATTCATTGCCTGCTTCCTGATGAGGAGCACATAGACCAAAACTTGTCAGACCATTAGCCACTGCCAGATTAGACAGATATTGGACTAGGTTGACGGAACTGTCCTTCATTCAAGAGAATACAGTTTAAGTGTTTGTCAGGAGGGTAGAAGACTGTTGTGAAACATTTTTCAGCATGGAACAACGGCTATAAAAAACAAAACACCTCAAGCCTTACAGAAATTAGGGATGAAAGTGTTATACTTAAGGATTTGAAGATTTACAGTCTAGTGGTTTTAAAAAAACCAAAACAATCAAACATTCATGGGTTCTGTAAGCCAGCAGAACTGGGAACATCATAATATGGGGAAGTGGATAAAAATGTCACAAATGAATTTGCCATCAGAATAAAGTTTCTGCAAAGGGATGTTTGTGAGATTCAATAGTTGTAAAGAACTTTTGAGATTGAAGGGACAGGTGCTCTGTGCATGTACAACTTACTATTCCAAGGATGTGAAAGTAGTAAAAACTTAAGTTCTCTGAATTTTACAAAAACAGAGTACACCACCACAAGATGAAAGGTACTAAAATATAATCCCCATGATAAGGGCTCACTAAAATGAATACTTCCAAAAAGAAAAAAAAAAGATCAGTGGATTTTAATTTTTACTAATTACTGGATTGATAGGCCTGGAGTCTCTAGCTGCCAGTACAGCCACAGAAATTTTGCACTCTTTATTTGAAAAAAAAAAAAAATCTTTATTTTGAAAGAGTGCTAAAACAACTTCTTAGCTGGTTAGTGCTCAGCTGTTTTGAAAATAAAACATATAGTTAGGTGGCTAAAAGGATTTAGGAGCCTAATTTTAGGCATCCAGATTTGAAAGATTTTAGTCCTTAATAGTTCTGATAGTCAAAAAGTTTCCATCTGTCATCATCTGCATCCGGCTAAAGTATTAACAGGGCAGAAGAACAGAGGGCTGACGAGTATGAAATAAAATAGAACTGAAATATGTACATTGTTAAATCTTCTGCATTCAGACCTGAACACTGACATAATTCAGGTCCCATGCTATCTGTTGTTGCCTCCAACTAGCATTTCTATTTACTACTTCTTCTGCAACTTCCATACAGTGATATGAAATGGAGACTGCAAGCGTCACGTGCTGTTAAAGTCAGAATATTGGGATATTATTTCAAGTGTGAAAAGAAAAATTTCTAGTAAATTATTAATTAGACAGCAGGCTACCCTCAGAGGGAGATCACTTTGGCATGAATATTTCTAGAGTTTCCATAAGATTAATTCCTAACTATACTCATTGCAGGTTCCTGACTGGTTGGGTTAAGTATTTCCCATGAAGATGTGCAAGATTTACCACACACACAGTTTTTTCCTAGTAAAATTCAGGATGCCGAATTTCCACAATCCAGTGTCTATGAGAAAGTTCCATGTTAGAGCAAGTTATCAGACTCTCTCTGATTTTTATCCACAAATATCCAAGTTTTGTAAATTTCTACATTATGATTTAAATAGAGAATTATTTTGGTGTGATCACATACAGTATATGAGATCTGTCTATGATATATTGGTTTTCCATAGCAGAATGTATTTCTTTTATGATTTATAAATATTCTGTTCTTTCCATTTATCCTCTAGGAAAGAAAGAATCATCATCCAATCTGGGTTTTCAGACATTATTTATGTACTTACACAAGAATTAGAGATTCCCCCTCCCCAAAACAGTACTTATTTATATTTTTTAACCTTTAATAAACCAGTCTGTAAACTTTCTGGTATTTCACAGTAATGGTCACTTACATCCAGGCTAATGGAAAACAAAAATTGACAGATCTTTTAAACTATGAAAAGGTTGTGTTAATTAAAAAAAAAAAAAAAGACAGAGAGAAAACCAGAGAAAGGGACAAGATGATATCTGATGGAGGGAACAATCCTCCTCCACCTATTTCTCCTAGGTTATTCAGGTTTCTGTTTACAGTTTTAACGTGCTGGGACAGGATATATAAAACCCACACAGAGTTAAAGGGTTAAGGAACAACTCTGGGCAAAGACAACCCCGGCATGCCACTCCTGCAGACCATGCTCCAGGTGGAGGTGGGGCTTAAAGCTCCGAAGGGGACTGACCAGGCAGAAGGACCTGCTAGTAGCTCCTGGTGAAGGATGCAAAGCTGCTCCACTGAGAGGAGAGAAACCGATCCACCAGAACCCAGACTGACTAAAGGCACTGCATTTGCACTATATTAGTTTGGTTTCAGACTGAAAAGCTTGAACTACAGAGTAGAGGGTAAGAAGTGGAGGATGGTTTTTAAGATGTACCTGGGTGCCTGACCTTAGCTACTCCTCACAGGGCTTTGGGCTGGAGCCCAGTGGAGCAGGAGGGCCCAGGCTCCCCTACTGCCCTTTAACCACTAGGCATCACTTCTGTCTAGTGCCAACAGTTACATGTGTTATACATCTGTTTTCTGGGATTAGGGTAAAGATTATGGGACAATGAAATAGACTCAGGGTGGACTAAAAGCAGTACAAAGTTACTTTATACACACACCACTCTCCTTGGGAGGTTGACAGAGCAAACAGAAATTTTTGTAAGAACCAAATATAACCTAGCTAAAGTCAATCAATATCTACAGGAGGGTCACATACCATGATAAAAATATGAAAGGCAGAAAGAACTTTGTCGATTCAGCAGTTCTCAGAGTAGGAAACGGATCTGAAATCTTAATTCAAGCAGTCAACATAAGTTTAACAAAATACACTTTAAAGTTGAGAAACACTGAAATATAGAGAAGATATTTTTAAAAGCATATAATATTCAGATATTGGCTTGCAGAGAGCTTGAAAAGCTCCAGTCCCCATAAACCACAGAGTTTTAGAAAAGGAAAACTTGATGTAGAGGAAGAACTAACTATTTGTGAAATAATACCTGCTAAAGGGATGAAAGAACTCAGTGATTACACAAACAAATCACACTGCTGATTAAGTTCTCTTGCTTCTGTGCTTCTACGATCAGACACCAGAACCATCAAGGCACATAGGAAAATCAAAGCAGACAATGGAGGACAGGTTTCATGCTTCAGAATGCAAAGGACGTGAAAAGCATGACTGGAAAGCATTGGACATAAAAAAGGAAAAACCAGAAATACAACATTGGTTGGTTTCTCCTTCCTCTGCCAAAATCCTCCTAACTGAACATCGCCTTTACTTCAAAAGAATTTACCTTTAGACATGAGAGAGTTTCTCATTTGTAGCACAACTCAAAATTGCCATCTGGCAACTTTTCTATTTACTTTTCTAATGTTTCAGTACAACTCACTGAGGAATTTTAATATCTCTGGATATAAATTCTTATCCATATAGTTGGATAACATGGTTCCCTGGTTTCCCAACTTTTACTGGGTTATGTTAATAACTATACATCTAAGCCATCTGGGTTAATAGCTTGCTAAATAATATTTAACTGGCGTATCTGTGTATATGACTCAGATTTTTTGAATACTTATTTTTTGTAGTTTTTAAATGGATACAAATCTTTCACCTTTACCAAACGAGTAACAAGGAAATACAGCCAAATACTATGTTCTTTAGTTTATTTTGTTACCATGGTATGTAATATTAGCATTTTATTTTGTATGCTAAAATCATGCAAAACAAGGCAGTGAAAATAGCAAATTGAGCTTAAATTTAAAAAAATGTTTTTTTCCAATTTCATCTATGGTAATATGTCATTTTTTTAAAACTACAGTACTGAGTATGAACAATAATCAACCATTACCTCCCATCTCCAATTATTTGTCTGGAAACTATTGCTGGCTCCAATAGAAGTTCTACCTTAAAATGGGGCTTGCAGGTGAAAGAGAGAATACAGACAGCTATTTAGAAGTAGATAACTTTACAAGCCCTGTGTAAAGGCCAGCTTTCCAAAAAGCTGCTTCAAAAATTGTTGATTAAATTCTGCAAGGTTATTTTTTGAGCAAGCATTTACAGAGATGTCATTGCAAGGTTTTCCCCTACGCAAAAACTCGATGTAAAACTATGTCCATGTAAACCAAAGGCTGCTTTGAAAAACTTCCCTGAAACACTTGTTTCAAAATCTGAATTACAGCATCTAAAGATTTTGTGATTCATGTCACACTGAACATTGGAAAGATCTGTTCTACATTGCACAAGAGGCCCCCTTCGCCATTCCTTTAAGAACAAAGGTGTATTTATTACTTCACTGCTTATCTGAACTCTACCCTACATTTTCTAGCAAAACATGCACGGCTGCTGTGTGATAAAGAACCTGCACCAATCTGTGAACATGTTGACTGAACAACTTTAAACCTTCCTGGCAACACAGGAATACAAGCTGTTTTTTTAAACTAATAAACGCTGGTTAAACTCAAAAATGAACAAAGAGAAAACAAAAACCAATACACAGAGCTGAGAAGGTAACTCACCATATTCCTTGGCTTTCTGGTTCAGGGATGACCATTTGCAAACAAAACTCTTCTGCCCACTACATATGGCATGTATTGATGTGTATCCAGAGACCTTCTGCTAACTTCAGCAAGAGATATTTAAAGTTTCCTCATTTAAATTAATAATCTAGCATAACTGCATGCAAGGAGGAAGACAGTCAAAAAGAGGGAAGTAAACTCCTCCAAGAACAAGTTACAGTACAATTCACTCCCAAACTTTCAACCCAACAACAACAGCAAAAATGAAATCAGCATAAGGAAGTTAAGTTCTACTGACACAGACCATCTACCCTTTATCTTGCCATTTCACTATTCCCATCCTCAATCAACTTTCAAAATCAAAGCAGTTAAATAAGCTAGGAAAAACATTTTAAGAGAGCCTAAGTAACTTTAGGAAATCCTGTTTTCAAAAGTGACGTAAGCATTTGGAAGCTTACATGTGACCGAGGCAGCGGGACTTAGTAGTTTAAATGCCTACTTCACTTTCGAAAATGGGAACTATGTTTTTGAACATTTTAACTAGATCTTTTTTCCTACAAATATATTTGTAAACCATTCAGTCCTTAAATATAGAGCCATTTTTAAATTAACATTGACACCCATTCACTAGTATGCATTCTTCTTAATATTATTTAATTAATCTAATCTCTGTTTTTGGGGAAGAATGAGATCACTGCAGCAAGGCAAATCTGAAAATAAAGTCCAGAGCACTTACATTTCCTTAACCGCCTCCAATCTGGTTTTAAGCTGCAATATGTATACAGACTATACCAGTCTCTTTTTGGTGATGTACAAAGATTAAGTGTCCCTGTGGTTTCCTTTTAGCTCTATGACATACCCTTGGTATGGTTGACCATCGGACATGTCCGTCACCTACTCTGTTTGACGTGACCCATGAAGCCCCACCCTCAAAGAACATTAACTAATGCAGAATGAAAACCTGATGGCAATTTAGCTGTGCTTCTTGTAATGTTACCCTATACTTGTGCTCTATGAACAGTGCGGTATTGCTAAGTGCTGCTGATTTGTTTCTAGGTGCACTTTAGTGTTGATTGTGCTCTATACTTTGGGTCCTAGCTAACTTTTGGCCCTAACTCCTCACATTTTATGTGGACATCTGTGATCACCTGAGGTGCCTGAACTAATATTTGCCCCCATATTTAAACAGTTTGGCACTGGCAGTGAGGTGTTCTTTGTAACTTCTCCAAAACTGGGGGAAAAAAACAAAAAAACACACATTCATACCACCTTCTCCCCATCCTCTTGCCTAACAGCTTCCAGAACCACTGTCCTTCAGTGCATACTCAAGTCTATCTGTTTATGAAGGATTTTATCAGGAGAGCGGGTTAGAGCTTAATGAGTTCTTGGGCTGGTTATTTTATTAATTCACATTGGCTTTTAGTGTGTGTGTGGGTGTGGGTGTGTGCGCGCTGAGATACTGTTTGGTAGGCGTATTTTATGTATAGATATGTTAAATATGTTACATATCTATCCAGAATTTTATCCTTCAATGAAGAGAAACAAAACTGGACTTAGTCATCATTTTAAGAAGTATTATATTCATGGATATAAATTAGCAATTCCCCCTTTCAGTGAGAAACTGAAGCGTTTAATTCATAATCAAATCTCTTCAGATGGCCTTTAAAAATTAACTACAATTAACACTTCCCAGTGCAGGTGTTTTCCCTAATGGATATTCTGTTAGGAGGCCATTATCTTTGAAAACTCATGGCAACCGGAGGGGCGGGGGGTCCTGTATGACTGGAAAAAGGCTAATGTAGTGCCCATCTTTAAAACAGGGAAGAAGGAAGATCCAGGGAACTACAGGCCAGTCAGCCTCACCTCAGTCCCTGGAAAAATCATGGAGCAAGTCCTCTAGTAATCAATTCTGAAGACCTTAAAGGAGAGGAAAGTGATCAGGAACAGTTAGCATGGATTCACCAAGGGCAGGTCATGCCTAACTAATCTAATTTCCTTCTGTGAAGAAATAACTGGCTCTTTGGAAGAGGAGAAAGCAGTGGATGTGTTATTCCTTGACTTTAGCAAGGCTTTTGAGATGGTCTCCCACAGCATTCTTGCCAGTAAGTTAAAAGAGTATGGGCTGGATGAATGGACTATAACGGTGGACAGAAAACTGGCTAGATTGTCAGGCTCAATGGGTAGTGATCAATGGCTCCACGTCTAGTTGGCAGCCCGTATCCAGTGGGGTGCCCCAAGGGCCGGTTTCGTTCAATGTCTTCATTAAGGATCTGGAGGATGGTGTGAACTGCACCCTCAGGAAGTTTGCAGATGACACTAAACTGGGAGGAGTGGTAGATACACTGGAGGGTAGAGACAGGACAGAGAGACCTAGACAAATTAGAGGATTGGCCAAAAGAAATCTGATGTGGTTCAACAAGGACAAGAATCCCATGCACTGCTACAGACTAGGGACCGAATGGCTAGGCAGCAGTTCTGCAGAAAAAGGACCTAGAGGTTACAGTGGATGAGAAGCGTAACAAGCCAACAGTGTCCCATTGTTGCCAAGAAGGCGAATGGTATTTTGGGCTGTATAAGTAGGGCCACTGACAGCAGATCAAGGGATGTGATCATTCCCCTCTATTCAGCATCGGTGAGGCCTCATCTGAGTATTGTGTCCAATTTTGGGGTCCACACTACAAGGAGGATGTGGAAAAATGGGAAAGAGTTCAGCAGAGGGCAACAAAAATGATTAGGGGGCTGGAGCACATGACTTCTGATGAGGGGTTGAGGGAACTGGGATTGTTTAGTAAACTGATTGTTTACTATGATAATATGCACTTTACAGATGAATGTAGCCATTTCTCTCCACACATTCCCTGCTGAAGAAAAATCTAATATAAGTTTATAAAATTAGCCTTTTGAACTAGTCTACAAAATTCTACTGTACCTGTTAAACCAGAGTAGGATGAACACCCAAGTGCAATACATAATGCTTACCAACCAGAAACTCGATCCTGAAGTTGGATTTGTGTGAAAAGCCCCCTTGTTCAAATATGAAGCTCAGCTGACTAGTAATAGTCTGCCAGCGCAGCTCTGATTACAGCACCAAAGCATAGAGTTTAAATCTCTTCTGCAGTTTTTTTATTATTATTATTATTTTTAAACAGGAGACATTTTACTGCTTCAAAAGGAATTCTTTGCTTTGAGCAGCCTAGCCAGAAGAGGATGTTTTGCCCATGCTGAGCTGTGGTTCCAGGCATGTGAGCCATCAGCAAAGGGCTCAAGAGTTTACTCAAGAACTTGACAAGCTGAAGTACTTTTCTAGGTTATAGAAAGAAGTCTTCTTGTTAAGCAAGAAGTTTAGCAACTACTTTGTTACAAAGGCATTTTATCCTTCCAACTCAGCTCTCAACGGTTTTATACTTGCTTTACCAGAGCGAGTCAAATAATTACATGCAAATCAGTAAAAACATTGAGTTCTCCCCACCTCATTTTTTTTTTTTTAATATAAAGAATAAAAGAGGTAAGCTTATTTTATATCCAAGCTGACATTAAGTGACTTACCAATTTTTATTTTCTCTTGTTAAAGAGAGACAGGTAACTATTTCTTAATATGGTATTATATGCAAGTTTATTCTAGAATATACTAATAGTTCTACCAGATACAATCAAGCTATAACATAGGATTATGTTCTTTCATCCCACCCACCAATTAAATTCCTTTGTGTTAAACATTTAAAGTTACTTTTAGTTGCATGTCAAGGTTTCCTCAGGCACCATAGCTCTTGCCAAGCTGCAATAGCTCAGACAAGATGTCTCTCAAATCCAGTTTAGGATTATTATAAATCTTAAGAGTTTACGTATCGCTCACTGGGGATTTCAATTAAACAAAAAACAACAAAAAAAACCACACCATTCACAAAGTCAGAGATGTGGGTCAAGAGATATGCCATACCTCTGACAGATTTTGGTGATACAGAAAGCCAACAGGAAAGTCGGTATGTTTTATGCAAGCCTGATTGAGTTTGTGCACAAACTACTCAAAACATTGGAGATGAGAGTCGGAACAGTAACTAGAAAGACAGCAATAAAACATGTAGTTTCCAGAAAGGATTCACTGCAAAATGGCACCTGAAATATCTGCCAAATATTTTCTCCTTGAATGCTTGAAAATTAGACATTACCTTAAACAAGGACATACTATTATACTACAACCTCTCCAACTGAGAAGCTAACACTTTTGAATATGTTAGTCTAAAAAGACTACAGGTATGTTTGTAATATAAACAGCATTCATTTGGATTGGTGAGATATACAAAACAGGAGTACCTTAGATTTGGCAATTCCTTTTTAGGGGTGAGTTTATGAGTCAAATTCTCAAAGGGAAACACTTTCTGGAACAAAAGGTATTAGCACATAGACTACTTTATCTCAAAGCCACACAGTCTCAGCTTCTTAAAAGCCGGTGTTTCTTTATTTAGTTGTTTGGGGGTTTTTTGTTTTGTTTTTTTTTAAAAAATGATTCTTTGTTTTCTGTTTTGGGCACCGAATGATGCATTTTCAATTTCAATAAGCTTTCGCTTTAATGAGAGAGCTTTCACCCCTCTCAAAAAAAAAAAAAATATTAAGTATGGCTGTCTAAATTTGGTCATTGGGATTGCTAGACTACATCAGCAGGAGATATTTTCTTGTTTACACTTTAGTTATAGCCTATAACTTCTAGCACATTTATCAATTCTGATTTGAAAAAAAATAATGCATGTGGTAATGATGGCTTCCACATTCTCCACCACAAACTCAAGTTCCTTTTTGAAAAAACACTGCAGAATTTTCAAATTCTAATCTTTTGGCTAGTTCAAATTTTTATCCCTTGAGAACGGGACTAAGCAGGCTAAGCCCCATAAACAAAAACCTCACTAAATCACATAAAACAGCGGGAGTATTTGACAAATTAAAAGTCTGAATTTTTACAGAACAAAGGAGAAAAGCAGCTTGTTTAGTGTTACGTTTTACTCTTACCAGGCCATTCAAATGAAAGATATTTCAGACACTGGACAGTTTCTCCCAGTATTTCGCCACATCCCCTTTTAAGGAAACTAAGGGCAAAAGAATTGTGTTTAGATTAGTATTAAAGCACGTTACAGAGCATTAGATTAGTCATAGGTTTTTAGGAGATTCAGTTTTTGTTCTGATTTAAATATTCCCAGTAATATCTGGATTTGTAAACACGGCAGCATTATGCTAGCCCATGAAACCCAGATGGGCCACTCAAATTTGAAAGTGTGAGCTGAGGGAGATCTAAAAGTAAAACAAGCGACGTGAACTGAAAAGATAATCAGATATTTTAAAACTCTGCACTTCAATAATCTAAAATATTATCAAAAGAACTATTATTAAATATTCCTATTACAGTAATACTCACAGATCCCAATTCAAATAAGGATGGTAGGCCCTGGTTGTACACAGTCCTGATCCTGAATAGTTTACAATCCAAGTCCCCAGCCCCACAACTGACTGCACATGGATGGATCCTTGCACTGCTGCAGAGCCCCACTAGAGCAATTGAGTGGGTCTCTAAGTTCAACACAAGGGTTTGACTACATTTACAGTACTAGGGCCTAAAATATTGTTAAGGGTGAGAAAAGAAGGAGACAAATGCACACAGTTTTCACATACATACAAACACTGTTTACTTTAGCAACTTTAATTGAGATACAGAAGTCCCTTCCAACCGAAGAAGTGTACAAAAGTGAGCATCAGTGCTCCTGTACCTGAAATATATGCTTATAGATTTAATATGGATGAACATAGGCAGTGCAAGTTTTCCCAAAGAGAAGCTACCAATCATTGCAAAACCTTGACAGGAAACCCTAAAAGGGAGGCAGCACATAGTCAACTGCAAAATAAAAATCACATTGAAACCCTTATTAATAAGGGGCTCAAGCAGAGATCAATAAGTTTCTGAGAAATGAGGGTTCTGCCACGTTAGTTTCAGAATTAAACATCCATATTGGTATCTGCTAAAGAACTCAGCTCATGGTTAATCATGATAAGACAACATGCTTTAAACTGGACCTGTCATTGTCTATAGTTGGCATCAAATAGTTTTTAACATCTTGTTAAAACACATTAATGCTTTCTAACATGACATTTTCCCCCAGGTAGGCATCACCTCTGAAGATCATATTCACAGAGTGGCTAGATTTTTTTTTTTTTTTTTTTTTTAAATGAAATCTTAAATTCTGGAACACAAGATGGCACCTCTTTCACAAAGTAGTACAAGAGCACTAAGCCACCACAAGCAAACCCAGTTCAGCTTGTGCATAAGCTACTTGGTTTTAATTTTTTTATATTTTCTGACTTCTAAGCATTTAATTTGCAAATGTAATGTTTCACTAACATATCTATAAAAATACTCACACTTCCTCCCACTAGCAATATTTTAAAAGCAGTTACATTACACCACAAACTGAAACATCTGCTAGACAAATTTATTTTTTGCAGTTATTTTTGAAAAGCGAAATAGTAAGGATTGAAAGCATTAAAATGGTTGAGGAATATTAACCATAAAACTTGTATGCTCTTAAACACAAAACTCTATTAATCTTTGCAGAATCAACGAACAATGTTTTTCCATCTACATCATGAATAGCTGAGATATAACTGGATACAAAGCTCCAGTGTAAAGGGTAGAATTAAAAAAAAATAAATAGCTACACTGAGTTACATACTCACCTTCCAAAGAAGGTATGAAAAACAGAACATGGTAGAGCAGTTAAGTGGCTCATAAAACATAAATGGACTAGTACTGAATTTGGAAAAATATTCTATGGCCCAGAAATCCCAGAATTTTACATGAAAGAAACTGTGTAAATGCAAACTGGCTGTATAGGTGCAAATTGTCTTAGTCATTCATTGACATTTTCGGTGGGGTGGGTCAGACTTGGTCCTTCATGTCTAGCACATTCTAGCAACTGTCAGATGTTGACCTGACCGTTGCCATATTTGTTAATAGTGGTAGATTTGTCTAAATTATAAACAGAATCAGATTATTGTGTCTGAAGAGGAGATGGGGGAGCTTGAACAAAAGCCAAGGATGAATATCCCACTGATTCCTTAGGCATATGAATCAGGTACTACAATCTACTGGGGAGGGAGATGGGTAAGCACTTAACAGCTTTCCATTCACTGGTATAAAGTTATGACATACTTGGGGTCAACAAAGCAGCACTCTCTCTATGGGAGATTACGGGGATGTTTGGAAATACCCTAGAGAGCCATCAAGAAACCCACCACCAATCCTGCAAGGAGGATTTTGTAATAAAAATATCTCAAGTTAACTTATTGTTTTGAACCCAGGACTGGAGCACCATCCAAAAAAAAAAAAAAAAAAAAAAAAAAAAAAAAAAAAAAACGGGCTACAAACATTTCGGAAGTCCAGACATTTTAAGAATACAACTGGCGGTTATCAGCTTGTTGAAACTATCTTTTCCAAACAAATTTGATATACTTGTCTACTCTCTCCCTCACCACCCTTCTGCCACCTACCCTCATTAAGGATTCTGGAAGTGGCTCGTACTTCTGGGTGCCCAACATGAGACACATGGCAAGACCAGCCTTAGGGGCAGGCATCACTTTGGGTGCCAACTTCCAGGGGGAACAAATAAACAGCTGAGGGAGGGCAAATTGAGTGTGCATGTGTGAGAGGGAGAGCGTGGCCATTTTTTTTAAAAAAAATTCAGTTGTTTGGAGGGAGGGAAAGGTGCCAAAAAGAGTCTCTGATCCTACCATGGCCCTGATGTTCAGACATGCGAGCACCCAAAACTCCAACTGAAATAAACAGCTATGTATATTGCAGGATATGCTACGTACAACTGCCTAAATGACTACTAATTCCTATCAACGATATACCTTTTCTTATTTAAAAAGAGAAAACAAAACAAAACAAAAAAACAAAAAACACAACAACCCTAAAATTCAATTGGAAAAAAACTGTTAATACATTGCTGGGTGGTATGTCATCCCCTTGCAGAACATGGAGTTGAACAACATGTCTGAAAATCAGGAAAAGCACAGTTAAGGTTGCTGAAAGTATCATGGACTGGGCACTCAAAAATTAAATAATTCAGAGAACACTTTTGAGAAACTATGCTACTATTCACAGAAACTCTTCAGCAGGAGTCTGAAATTTCACCACATTACAGACTAGGTTTATCTGCTAACCTGTAAGGAGCTGTGCATTCACTCACTACTGGACTTTTGTGTAAGTAAATGTGTTGGAGTATTTATCACCACTTTGGAGAAAAGGGGCAGAGGAATAAAATGTAGTGTTTACCTGTGTGTGGTTTAATAAATAGCCAACTTACACTGAACTGAGGACCCAATCTTGCAACCACTGAAGTCAATAGAAAGACTATTTATTTTAATGAGCACTAAATCAGCCCTGAGTTGTTAAATCCAATATATATTCCTAGTGGTGTGGAACAGGTAACTAAAAGATGCAGTTAAGACAATTTCCATTATTTATAAATACAGCATTCTCTACAAAATATTTTAATATTACTTTCAGTGTTAAATATTCCTATATTGTTTATGAATTTGGGATTGTAATTTTTTTTTAAATGTTTATACTTTATATGAGATTGTGTATATGACCTTGTGCGACTAATGCTCAAATTTCAAACCTGATATATAAGACACAGATATGCCATTTCACCTCCAGTATTTGTCTTTAGGTATAACAGCATTCTACTGTTACAGCAGTGTCATACACTACACTTAAGATAAGCATCACAATGTCTGTTTAAAGATCTTCCTCTAAAATAGACATATTGAGTCATATTTCTTTCAAATTTGGTCCATCTCAGAAGGCGGCAGGGTAGGGTTATTGATTCAAATACAGGTTGAGTTAGGTATTAAAGCCTCCAGCCATCCCTCAAAATAATTGTTTTTCAAAACATTTCTAGGCATTTCCCCCTGCCCTTTTCGCACAGGACTTGAGATTGAAGTATTGGTGTGATGAGGGTCAAAAGGGTCTCTATCTGTCAAGTTCTACCCAATGTAGTGCATGGCACCCACTAAATCTTTGGAGGCCCCAAACTGAAAAATGATATTTAAGAACATGTACACTTCTTTGCGCACATGTATAGTCTGGAAGGATTACACTGCATAGGCACCAAGAAAGAACAAAACACAAGGGTTTCTGTGCAACTTCTTTACGTTTGCCTGGGTAATCTGAGGGAATGTGTCGAGGACATTGCCACTGGTGAACCCCTCGCCACTGATATTTTTAGTACAAAATCTTTGTGCAGCTGCATAATAAAGATTTAATATCTCATGTTGCTCATTACAAGTTGTCTCTGCTATAACAGAACAGGTTTATTGAATGGGAAGACTTCCTGTGAACAGAGCAGAACAGGCAGCAGGCGGTATAACCAAAATGTTTGCTATATTGGCAGGGAGGAGCTGGACAAAGGACTTTGTGGGGGTGGGCAGAGAATGGGGAGAGGGGAAGAAGGGCACTGGGTGCAGCTGTAGAGGGGGTGAGAAATAAAAATGGGTGGGAACCAATCCAAAGCTTGTGTGTTTGAGAAAAATCTGTATTTTACTAGCCCCTCAGGGAAGGGGACAGTAAATAGCTACTTCCTGACCACATGGCAGACTAACATGGCATTTCTAAAGATGAAGTGCGGAGCACAAGTACCTTGAGAGCTATGGGGGAAAGGAAATGTGTGTGCTGCCAGGGTTACCAATGTGTGGGTTCCAGACAATTCCTGGATTAGAAATTGCCAAGGTTTGTGGGAAAGCAGGTAATTCACCATGACATGGTGACTGTTGACTACAGGCTGATTTGGACAGAGAGAGGTGACTGCCTTGGCATCAAGCTTTGCTCACTTTGCACAGTCTAACCGGTGACTTAAGAGGTTGTGATCTACCAGATATTATGCTGATTCACTCAGGCAGAAATGAACTGGGCCTTCTTCCAGATGTATACTTCATATGGGATCTGGCAGCAGATTTGGATCACATCAGAGATTTGTGTCCAGGAGTTCTCTCTGAGTTGGCTGAGAATCTGAATAATTGCTGCAGTGACCACATACAAGCTATAAATAAAAAAGGTTGGAAGAACATTAATCAGGAAACTGGAGGATTCCTGGCTGACCAGAACATGTATTCTGTATGGCACAGACACCTCACTGATTCTCAGAAATGTGGTACATCTATTAGACAAGAGAGAGTCAGAGGATCTTTCTTTCAGTCATAAAACTGTCAGTATTTTGGAAATGAAACAGTCTGTGATTTCTCTCACCAGCCCAACCACAAACTCCACTCTCCAATCATTGTGAAACACAACTAGCAATGCCATTCCACTGTAACAGAGTTGTCCTTTGCTCTGGGCACTTCATGTGAATTGTGTTATAGGAGCAGGGGAAGTAACAGTAATAGAAAACCTTCTATACAAGGAAGTAAAGACTTCATCACATTCTCTGCTTGTGGGGGAGGAGAGAAAAGGCTGGGTACTGTAGTGGGGAGGGGGCCAGGCTGGGAGAGGGAACAGTGAATGAGTTAGAGGCGTGGCTTGAGAAGTGTGCCAAAAGGGGGTTCATGGCATCCAAGTGTGCTGGTGGTGGAGGAGATGGATGGACTGCTGGCTGCATAATACAGGACATGCTATGTACAACTGCCTAAATGATTACTAATTCCTACCAACAATGTATCTGTTCCTATTTAACACACACACAAAAAAAAACAACACACACCCCCCACAACAAAACTGTTCACAAAGAGTTTAGGTTGCTGGGTGGTCCGTCGCACCCTTGCAAAAACACTAAGTTGAGCAACACTTCTGGAAACCAGGAAAAGCTAAGTTAAGATTGCCCATGCAACCTTAACAGTGGGATTGGCAAAGTAAAAGGTATGCATGTTAAAAGAGCATGTACTGGGACATTGCTGAAAGAGGTCAGAGTTAAGGTTGCATGGGCATTTCCTGGTTTTCAGAAGTTTGAGGTTTGGTCAATTCAGTGTTTTGCAAGGCGACTACATACCACCAAGCAACCTCAACTCGGTGTTAACAGATTTTTGCTATTGAATTATAAAATTAATGGTTTTGTCACAACAAAAATATAAGATGGTTTTCTAATTGGGACAAGTATTCCAAACAGCCTTCACGTTTGCTTGCAGAGACAATCCAAGGTGTAATTTTGCCATGCTTCCACTTGCTTGCTACATAGGATTAATTTACAAACCCAGTTGCCATTTTATGTGCAAAAAGAATTTATGTAAGCAATATCAAATTATGTTCCATCAGTTGAGCACACGTGGCACCTTTCCAAATTTTTCTTTAATATTCAGTAGAGTAATGTGACTTGCAGAAAAACAAACTATGCTAGTTGCCTTCATATAATCACCTATGTAGGTCAGGGATTCCGAGACTTGGTTCATGGCGTGTTCAGGGTAAGCCCTGGCAGGTCGCAAGACACTTTGTTTACCTCAGCGTCTACAGGTACGGCCACTCGCAGCTCCAAGTGGCTACAGTTCGCCATCCCGGCCATTTCCGGGAGCTGCGAGACACAGTGCAGGCAGGCCACTGCTTCCTGCAGCTCCCATTGGTATTTGAACACTTCAAGTGCAAACTAGAATCAGAACTGCAGACTCAATTTACTTATCGTTATAATCCGAAGGCTGTTGGGAGGCCTTTAAGTCACTAGCAATGAATGCTGTATTCAAACCAAGAAACTAAAACAAAAAACTACATATTCCATTACCAGTCCAGAGGTTCTTTACTTTCTTCATTCCACAGAGCTTTTTCAGAAAAAAAAGAGCTCCAGTCTATCAGCTCTTGGTCCTCAGAATATCTCCATCTATTTCTGTCAAGCTCATACTAGTATTGGAACACCTAAGTTTTGAGGATTCGTTCTGCAGAACACCAGGAAAGTTTATTTGGACCACTGATGATCCACAGGCCATAATCTGAGAACCATTCCCCTCGCCCTCGGCAGTTCTGTTTGAGTTTTTCCAAGAGCAAGATTCAGAATAAGGCCAGTCAAACTTGGCATGTTATTGGCAGCCACATAATTCCTACGAATATCATTCAAAAACAAATACTTCTTCGCCTTCTGCATTACACATAATTCATGTAAAAATGAATAAACCATACCATAAAGAAGAGACAAATAAGACTGAAAAGTAAATATCAAAACAGCAACTTTTTAGATGAGTAAGTGTATTTTTACTGAATTTAAAATAGAATTTGATTAAAAATCTGACCAAAAAATTTTGTAAGAAATCTGATTTGCCAGAAGGTCATGTTAGACAGAATGAAAGGTGTCTTTTTCTCTCTCTTTTTAAATATAAAACTATCAGAATGTAGGAGCTTTTAAAGCAAGAGCGTGTTATTAAAATAAGAATTCATATTATGCACAGTCAAGTGTGTGAAATGGGAAGATCATAACCTGAAAAGTAGTTGAATATGGCTTTAAAAAAAGAAAAAAATAAAAGCAGAAATTCCATGTTTAGGGCCAAGATGCAAAAGGGATTCAATCATCATCAGTTCTGGATGCAAACCTAGGGCAATATGACCTTTGATTTATTTTAACAATGTAAAAATAAACACTCTTACTTAGCTCTAATGAAAGAATGATGGTGAACTTTTCACAATTCAATAAAAGGTGTTGAGAGGTAGATAAAATTAGCTATTATTCTACAACAGGATTCAACCCACTAATGGAAAGTTATTGAAATCTAGAGAGCCAATGTGCAAGTCTTCCAAATTTATCATTTAAAAAGCAAAACATATCTTAAATTACACATAGTATTCCCACAGCAAATTACTTGGTTCTTTGACTAACAGAGCCTGTGTTCAGCAGGATAACTAAATTTGATGTACTACATTTCACTGATTTAACACTATCCCATACTAGCTCCCAAGAAATGTATTATATTAAAACGGCGGGGGGGGGGGAGCCAGTTGATTTTTATTAGTTATATTATTGATGGGAAAAATTCTTACCTTTAAGCACTACAGCTCTTCTATATAGAAAAAAATCATATGAGAAAAGTCCATGCAACACATTATGTGCAAACAGCCTTAGAACTACACACAATTCTCTTAACTATAAAGTGATTCAGACTTTCTGAAAATGTAGCCTTTCAATAAGTATGGTTATGACAAGGGTCACCAGATGATGATACCAAAAATGTTCTGAGAAATTTCCTTTCCCCCCACCCCATCCCCTTTAAGCATGTAAGCAAATTTTCAGTCTTCCAAGAAAACTCTGGGTTGTTCATCTTTGGGGTGAGAGGTTTTTGTTTTTTGTTTTTTTTTGAGGGAGCTGTAAGAAGCAAATGAATTTGCTCTTGGCCTTAATCTCTAACAAGAGTGAATTCTTGTGGCATTCCCTGATTTTCAAGGAGCAACTTGGTGCTTGCTGTGAGATTTTTGAAAGAGGATTATCTGCATGCTGTTAGTGGCCACCTCTTTTCAAGGACTGGGTATACACATTGTAAAATAGAATATATGCCCAGACTCTTAGTCACTTGTTTCTCTTCCAACAGAGAAACTGACTTGCAAGGCCTGCTGACACCTGCTGCTGCTCAGCAAAACAGCAAGTTTATAAAAGTCAGATATATAATGTGTTCAGAAATATTTCTACAATTGAACGCTTCACAACGGATACCATTTCCGAAGAAGCTGTATGCAACACTGACATTAGTTGCCACCAGAGAAATACTTGCCAGATTTTGCCCTTGAAAATAATAAATTGAGGGAACAACTGTCTTGATGTACTGTGATTTATTACAGTTGCCTCCGTGATTCACATTCTGGCCCAGAGATCTCTGTAGCACTGCCAACATAAAAAAAAACTCTTGCCTATGAAGTAGTAGTACTGATCTAGGTATGTGACATCTTGGCTTCAAAGTACAAGAGGTTTGATAGCAGAACAAAGCAACTTCGCAAGAATACAAGGATAGTTTAATTTGCCCAGAACAGGAACCAAGAACTTTTAAAAAGTATTTTTTTGTGGGTGGAGAGCTCATATTCAACTTCTGATGGTATGCTATAGACTCAATCTAGCAACTTGATTAATAAATTTCATATTGCGGGCAGGAAAATTAAACCAGTGCATCAACAATTCGATGCAGTAATATTATGTAAAATCCTACAATGATGAACCAGGCACATCATCTTCTAAAGCTTGAAAGGAAGTATGCAGACACTTAGGTGAGAAACAAACAGGTTTTGGAATACAATATTAGCTCAAAACAAATGCTGAAGTCACACAAGAGGCCAAGTCAAAAAGCTACGTCACATAGGACAACCATACTTGTTATTAACCAGTTCCTAATAAAGAAAAGCTATATTTTTTCCTGAACTGGACTATCTTATTAAGGAATCTTAGAGTGGTTTAAAGCTTTAATGCAAAGGGACCGGAGTATTATTTTTAAAGTGACCAGTAGAATGGTCCAAAGGCAGAACAAAAAAGTTACACATAGGTCTCAAACCCTGACCTAACACTGGTCCTTCACCCCATAGAAGTGCTAGAAATGTCAGCTTGGTTCATCCCAAACAAGCCCCATGAATTGCTCAGCGATGCCTCCTTCTTCCTGTAAAGCCAGCTGAAGAAACTGAATTGACAGGTCACAGAAGGTCATAAAGAGCCAGACTCACTGAAGGTTTTCTGTATCAGGGACCTCCAAGCCTGGGAGACAGTTAAATAAAAGGGGGAATGGAAATGGGAGTCACTAGGCAGTAGAGCCTTCTCCTGGCAAGAGAATAAAAGGAGAATATGCCCACCCTGGGGGGAAAAAAAAAAAAATTGCTCTCAAACAAGGCCACCACACAGGTGATTCCCATTAAGCTTGAAGAGATTTCTCACATATTAAAAAGAAAACAAATATATTCCTATTTACTGAATGACGGTCATTGTAAACGAAAGAAAAATCCATAACATCTGAAAGTTATTTTGTCATGTGTTTCCCCAAAGTCACTCCCTTGAGCGTGGAAGAGAACACTGTTCCTTGAGAAATGTATCTCTGCTGTATATGTATACACACTGGAAGCTAACACTGCATGCATATAACTTGCAGAGGAAAAATAAACATCAGACACCAGTTCGCAATCCATCACCAAACCTGTTGCTTTGACCAAAAAATTCATGGATAACTGCTAAACCACTGCCAACTTTTTCCCCACTTTTATTTATTTTTTAAATACAATTCAAAATAACTATGTTAGTACCTACTGTTTGTCCTCTGCTCACCATGGTGAAGGGCTGTTTTTCTTGCTGTCCTATAAACAATGAGATCTACACTTATGCCCAGAGCAGTATTTGACTCTGAAACTAACTCAGTTTTCAGCATGAAATTAACTAGATTCTGTGGGATCCTGGATAGAGAGGGGGCAAAGGACAGGAGAGATTGGATGTCGTTTAATTAGACCACAACTTTGACATGCTGCAATACTCATCTCCTTTCTTGTTCTCAAGATGACATGTTGCCAATAAAACTTTGTTCACATAACTGAACTAAATAGACTTTTCTGTACATTTCAGGAAAAAAAAAAAAAAATCTGAACTCAAGGCTGCAGTGACCAACAATATACATGACTGTTCTCTATTCTTTACACTTGTATAGAAATGATGTAATAGTGCAGTTTAATATTTTATCAGGATGGAGATGCATTCACTTTATCTTACTGCACTTTTATATTTAAGGTTTAGTTATAAAATGCTAATGCTAGTACAGAACATAATTTTCTTAACTTTATATTTTCATAGTTTTATTGTGGCAATAATAAGAAAGGCAGCTATTGCACGGTCATCAGTTTTTTGGTTTTGTACAAGGACTTCTGATTATTCAATCATTATGAATATGATTTTGCTTCATGACACAAGTTTACCTGTCCATCCTTGTCTGACAACCACTGATTATACCCTCGTACTTTGCTCATTTTAATATTTTAAAGAGTATTCATCGGGGTGGCAATCATTCTTTGTATCAAGTAACACTACAGTCTACAGATAGAAAGTTTGTTTTATTTATCTTCAGTAGTTTTACCTGTTCAGGAATGTCACTCTTTAGAGAGATTAGGTCCTAGTGGGGGTGGGAGGAGAGAAAAAGATAAAAAGGGGAGCACAGGCATATAAGAAGATACTAGAAACATGCTTCAGCCATTTTTATTCTGCAGTCTAGTGAATTAAGGAAGACAGATGACAGACAAGCATTGTAGTCCTATGGACAGGACACCTGATGAACTGATGAGACCAGGATTTTGCTACATCTCTGTGCCGCAGCTGCTCCTTTCACACGTTGTCTGTTTAGATTGTAAGCTCTTCAAGACAGGAGCCATCTCTATGTGGTTGTACAGTACCAAGCACTGAAATCCTAACCTCATGAATCTAGGCCCTGCTGCAGTAATATCAATAACAAAAATGAAATACCAGATAAGAACATACTGTGTAACTTTAAAAAACCCCAACATATGGAAGCACATAATTAAGTACAGAAGTGTGAGATTCACAATAAAAAGTATTGACTATGTAACTAATATATAGCTATCTGAAGTAGTTAAAAAGTAGTATTTTTCAAGAAGAAATTTAGCACTGTTGACTGTATTTAGATTATTACAGGTCAAAACCTTTTAATTTGATTATATTATTTACAATATCATTAACATGTTACTTCAAGCTAAAGGAAATTAAGTCAAATAAATGTAATGGGTTCGTATGCATATAAATATCTGTCATTTCATAGCAGTGCTGTTTGCACCTTGGAAGACACATGAAAGGCTAGTTGCTGCGCTTCCAACATGGATACATTGTTTTCACGTATGTTGTGGAAATAAGGAGATGGAAAGTAGGTAGCATGAAGGCTAAAAATGGAAACATTTTAAGACTAATTCTGATCTGAAATACTGCCTCTAGTCAGAGTTGGCTCCTCCTGAGGCATTGCCTTCTAAGACATTGAAGTGAAAGGAAAGACTGAAGGAAAATTGGGAGTAAGATAGTTTTATAATGTAAAAGTTTCATATTGCATCAGTCAAAAATTGTTAGACCTTTACCTCTCCAAACACAAACACCTCCCAACACTTCAATTTTTCATGTGACATTTATTTTTCCTTTTCCTCTCCCTCCCCGTTTTTCATTCTAAATCACTTGTACAATCAGCTGCCAACTATATGCTTTGCTACTGGACCTCTTTGGACTCTTAACAGCCTTTAACTACTCCTTTCCTGGACTCCCATTTACATTGTTTTACTAAGTGGGACTAAAGTTCCTTCATTTCAAACACAACATTGGAGGAAAAGGAGTCACTTCACTTGAGGGATGTAGCACAGTTCAGGATACCTGGCTCTTACTGACTGGCACACTAAAGATAGTCAGACAGATCAGAGACAGAGCCATGCTCGCAGAAAGTCTGTGCAGTGCTGGACAGGTAATCTGACCTCTAGACGGCCTGGGTTATGTGCAGGCTCCTTTAGGCTCACTATGGCCAAATCAGAGAGGCTATAAAATGGTGTAAATCAGTGTGAGGTATAGAAAGGTTGTATCAGGAAAATAAGAGTAAACAAGAGATGGCAAAGAAGGGGAATATGCATTAATTTTAATATTTTCCTGCTACAACTTCACCTTCTGTATGTAATTCACACCAACATGTAATTTACACTACCATTTACATCACTGAACTTCAGCTTGGATTCTATGCCCTGCCTCTAAAAAGAGGGACAAAAAAAACAACAACAAAAAAAAAAAAAAACAGCACAGGCCCTGAGTGAGGCTGGTGATGTAATCTACAGCAGGCTATTGAAATACTGCATTGCAGAAAGTCAGACTCCTTTTGCAAAACACTGAGAAAGTACTAAGGTATCAGGGGCCCTCCAGTCACCAGTGCAGCAAGTGCACTTCTGGGGCAGCGAGCCACAGGTGGCAGCCTGACGGCTGCTGTCAGGACAGCAGTCAGGCGGCCTGCTTGCGGAAGGTCCGGCAATCTCACGGATTCAGTGACATTTTGGTGGCGGTATGCCAAAACTGAGGGACCGGGGACCTCCCGCAGCAACGTCACCGAATCGTCGTGACCAGCGGACCTCCCGCAGGCGTGCCGTCAAAGGTGGGTTGACTGCCATGCTTGGGGTGGCAAAATACGTAGAGTTGCCCCTGTAAGGTATTCATCTTTGATGAAGTCTCATTTTTCAAAAAAACAAAAAAAAAAAACCAATCATTTTCTTATTTCTTCAGAAGAAACACAAGCCGTCTATATGAAATCTTCCACAACTCAGAATTAGTATTTCTTATTTGTTGCAGTCCAATTATCAGGGATATATTAATCTGTCCCTCTGGGGACATTAAAACTGTATAGTGTGGAATCTGAGAGGCCATCTGGTACAGACATGACCACAGCAAAGTGTTTTGTCTTGCCACAGCATAATTGCACATTTGCCATAATTGCAAGCTTACTTCTTTGCTGAGCTAGAGCTCTATTTGTCACTGTCAAAGCCATATGGAACCCCTTGGCAAAACAAAACAAACAATCTTGGAGGAACAAAAAGAAGAATAAAACAGAAGAATGGTTTCAGTTCCTGTGATCTACAGTGGTTGTTGCTATTACCATCTTACAGTTTTTTTTACTCCATGGTAGGAAAATCATTTAGATAGCTAAGAACAAAAAAAGGTACAGGGATTCAACTTCAATAAGGGCCAGTCCTGAAGTCCTGCCTAAGAGACGGCTGCAGGATAGGGCCTATTGGTTCCAGTTTATACACATTATCAGGTTCCTCATGATTTCAGAGTTAATATTGAAGATAAAAATTGTGTATCTGATGAAAACTTGCCAACTTGCATTAAATTTGGTAGCCTTTCAAAGATGCATTTTTATGATAAAATTTTACTGTTACATAGTATTGCTGGCATTAGAATTGGGAACCCAGGTTTTTGTTTGTTTTTTTTTAAAAAATCTTTTTCAGTCCAGTGGCAGTGAAATCAAACCTCTCACATTTGCATATTATGTTGAATGGAAAAAAGCAATGCAATATTTCAATGAGACAGAGGATAATTTAAGTTGTTTTTAAAGCACATAACTTGACATAACCTATGCAAAATAAAAGCAAGTGCCATTTAACAGAAAAAAAAAGACTATTGATTAATGAGCAACACAAAGGCCTTAAAGCAAAGAATCACAGGAAAGGTTTAAGTGCCAAAGTCTGCCTCCATTACTCATGTGAGTAATCCCATCATATTCAATGAGTGAACAAAGGATTTGCAATATTTTGAGTTCCTTTTGCAGACAATTTTCTGCTGAAAGCAAAGTAGGGTACTGGGGTGAGTTACTAATGGAACACAATGTAAAATGAATGTAGATGTCATTCAGATAACTATGCACTGTGCATGTACTGCCCTTGGAGTATTACATTCAGTATTAGTCTCACTCCAACTCAGACAAGAACTTGCAAAAGCCTTATGTTTGCATAGTTTTTAACTTTTTAATAGATAAAAAAAGCTTTCTAAATACAGATTGGCATTTTTTACTGAGTGTTTGTTATTTCATCTGGTGGGAGATTGAACTGCTTTGCTGAAAGGACTGAAAAAAGGTTTCTAGATGAGGCATTGTATTATATCACAAGATTCAAAACTATTTTCTGACTTCTTACAGCAATATTCCTCCTCAATGACTCACAAGCAAAAATCCCTATCCTTATAACAGGGCTCCTTATGACAGAACCACTTCCCATTCTCCACCCCAACTCGCCGCCCCCAAGAAGTGGACACCATAATCACAGTGCTGTCCAAATTAGAGTAATGGTCCTTTCTTCACTGTTACCAAGCGATCTTGCACTGTGAAGCCTAAAGGGACCTAAGTATACTTAAAGAAGGCAGAATTCCAACCTCAAGGCAGGGGTGAAAGTATGGTGTAGCGGTAAGAACCCGCACCGGCCTATACCCAACCCACATTAAAGCGCTGCCATGGCATCACTTTAACATCCCTGCCCGTTTTGTGCCCCCTGTTGGTGGCCCCGCTGATAGGGTCTGTACTGGCAGGGCCGCCGACAGGGGAGGCAAAAGGGGCAGGGACATTAAAGCGCTGCCATGGCAGCGCTTTAAGGACAGTCCTTTGCCACAGCAGTGCTTTAATGTTGCTGCCCCTTTTGCCTCCCCTCAGCCACCAGTGGGTGAGGGAAGGGCCAAAGGGAGCAGCTGCCCTGGGGCCGGTGATTTAAAATGGCCCGGTGCTCCAGACACCGCTGACACTACCACAGCAGCAGTGTCTGGAGCTTCATGCCCTTTAAATCAACACAGGAGCCCCAGGATGCATGGGCGAGGTGGCCTGGAATGGCTGGCTGGGGGATGCTGACCCCCCATCTCTGCCCCTTCCGTCCGAGGCTCCGCCCCCTCTGGGAGCCAGAGCTGCCCTGACCACACACCGGTCAGTGTCCTGAGTTACTTTCACCCCTGCCTCAAGGACTAAGGATTTAAAGAAAAATCATTATCTTGTGATAAGTCTGTTACTAGTCCTGTGAGAAACAACAGGTTCCAAATAGCCAAAAAGCTTCTGAGACTATTAGAAGTAAAAGACATCTCTGAAACAGTGACCTTCAAAACAAACATTAGATTAATATAAAAGAGAGGGGGGAGAAGATGGAGGAAATGTATATCTGTGTTAGTAAAAAGGATTTGAAAAATACTTAATGGGCAAGAAAAGAGGTTCATGAAAATGAAGGTCCTGTCCAATTTAATTGAAAAAAAAATTTATGGCTGTGCTACGCCAATTCCACAAGTTAAACATTAAACTGAATAACTTCTTAATGTCCTTTGCCTGGAATGTAAAGTATTAAGAGACTTTATTGATGCAGAAATATTTAATTCTAGACTGAAAGATAAAACCATCACAGGAGAGAAACAGACAATACAGGACATGTGAAAAATGTGGGAGAGATTTTTATGGACTTGAGGGTCACTGTGTTGTGACTGGCTGTATGGATCCCTATGGGTTAATTCCAGCTGGCACTCTCTCCAGATATCCAGGGACTCAGCAATGACTAATTCAATTGCCTGGCACTCAAATAGACAATACAATGAATCCACTATTTGAAAACTACCTGCAGTCCCCTCTGGAGAAATTCCATCCACTCTGATCAGGTTCAGGATCTCTGTTTGAAACCTCAGGAAATCTTCAGGCAAGAATTCATGAACAAACAAACAAAAAAAACCCCACTGATATTGATAAAAGAACAGGATGTGACCTGAGAAATACTTACTGTGAGACTGTTATAGATGCTGTCTGTTTCACTGAACTCCAGTGCTGTGGGTGCTTGGGTCAGGTGGGACCAACTTAAAAAGGCATCAAAGGCTAAGTTTAGGTAAGACAATATGCACGTGGGCTTTTGATATTTTAATCCATTTCTCTGTTATTTTCCTATTGACAAATAAATAACGCTTGTTTTGAAGAAGCTATGCTGTGACAGTACAGCTTCATACTAGTTACAAAACCTTGAAGATAGGCCTATAGCAAGGGCCAAAGTCAGCTGAGTCTGCTGAGGTAATACAGTTGATAAACAGGGGGTGCTGTTACCTGGTCAGTACACTCTATAATGGCTTGATTCATAGGATTCCACAAAGAGATGCACAAGGATAGACCTGCCACTTGGAAAGAGTGTCCAGAGAGAGAAATAAATGAACAGTACAGCTCACCTCTGAACTGTAGGAGACTGTTAGAGAAAGAGAGTTTAGAGAAGTCCTCCCCCGACCCACCACCACTTTTGAGAGAACTATTTGTCCAATAACCATTCTGCAGTAGACTGGATGGCATACATTTACAGATCACATTTAAGATTGATAAAATGACAGGAGCTAGGCCTATGACTGAAAGAATGCCCTGCTGTCAAACTCTTGAGAGAAAAGAAGAAACCAATAACTCCCTAGGGAAATCTTATTAACATGTTAACCTACCTTATTTTGGCCAAAGGGTATGAAAAGAAAAGATTTGTGATATATGGCAACTTTGAAGGGTCAACTGAGATTTTGAAATAATAGGTTATAAAAAATAAAATGGAGGGAAAAACCTGTATGTCTAGAATGGTGGTTAGGGCTAAATATAGTACATGATGGCTACTGTTGCAGGAAAGAAACAGATGAACTCTTGTCCGAAGATATAACACCTGTGCAAACAATACGGTACCTATGCAAATACCACCTACTACTCCATGGGTAGTTTGGCACTGCAAATTCATACATTGCCACACTAAGGCAAGTAGAGAACATAACTGGTCTCCTTGTTCTGCAGGTCCATCAACACTAAGGAGAGAATGCTGACTGGTGCTTAAGCAAGAGAAGTGACCATCCTAGCAAACCTAAATCTGACTTGTACCATTTAGTTTGAGTTAAATAAATATAAATAATTTTTATTTGAAGGTAATTTTGGTTTTAGACTGTTCTTGAGAAGTGCATGGACATGCATTCTGAGACAAGAAAAGTAAACTTCTGATCTCTGGTGAAAGGCAGAAAGGAGAAAAAAATATCTGACCTGAAGCATTCATTCAGTTAAAGGTTTAGGTCAAGAGATTGACCATGCCCAAGAGGTATAAAGTACTAGAGAGAAAGTCTGGAGACTACTAATGGTGAGAGAAAAATAGGAGACTGACAGCAAAACAACTGTTTTATAATGTAGGATGTGATATTGTAGATCAGGGGTCGGCAACTTTTCAGAAGTGGTGTGCCGAGTCCTCGTTTATTCACTCTAATTTAAGGTTTCATGTGCCAGTAATACATGTTAACGTTTTTAGAAGGTCTCTTTCTTTAAGTTTATAATATATAACTAAACTATTGTTGTATGTAAAGCAAATAAGGTTTTAAAATGTTAAGAAGCTTCAATTAAAATGCAGAGCCCCTCAGACCAGTGTCCAGGACCCATGCAGTGTGAGTGCCACTGAAAAATCAGCTCAAGCACTGCCTTTGGCACACGCACCATAGGTTGCCTACCCCTGTTATAGACTAAGAAGAAAGCCAACGGGATTTCAAGGCTCAAAAAATATACACACTTATATGTGCTGAACTTCCTACTTGAAAGCTGTTGAAAGACAATGAGTTGTATGCACAGCTCATGACAGATAACAGCCTATGAGAAATTCCCAGACTTTAACATACCTAAATACATATCTAAAACTCAGAAGTGTTTAGTGTGCCATCTATCATTTTAATCAGTGTACTATAATAGATTTTAATTCCAATTCTATACTGTAATAACCCATGTACCCATCTGATTGGGATCCAGTGGGTGATTATAAAAACTGCTTTATATACCACTGTTCTCTGACATAACCCACGAAACTAAACAGGAAGTCATAGCGCAAGAAGAGACAGAACATTTCACAGATATGTTGCTAAAAATAGTTAAAAGTAGTTAGCAGCTACTAAATTTTTAAAAACATGGTGGTTGATGTTCAAGATATTACAAGCTTTCTATTTACATTTCAGTGTTGTGAGGGAACCTCAGGTCTACTCATAAAAATGTTGCTACTATTGTTCATTATTAAAAAACCACCAACCAAGTTGTCCTTGTGAATTACTTTTATAACAACAGTTTAAAGCATCATCCATTTTCATATCCTGAAATTCAACTGCATTCTGAGGAGGAATGAATAATCCAGCCCTATAATGTGTGATAGGTTCTTAGTTTTGTCTGTAAACAAACGTTGGAAGTGTGAATGAACTCTCAAAGCATGTGAAGTTGTGCTGTTAGTCATAATCTGTTTTTTTATTTATGTAATTAATTAGTGATCCATAAAATGAAGTCATCGATGTCTGTGTCTTCTTTACTGCATTCTGTCCAGACAGCCAAAACTCTGATGTAAGCCCTCATTATCCACAACTGTATCATTGTAAACTCCTTCCTCTGCAACCTTCTGACACACATATCAGCTCCCACCAACCCACTCACAACACAGCTGCTGAGATCATGTTCCTTGCCTGTTGCTTTGCTTACCTCACTCCTTCTTTTTGGCTGCCCATGCATCAAGTTCACACTTCTTGTCCTTAATTTCAGGCTTCCTTCACTTATTGTCACACCAACATTTGCTCTGCTCACCAGCCTCACATTTCCATTTAGCAGCTTATCATAAATGTTTCTTTGCATTCTTTCATGCTACCCTTTATATATGAACACTCTCCCTGAACTGATCCACAAGTAATTACACACTGATCCTTCAAATCCCTGCTTAAGATCCACCTCTGCCACAATCCCTGTAAGTATTCGGCCAGTTATCAATAGAGACAGATGGACATACAGAACTATACTTTTATTGAAAATAGCAAATGATTGATTGTATTCCCCCCCTCTCCCCGCCTCCCCCCCACCCCCACACACATTCCCACCATAGCCAGTTCCCTTTTTGTCTATCACTTGCCTTCTTAAGTTGCAAGCTCTTCAGGGAAAAGATCATGTCTCCTTTTTGAGTTTTCATAGAACTTAGCACAATGGGGCCCCTGATTTCAACTGTGGCTTCTGACTGCAACTATAATAAGAGTATTAAATATTTAATAGGATACTTTGGTCATAGCAGGACTGGTCTCAATTTTCCATTCAAGACAGTACCTGCAACAGGTCATGATACAACCCACCAAAGAGACTTCAGGCATGTGCTATCATGTGCTAACAGAAAGCCAATGTGTTCTTGGCTTTACATGTTCAACCTCTATGGTGCCAGATGCCTGTGAAATACCTTCATATGTTTTACAATAATTAAAAAACAAAGTATCTTTTTTAAATGTGTTCAGAAATTTTCTTCTTATGTAACAGTCCATAGGGGAGAGAGAGAACTCGGTAGGCAAATGGGAATTGTAACATTCTGAATTAAATAAATAGGAATATATGACTAATCTTCAATCTCTACCGGTCCTGAAGACTTATAATAGGTGCTTTGATGAAGGCTTCACACACCAGGCTAGTAAAGATTTAAGAGTTGTTATGTCTTGGGGGAAGAAAGCATTTTGTGAGATAGTTAGCATTTGTCACAGAGTCACTGGGCGATGCTCTGGAACTACTCCATATGAAGCCAGTCAGGACTCTGGGAGAGCCTCCTCTCTGTAAGCAGACTGTCTCCAGGGCAAGATGCATCACAGCTTTGACTCTCCTGGGTCTGACCTCAGAGCATTCAGCAACCTCTTCCACACCATGCACTTCCCACAATGAGTCCACACAGGCAGGGCTCCTGGGGCAGCCAGAGGGCCCTGTATCCCAATTCTGTAGTCAGACGTGACTCTCACCCAGCCAGTAAAACAGACAGTTTAAACAAGAACACGATCAAAAACAGAACTTGTCGGTACAGAGAACAGGACCCCTCAATCAGGTCCATCTTGGGACAGGGAGGCCAGAGACTCATCTGGGCCTCCCTCCATTTCCTCACCCAGCTCCAAACTGAAACTCCGTAGCCCCTCCTCTGGCCTTTGTCTCTCTCCCAGGCCAGGAGGCCACCCGATCCCTTTGTCTCCCACCTTCAATTGGCACCTTGCAGGGGAGGGACCCAGGCCATCTGTTGCCAGGAGACTGGGTGTCGGCCATTCTCTGTGCAGACAGCATCACATTGGCCCTCTCGGGCTTCTCCAACGATCACATACCCTTATCCCACCACCTAGATACTTAAGAAATACATAGGGGAAACTGAGGCACCCACACAATATTCAGAGAAAACATTAAGAGCACTCCCACTTTGTCACAGCATTGTTTTAAAGGTTTTTCACATTTGGTTCTCATAGCACAAACACCCTCACTACATTTGAAAGTCCAGCTTTAATGAAGACACTGACTGCGCTCTTGAGATGGCAGCAGACTGATCAGCTTTAGAGACAGAAAGGTTTTAGCTGCATTCAATTATTAAAGTGAACGTTGTGTAACCTAGTTCAAGATTTTAATTTCCCCATGAGATAGGATCCTAGGAATCAAGCGAACCTAGTTTTATTCCCAACCCTGGCACTGACTCTAGAACTATAAACAAGATAATAGAACGAGGCTAAGAAATTCAATAGTATGTAAAAAGGGGATTATATCTGCACACTTTAAGCTCCTCAGACCCTTTGTGGCAGTGAATTATTATTTCAAGTGTTATTTGAAAACAAAAGATGAAACATCCCAGCTTTGTCAGTTGCTGAATACGCTCAGGAACATAGTAAAAAACATTTCATTGCATTTGTACTTCAGATGTGCTTTTCTTGCCAGCTATGTTTGTAGACCATTAAAGAAACACTTCCACAACAATCACTTCTAGCTCATTGCCTGCCTCAGCATACACTATGCTTAAGTCACCTAACAGTCATCAACATTTGAACAATGAGTTGGTCTATAGAGGCACAGACTGAAATTTGGGGGTGGGCTTGTACATACCCTTTGTTTTCACACACATACTCTTCCCACACTTACTGCATTTTTGAAGTTACCCCACAGGGGACTCCAACAGAAGAGAATTGTTCCTATACTTCTGGTTCTACTATTATTCTTATGCTGCTGGCTTTGTCTAGATAGGGAAATTGACTGGCAAAGCTATTGCAAAATAGCTCCTCCTGTGCACACTCTATTCCAGAATAAGTTATTTTATTCCCACATAATTACTTCGCTTTTTGAGCAATTACTCTGTAATAGTGTCTCCACACCGGGACATATAGGGAGCTATTGCAGAATAGCTCATTCCACAACAGGTATTTAAACAATTTCTCCATCTAAGCAAAGTCATAAGGACACAACAGCAGCCCTAGGCAGGCAAACAAACACGTGATGGAGAAACAGAAATAAAGAGAAAGGTAAAGAAACAAGTGGGACAGGGAAATGATAGAGGAAGTATAGTCCTGCAACTAAAGCATATAGGTCTTGTGTTTAGAAAATCAGGGTTCTAATTCCTTGTTCAGCCACAGATCTCCTTTAGGACCTTGGGGAAAGATCTTCTTTAGGCCTCCATTCCCTCATAGGGCTTCTCTCCTTCACAGGTGTGCTGCCAGGCTAATATTAACTGTTTACAAAGTATTTTAAGACCTTTTCATGGAATGTGGCATAAAAGTACTAAAAAGACTGAGGCAGAGGAAAGCAGTGGAGAAGATGTGCCACTATTTTAGTGGTAGCCCATAACCACGATTGAGTTTGATCCCTGCTGCTTGTACCAGCAATGGGAGAAGGAGGGTTGTCGGAGTTCTGCAGAAGCAATGTGCATAGCTCTTTAGGCAAAAGAAAGCTATACTTTCAATTAGCTAGAGGAGTTGCTGAAGGAGTAGCACAGAGAGGCTCTGAAGGAAACAGCTTCTAGTTCACTCCTCCAAAGGAAAAAATTACTGCTGTGAAGAAAGACAGGGAAAAGTAACAGATTCTAGCAGCACCACTATAATGGAAGAGAATTAAAGCATAAATAACAGCTCTCAAACTAACAGGTAGAGGAAAATGCTAAAATGAGAAGGAGGTTTAAAAATACATATAGAATAGTGAATAAAGGGAAAACTAGGTATTCAGAGAAAGAATTTTTTAAAAAGTAAGTGCTTAGAAAAGTGTATGCAAGTGTCTTGGCTACTAAGCTCCTTAGTTATTTAGAATAGCTGAATTCTCTCTCTCTTTTTTTTTTTAAGTCATACATGGTGAAGAGAAGGGGAAATCCCACTAAAGTTAACAAGATCAATTGTAAGGAAGCATTCCCCAAAGAGTCAGCTATTTTGCACTTCATGTTTTTATTTAAAAACAACATTAAAGAAAAAAAAAGTATAAAGCTTTGAACCTCCAGACCTAGAGAATTTAAACTATATCAATATTGATATAGTTTATTATTTATTTTGGGGGACTTTGTAGCTAACAATATCAGGCTCTGGATGGGTTTTTGTTGTTATTGGAAGGGGTTTTTTTTCCTTTTTGTTTTGAGGAGTGTGAGCGGGGGTTGCATCTCTGTGAGAATAGAGGACAAATCACACTGAAGTGGTGTTATTCTTTATCATCTGTAGTTGATAAAGGATAAAGTAATTAACAAGAAAAGTTCCAGAGTTAATTTGTCAACAAGAAGAACACTTTATACTAAATACTTTCTGAGATGACTACCATAAACTGATACATTTCCTCCCAATCTGTATTATCCCTCATAGCTTTACAGGTACCATACTCAAACATGGGATATGAGACCAACAGATATTTTAAAACTTACTTTAGAGAAAGCTCTTCTTCTGTTTCTGGTTATAGACTGGAATATAGCATAAGCTTCCATCTTATTCATGAGGATAAATAAATGTAGACAAGGACCTTTTTAAGGAAATTTACTTTTACAGAGCATGCCCAGTAGGTTCATGATCTTCTGTGGGAATGCTAATAGTAGACAGACCCTAAAAGAGGTGGAGCTAGGGTCCTATATATATAGCACCAGGTCCTATATCACAGTGTAAAGGTAATATGTGAAATAAGAGAAATTGATGTTTTGGTTAAAGGGTGATCCTTAGTGTTGTTTTAGCTATTAATATTTTTTCCTGTATGCTGTGTATTTTTACATTTGTTGTATGTAGTTTTCTAGATACTAGAGTTAATATCAGAAACAATTGATTCCTCATTCCTTAACTTGACCTGCAAGCTTATAACTTAGTGTATTTAATCTTTATTCTTATGTTACAAAAACACAAAGCTACTGTTGTTTTTGTGGATTTTACTGAGGTTTCTTTCTTAATGTTTGGATGACTGCAAGTGAGAGAACTGACTTTGCTGCCTCAGATTTTTGTGCAGATGCTATCAATTACCTTGATGCAGTAAATTACTTCATATTAATTGGCCCTTAAGTGTGCATGAAGTAATTTGCAGTATAAGAGCCCACCATTTTCCCCAGAGATGGACTAAAACTAGTGTGAGGTGCAAAAGTCCTAAATCCTAGTCTCTACTCCAAAACTTAAAAATGCTAATTCTTACTACCTTTAAGAATGAGTGTGTCTGAAGTCTGAATAATACTTGTTCATCTGTAAGAATTGGTGTTCATAGTCTGATCCTTTATGACTTGTTCATTTATTTCTCTGTATTATCCTAAACTGCCTCCAGCTTCTACAGTCAAGGTTATAAGAACTCAAGTGTCTTAGCTGGTTAGACTGCTCTGAAAAAAACTCGTCAACAGAGGCTATTTAATTGTTTTATTCATGTTATCCAAGACTTTGCTTGGTCTTTTATCTAGTTCCTTATGAGACTTGATTTGTAATATTCCATATATGGTTATGTTAGTTCTCTGCTCTGCTCTGTTTTGGCTGGTCACTGGAGCCCTTTAGCTTCAGACTTTTTAAATAGGGCTCTCTCCAGGGAAGTGCCAGTCTTAAATTTTTGCTTCTATGTGACCCAATTGAAGAATTACTTCCTTAAATGTACTTTTAATCTGTGTTCATTGGCTTGATACACTTTTATTAGTACTGTTAAAACATTGTGTTGTCCCTGTAATAACTGCACCGTGTAAACTTGAGTAATGATGAGAGAACTCAACTTCTGAAAGCCTAAAAGTTAGAATAACTCTAATTTGCCTTTTTCCCCAAAGGTCACAATGTTGTTTAGATAAACTCATTTAATCCTCATCTTGATACATAAGACCCCAATCATGCAAAAGTTTGTGGCATGCTCATCTTTACTACCATGAGGGGTCCCAATTATTTCAATAGTCTCTTGTTTTGATTTCTATCTCTGGAAATAAGTGGTCACTGATTTAAATTAAAACAATACAGCAGAGCAATTTGAAAATATCCTGTTTCAAATACTGATCCCCAACAGCTAGTCTAAATGATCTTTGAACATAAAATGATAAATTATGGAGATTGTTGCCTAGAAATGTATTGAAAATCTTGGAATATTTTCTAGTATTCAACCACTAGATTTAACAGTGTAATGAACTGCTTCACTTCAGCACTGAGAGGTGCCTGCCACACTACTTCACAGAGATGAAGTGCCAAATTATATTAAAATTGTATGCATGCTTTTGTCAGCGATGGATCATCTAAGAGATGATTTTACTTGTCAATTACTTTTAAAGAGTGGCTATATTCTGAAAAATGGTTCTGTAAAAATGGCAGCATGAGTTCACTCTCTTTAATTTCAATATGGAATGTATGCTTCTTACAAGTCAGGATGTTACTTCTAATTGTTAATCCTGCAAACTCAACCTGGGATTTAAAAGTCAAATTGTGTTGTTCCTGGCTTTTACATTTTATTAAAAAGAAAAATCTGCAAGCAAATTTCTGCTTTTAATTGTAACCGCCCAGCCAATTGATAGATCACCAATTCTATCTCTAATCACATATTTATTATCTGCATTACTACTGCAGCGCCCAGGACCCCATTGTCCTAAGTACTGTACAAAAAGGACAATAAAAATAAATCACTGCACCAAAGAACTGATAATCTAAGTCTACTAGAACAGATATATAGACAGATGAGAAGGAAACAATGAGATCATATTGGTAAGCATGATAGGCTGTGGTCTCAGCACCTGCACCATTGTCAAGGAGTTTTGAAGGAGGATAATGAGGCAGCTTTGCAGATGTTTATATGAAGGACTGCACAAGCATGCAGGACAGCGTGGGGGGAAAAAGCATTAAGAAACCTATCTGAAAATTTAATAAATGGATGTGATCAACAGCTTGATTTAAAAAATGAGATATGATCAGGAGGGGGGGACAGACCACGAAAGGCAGTAAAAGTGAAGACAAACAGCTTATCTTTGATGTGATATGGAAACTGTAATTAGAGTAGAACTAGGCCTTCTTTTTTGAATTCAGCTAATTCTGCTGATGCGTGTGGGAGAACTGACTCCAATTCACTATCCCATGGTTTTTTTTGATTCTTTGCTGGCTAATTGGAGTAAAATAAAAAGGTATATTGTTTTTGACACTAAATAAGCTCTGAATACACACAGGGAGAAGATCAGTTGATTGAACTGATGTTATTTTTCCACAGTCACTTCCTCCAAAGTAAAACCACATTTTCAGGTTTCCATGATCTCCACCACTTAGCCTCCTGAATAAATTCAGTAGTTGTGATTTGGAGTGCTGGAGTATAATTTAAATCAATCTGTTTCTATCGGTCTCCTGTAGTTAGTTGGTAAAGACCTGATCAGTGTGACCCTAACTTCCATCTGTGAGAAAGTACTGTAGTTGGTCAGGGCCTGGACTGTAACTCCTACACCAGGGATGGGCAAAATATGGCCCATGGGCCTAATCTGATCCTTCAGCTCCTGCTGGGGCTTGCCTCACTCCCCGTGCTTCAGCAAGGGGGCGGGGTTGGGGGCTGCTTCACACACACATGCTGCAACTCTGCATGGCTCCCAGAAGCAGCTGCATATCCCCGCTCTGGCTCCTACACTTAAGCGTAGCCAGGGGGCTCCGTTCATTGCCCCTGCCCCAAGTGTTGTCCTCACAATTCCCATTGGCTGGGAACTGCTGCCAATGGGAGCTGCAGGGGTGGTGCCTGCAGATGGGGCAGCATGCAGAGCCACCAGGCCATGCCGCTGCATAGAAGATATGTAGGAGACATTACACTGCTTCAGGGAGCTGTGTGAGGTAACCACCAGCTAGAGCCTGCACTCCTGTGCCCCAACCCCAGCCCTGATTCCCCCTCCCTCCAAACCCCTCAATGCCAGCCTGGAGCACTCTCCTGCACCCCAAACCCCTCACCCCCCCCCCCACACACACACACCTCAGCCTGGGGTCCCTCCTCCACTCTGAACTCATTTCTGGCCTCTCCCCAGAGCCTGCACTCCCAGACAGAGCCCTCAACCCCTTCTGCATCATAACCCCAATTCCGTGAGCATTTATGGACCTTCCTACAATTTCAATACCCAGGTGTGGCCCTCAGGCCAAAAAGTATGCCCCCCACCCCCCCAATCCTAGACCCAGGATTCTATACCTCAATCTCTCTCACTTGATGTTAGACCTGGAATAGGTCAAATCCTGCTTCACCCTTCAGTAAAAATAAGGAGCAAAATTTCTTTTGTTCTCTCAGACTACATTTTGTGTGTGTGTGTTTAAAGCACATTAGGATGCTTAAGTCTTCTGTCAACCTAGCTACCATCCCTCAGGGAGGTGGCTTACCTACACTAGTGGAAGAATCCCTCATGTTGGCATAGTGTGTCTATACTGAAGCACCACAATGACACAGCTGTGCCACTGTAGTGTTTTAAGTGCATACATACCCTTCTAGGAGAGGTGCCATGGTACAAAAGTAATGTTTTAAGCTTGTGGTTTCAATCATTGATTTATGTTCTGCAGTATGTCTAGGTGGTTTCCATATCTATCAGCAATACAACATACTGCAAATTACAAGCCACTATTGTCAGGTTACCACTATAAATGTGAGCTTGTTAAGAGAATGGATGTCTTAGGCACAGGTAATTGGAAAAGTGACAATCTCTCTAGCTTAGTTATCTGAATCTGGCCCAGGTGGGGAGGTATAAAGTAATTCTCATTGTAGGTTCACTCAGCTCCATGAAACAAGCTGATCTCAGTCAAAGTGTTTTGTGGATAGATATTTATGTAACATTTATTCTCTCCTTTTCCTCTTAATCTCAACTCACAGGCTAAGGACTGAATGAAGTTAAAGAGGTGAACTGACATTCTCTCTCATCAGGTTTGAGGTACTGTGGGATAATGTAGGAAAGTTGATACAGCTGCTGACATTCTACCAATTCAGTGGACAGAGGATTTTAGTCTCTAGCACTGTGGCACCTTTTTAGGAGCACAGAGTTTATTTAAAAATGAAGGTCTTGTATGGAATGGATATTTACCTCACAGTATTCTGTGATTAAATGTGAAAAGTACAGGGAAAACTCAACATTCCTTATTTTTGTGTGTGTTTTGGGGTAGCTAATAAAATGTACATCTTGACTTGAACTTCTTCAGTAAGTTATTGTACACTGCATTATAAAATTAGCTCACCAGTTATTTTAAAAATATTTTGTAATCTAGTATAAGAAATATATTAGAGTAAACTCCTTTGAACAAGTAGTCTTCACAGTTGCAGAGACTGAATAGGGAGAAAGCTTTTTAATAGTTTTTATCCTGCAACACTAACAGTATGCATTCACATGTAAGCCCAGATTTTTCAGAAAACTGGTGGTCTCTGAACAAATAGCCAAAAATTAACTGTAGAGATTCATTTCTCTTAAATGCAGTTTAAATATAGCTGTTATTTTTCCAGGAACTAATATTAATATAATATTGCTAAAGTATTGTGTGTCATCTTGTAGCTGTATGCAGGAACTTAAGTTGCAACACACAACTAAATATAGAAGTGAATTGAATATAAATAACTTAAATGGAATTATTTTACCAGAATCATCTTGCATATTGGATTTGTCTCTGTGACAGGCTGGATCACAGAAAACCTCTTAGGGCTGCCAACTAATGTGCTGAGACTACTTCTGCTCCTGCTTTCCCTGGCAGCTTGGGACTTCAATGCCTAGACTGGTTTGAGTCAGCCATGCTAGCCTGCTGCAAACGCAAGGCCAGGTCCCCCCCACTCTATAGGCTTAACTGAAAACAGCTTAAGTAGTATACCTGTCTGTAGCACTCAGATGCCCAGCTCCCAATGGGGTCCAAACCCCAAACAGATCCATTTTACCCTGTATAAAGCTTATACACGGTAAACTCAAACTGTTTGTCCTCTAGAACATTGATAAATATGCACTGCAGTTTGCTTCCCCCGCCCTCCACCCCAGGTATTAATACATACTCTGGGTTAACTAATAAGTGATTTCATTAAATACAAAAAGTAGGATTTAGGTGGTTCCCAGTTGTAACAGACAGAACAATGTGAATTACCAAGCACAATAAAACATGCAAGTCTAAACCTAATACAGGAAGAAGCTGAACACAGAGAAAAATCTCATCCTCAGATGTTCTAATAAGCCTCTTTTACAAACTAGCCTCCTCCTAGTCTGGGTCCAGCAATCACTCACATCCCTGTGGTCCTTTGTTCCAGTTTCTTTCGGGTATCCTTGGGGGTGGAGAGGCTATCTTTTGAGCCAGCTGAAAACAAAACGGAGGGATCTCCCCGGGGTTTAAACAGACTCTCTCTTGTGAGTGGACACCCCTTCCTCCCCCTGTGTAGTCCAGCTAGAAAATGGAGTTTTGGAGTACACATGGGCAAGTCACATGCCCATGCATGACTGAGTCCCAGGAATGTGGCTTGGCTGATAAGGAAAAGCTCAGATGTGGATTGGCATCTTCAAGCTCATTGTTGGTTTAAGTGTTTCTTGATTTGGGCACTAAGAATAGTCTTTTTTCAGGAAGCCAACCAACTGTTAAACAGAGGCTATTTAAAATTAAACAAGTACATAGCCAATATTTATAACTTTGGATACAAAAATGAACATGCATACAAATAGGAGGAATGTATTCAGTAGATCGAGGTAGGCAACCTTTCAGAAGCGGTGTGTTGAGTCTTCATTTATTCACCCTAATTCAAGGTTTTGCATGCCAGTAATACATTTTAACCTTTTTAGAAGTTCTTTCTATAAGTCTTTAATATATAAACAAACTATTGTTGTATATAAAGTAAATAAGGTTTTAAAAATGTTTAAGAAGCTTTATTTAAAATTAAATTACAATGCAGAGCCCCCCGGACCAGTGGCCAGGACCTGGGCAGCATGAGTGCCGCTGAAAGTCATCTTGTGTGCCGTCTTTTTTACACTAAAGTTTGTAATATACTCCTGGAAATTCCACACTGAAATTGTCTCTAATGATTGAGCAATTACATTTGCATCAGTTTTTCCAGCATTTCTTATGGAACACACTATCATGGCAGTTAACACTCTACTTGTGGTCTTAATCCTCTGCTTGATTGGTCTCCTGCACATGTGCTGAACCCCAGTGGTACTCTGTGTATGCACAGCATCCACTCACCTGGAGTTCTTTGGAAGATCAAATGCTTAGTGTCTGTGTTGCTATTAAGCAATTTTAAAAACAAATGCACAGTTTATTTTCAAAGGAGTTTTTATTCTAAAGATGTACCATGCCAAGCTTGTCATTCCAAAACATCTCTATCTATTCTTCATCTTAATAAATAAATGTTGCTATGCAACCTGCAGACATACAACAGTGGTAGGGTGGGGGGATTTAAAAAAATTCTCATCAAATCATTGTAATAAAGCAAATCAAATTTCAGAACTAAAACACAGACTTTAAACTCCAAAGCAATTTTAAAAAATATTCCTCTTCTTACACTAGGTTTTAGGGGGCAAGTTTTCTCCAACAGCAGATTTTTTACAGCTGATTCAGGAGCCCTTACAAATAGAAGTAAAAACCAAATGCTAGAAAACTCTTAAGGGTAAATAGATGAATACACAACAGACACAATTAAAGGAGATTGCAGGGGCGGGGAGGGGGGGAGAAAAATCTTACATAATGAATGGATTCTCCATTTCACTATAAAGTCCCTAATGTTGCAGCTCCATAGCTGTTGATTTCTCACTCACAGGCTTCTTAACATACAATGGGCCCGTGAAAGGGGTAGCATCAAGGAAGAGCTCAAATGGAAGCTGCTTGATGAAGAAAAGGGAAGAAAGGTGAGTGAGGTTTTAGGTAATACTGATTAAATTGCTTATACTTTCTTCTTAAATGTTCTGTTTGACAGAATATTCAAAGTCTTTATTAGTAACACAGAAGTACCAAAATAGTCACATTTTCTTTTAAAGTCCTTTATTCATATTTGATGCCAGTGAAACCAGTTACTACAATATCCATCAGAACCAAACAAGACAAATATACAAATTTCAGAAGAAAGGCAATATAGAGTGAAATGATTATGAAAAACTATACAAATGTGGAGTCTGAAATGTATTAATGGCCATAAGCACATAGTTGTCTCAAACCTAGAAGACTGACGAACCCTCAGTACTGGGCCAGGCCTCTTTACTGATAGGGTCTGGCTAATGGAAAAAGACCAAAGTCAGATGGAGCCCCGTCTGTCCCTTTCAAAAACTCCAAGCTAAAATCCTGGAAGACAAGTTGTCAGCTGCTTGGAATGTCTTGAAAGTCAAGACAGACTACAAAGAAATCCTAATTGAGAGAGTTTTGGGTTCCTTGATTTTTTTACAGTCCTGTTGAAAAGGAATTTGGAACTTACTTTGATTCCCTCTTTTCAGGGTTGAGCTCATGTTTTCTTAATCAGGAAACAAGTGGATTTTGGGAACTCTAATTCTGAAGAGGAAACGTTGGGAATATCACTATTAAAGACACACACAACTGATTTGTTTGGTTTTTTTTGTTTTCCCACATTGGTTTGTTGGGGATTCTTTTCATATGCAGAGCCATTCACCTACTGGACTAGTGCATTAAGTAACGAGAAAAGAACAGTAATTTGTACTTATGTAAATTACATCTACTGGAGGCTAGTACAGAGTAACTGGTGATATCTATACATACAGAAAAGGTTCTATCAAAAATACTGTTCATCCATAAGAGCCTACTCCCTTGTCCCAACCTAACTCAAATGACAGCTTCTAATGAGGAATCAGAGTGCTCATTTTAGAAACACATTGACTCACCCAACAAGCTTCTATAATTTGAAATGGGGGAGTGTGAAGTTCTCTCTAAACTGAAAAGGGTATCTAAAAAGTCCAAAATTCTGCAGCATGTCAATCAATTTTTGATTAATTCTCTATGGTCTATTCTTTAGATTAATATCTGAAATGTGATTTAAATAATCTGCTCTATACAAAAGGAGATTGCTATGTGAGAAAGTGAAATAGATGCATGTTTTACTGCAAGAATTTCTCCACCCACTGCTATAATGAAAGTATTCTGGAATTTGAAAAGCAATATTCTAAATAATGCAATCCCAGACAATAGTGGGATACAAAAACTAAACATGCCACACTTGTATGATAAAGCTGCCCAGGTTCAACCACACACAAGCCTAGTGTCTCCCTAAAACCAGAATGACTGGAGATTCATCCTTTACTACGCTGGCTTCCAGACTATGCTGCGCTATCAAGGCATACCTGATGAGAGAGGAATTGGATTTCAATTTTGTTACTTTAAATTTGATTTTTTTAGGCATAGTTCAATGTTGTAATTGTAGAGGTTTGTAAGAAACTTCACTCTAAGGCCTGAATAGCTTAATTGGAGCTGTTGTGTAAATCATGTTTGTTTTTTAAAAGCCCAAGACTAAAATAGGCTCTGGTCTATTGTATAATGTGTACTGGAGGAGTCAGCTATGTATATATTAACACAGTCAAGCTAAACTCTAAATATTGCATTAAAAATCCACTGAATGATTCAGAACTAGCAAGTGAATATGGACCATTTTATCTGTTCATTGTTCAGATTCAGCCTTAACTTTTCTGGTCACCTTTGAAGGATTTAAAAATGAAGCTTGTAATGTAAATGCTAATCTTCAAAACAGCAACATGACTAAGTCCACTTATAATGTAAAATTGCAATTAATATATTTAAAGTTTGTTTTGCTTTGAATGTGAAATTATCATTACCAAAGCATCTTAGAGATGCATTGTCTAGTAAACCTGCCAGCATATAAAATTTAATAACTCTACTGTCGCAGAAAATACATCAAGCATCCCTGTGCGCGCATGTGTGTGTGTATGTATGTATATAAAGAGAATTGGGGGACATGACTTTACACATTTAAAATATCCTCTAAGCCCTGAACATGAAATCAGGTGACTGGGGACCCTTGCACTTGACACTCATCATCAAACCCACATTGCTTACTTTTCTTTCATAGCTGAATTTTTAACTAGGACATGCAACAATGGCTCTTCAACAGAGCTCACCCACTTTACTCTCATGTTTTCTTGACTGCACAGAACAAGTGCTGAGATTACTTTGCCTTTGATCCATAGTGTTAAGCCACACCTTGAATTACAACTTTACTATAAATGACCCAAAGACGTATGGTGTTGAAACTTGCTCTACAACCTGGAACACCTGACTGCCCTACAAAGTCCTCGGCCATCTACTCCTTGTTCAGCAACAGGGAGAAGGCATTTTACCCTCCCTCTTCATGGAGATGTTCTCACCTAGTACAAAAGCCTCCATTCTTGTAGCCTCTCCTATCCATTCGGACATTTTTTCTCATTTCTCAAGTCAATCTTCATGGTCTGTCACTCCCGATAGCTTGCCATTTGCAGAGGCTATAAGCTGTCTTGGCTGAAAGCCATCATTATTAAGTGTGAGGTGGTCACTGCTTGAGGTGTCTCCAGAGACCACAAAGCCTTTGCCTGAAAGAGTGTTACTGGAAACAATCAATACTTCTAAATAATGACATGGGAGCAGTGCTATCTGCTCAATGCTTAGAGAAGATTAGAAGCAGCTCATTCCTGATGTACATCAGTAATTAACATGAGGAAACTGTAAGGTTCCCTCTATCATCCACATTTAGGTGGTCTGTGTTCAGATGACAATTCTTTCTGCTGCCTGCTGGTTCAAAAAACAGAGTCTAATCATGGACAAGTGAAACTTGGCAGCTGGGAGTCACTGGTACTGAAAGGCTTTGCCTCTTGTGTGAAAAAAAATATGGCTTTTATTCCTTTTTTTCCGGTTCATCTTCAGAACAGTTAAAACTGAATGAGGTATACAGAGACATTTAACCCCCTCCTCTTCTTTAGCCAAAGGATGTTTACATATATTGCTTTCCCACATTTGGGCAAACATATCTAATCCTCTAGGCTTTGAAAAAGGTGAACTGCTATTTTTCTTTCCTTGCAGAAAAGTGATGGCTTCTGTGAACCAATGCCCCAGGAGAAAAGCTAAAAATTTATAAATCACACTCTCTTCTAATCTGCCCTACAGTTTTTAATTAAAAGCGCTCATCCTATTTTTTTTCCCCCCCCACAGGACGCTTGCCTCATTCAGTACACAAGATACATATTGCTCACTTAATTAGCCTATTCAGTATTTTGGTTTTGTTCTCATTGTTCAGTGTGCAGCTCCAGGCCTTATTTACTGCACACTACTTACACTGTTTTGAAAATAAATAATTTTCTCATTTGCTTTTCAATGTCACTAATTACTGTTGTTCACAAACATGAACTTCCATGAGATGTGAGGTGATATTATCCCTATTTGTGTACAGATATGAAAGTGAAGTACAGAGATTATGATCAAAAATTATCCACTAACTTTGGGTGCCCAATCTGAGATACCTAGGATCTGATTTCTCAGAGTACACAGACATTATATAGCATTTCATATGTTCAAAGCACAGCTCCCTTTGACTTCAGATGCAGTTGTAAGTGTTAAGCACTTCTGAAAGTCTGGTTTAAATGACTTGCCTACCATCACATAGGAAATCTTCGGCAGATGCAAGGATAGAATCCAATTCTCCAAGGCAGCATTCTACTGCCTTAACAATGAAGCAATTAAGCCATCCCTTTTCTCTCCTGCCTCAGTCACTACACGCCTTCTACAAGCTGTTGAGGGTTCTTCGCTTAGTGTCCCCTTCCAGTTCCCCGATTTTTACCTATGACCTTCATTCTCATCCCTGTTTTTTCGTTTGTTGTTCTTACAAATCAGTTGTAGTCTGGGTTTGGCGCCATTGGCTGCAGGGCCAGAGGGGTGGGATTTTCAGCGCAAGTGAGCATGACAATGCTTGGTATAATCACCATGAACAAAATAAGAATATAGAAAACATCCTTCTAGTGTGTGTAACCTAAAAAGCTATAAGAAACGGTACAATATCATTGTATACAAAGACATTTCACAATGAAGAGCCCAGTGCAAGATTAGGCCCAAAATTAGATTACTGACCATTGTATGCAAGTCATTTACTCATTGCCAGGAATGAGCAAGGTTTTCATATCATCAGATAAATCACCAATTAATAGCATTTCTTTGGAATGTTTTTCATAATTAGTTGAAAGCAGGCACTACCTAATTGAGTGAAACATTTCTTATTTAGTGGGGGGAAAAGATTCAAGAAGTGTGCCCAACTTAAATCATGTTTCAGAACTGCTGATAAAATGGATAAAAACATGAAAATAGAGATCGATCTTCATGTAGATTCCTAAAAAATTTTGCCTAAGGGAGTTAAAACTGGCAATATCAGATCTTATGCTTTGTAAGACTCATCTAACAACAGTAAGCTCATGTGGAAGTTCATCTTTTTAAAGTTATCCCTCTGAGCAAAATTCTAGCCTTAAAGCCTGATCCTGCAAACTTTATCCAAATGAGTAACCCCACTGAACGTCAATGGGACTAGTTGCGCAAGTAAAGCTTGACAGCACGGGTGCTGACTCTTGTGTTGCCAGTGGGTGCTCCTCTCTACCTCATCCCCTCCGTGCGAGCAGTAGGGGAGGTCTTGGGGTGGGGGGGTGTGAGGGGGAAGGCCAAGTAGGGGTGAAGCTTGGGGCAGAATAGGGGGCAGGGCCATGGCCCGGACACTTGGGCCCACAAAAGAAGCTGTTCTTGGGATACAGTAAGTGGATTTAACTACAGAAGAGTCTGAGTATGCATTTCAAATAATTTTAGGTAAAAATTGTGCCTAGGTTTGTATCAACATGCTTAAAAAATCATGGTGTGTACACAAGAGATCTGTGCAATGATTTAGTAGCCTTCTGCTACATTGAAGTAAACTGAAACAACAATCAGAACACTTAAGGATACGTATTTTGAATTTGTAGCAAGTTGATCAGAAGAGGAAAAAAGAAAAGTTAAACTTCAGCTGCTTTTAAATCAGCAAGGCAAAACTAAAATGTCTTCTGAAATAAATTCTCAGGCCTTGACATTGAAAATAAAATCAAACTGGCTTTTTAATGTCAAGGAATAAGTCTGCACAACTAAACTGTGTTGGCTTTAGGGTATGAAGCTGATCCAATTAAACGTTCCAAAGATTAAGAGTATAGTTATCTTCGTTTGATTTTACACAGCAGTTCAATGAAGGTTCTGGGAAGCAAAACAAACTAGATAACCAAGGAAACCACTAGATCACCAAGGAAACCACTAGATCGTTCAATTACATTCATGCAATAACTGGTATCTTTTAGCAGGTCTTAAGTAATTTATTATTGGCTCAATACCAGTGTTTGCCAATTGCAGCAAACTATATAACAAGTAATTTGTTCACATTACAGCGCATTCGTCCTCTGCAGAAGATGGCTTCATATCAGATTTTTTTCCCCCATAAAGTAGAAGTATTTTACTTACTTTCTTTCCAGAGCAAAAGCAAGATGGAAGTTACCATTGTTAAGTTTTCACTTTGCAATACGTTATGAATGGCGGCATTGAGGGAAACTAAATTTCAGTTATCTGCTTTGCATAATGTTGACTTAAAATGAAGTCTAAAAATAACTCAGTCGTGTGATAGACTGAATCAACAGTGGGATAGCCTGACAAATACTCTTTTAAAAAATGTACATTGGACCTGGAATATTAAGAGATTTTTAAACACATTAATAGTGCATCTTTTTCTCTATTAAAATTGAAATTCATCTGACTGTGTGCTTAAGCTTTTTACACATAGTTTACTAAACATAGTTGAAGTATATCATTCAATTCTATACAGAGCTGTTACCAAATCTCAGATAAAAAGCAAGGTCAGTAATAAGAAAAGGAAAGTAGTCTATAGTCTCAAGGTTCTGTGTCTCCAAAATATGAAAACTTATACTAGGAATTTGAAAATAAGCCAAATGTAAAATTAATGCTTTCAGATAAGCCTTACTACACAAGTCACACTTGTATCTAGTGAGCCCATTCAAGGTGTCATTGTGCTAGGTATGGCAGATAAACAGTGTTTCTACACATTTTATCACAAATCTTATCTGATTTTTTTCTTAAGGGACTAGCTCCTCACATCATGTGACTGTGAGATGCTCATGTTTCATTCATTAAGAAGGTTCTAGCCATAGGGGTTTCAGAAAAAAACTTAAGTGTAAACTCTAAAGGCTGAAAAATAGATGGCTAATAAAAAACCCAAGCATTTTTAGAAGTCACATGATTTTGGAGGCCTGTCTTATTACTTTAAATGGCTGGGTTTGGAAATATTGCATGAAGTAAGAAGAGTCCTTACCCCAACAAGCGTACCATCTTGGGTTGTGACAAAAGCAACAGGCGGATGAACTAGATGGTGGGAAAAGAGAAAGGATGACAAACCATATTTTGCACAGTAAGCAGCCAGGTATTTGATACACATACCTGAATAACGAGATTGAAAAAGATTCCAAGTGTTCTGCAGCCATGCCATAAGAAAGCTGTAAAATCTCTCTGACCACACGAAAACTTTTAACTTGCCCTCTGGCATCTCAACCAGAAATGTACATGACCTATTTCCATGTGTAGGCACCAGAACTTGATGATGCTGATAAAAATACTTACAGTGGGCAGTTTATCAATGACGATAACTATGTATGGAGAGTTGTCTTTATAAAATATAATGGATAGCAGCTCATTGTCTCCAGCCTTATTCACTTTCAGGTTAACTCATCATCTAAAAATATGTAGGAGAAGAACAGATAAGCTCTCAGTCTCCTGAATCCCAAATTCTCCATAATACAAACTGGCTTGACATCAAATCACCACATCATTTGCCAGTAGCAATATGAACTTTACAAGCTTTCAGAGAATCCACTTTCCCCGGTTCTTTCTGCTTTGCACACTCATTGATAGTGTTCTTCGTGTTTGTGGATCGTTTGAAATTCTCAACACGTGCTCCCTGTTACCTTTGCAATAATGATTCTGTTAGCTTCCAGGTGTTTGATTTCATCATGCGTTCTCAGAGCTAGAGTTCAGTAACCAGATATATCATTCACTTGAAATGTCTTTGTCATGTGTACCAACTATTCACTTTGAAAACAGAGCAGGCTCACTGATTTTCCAACAGTTGCAAGTTTGAAACATATATGTTTTTAGATTCTCTGCACAGTTCCAACAAGCACTGAGTGGCATGTTCAGATTCAGTCAATCAGAAATCTGTCATACCTTTGATATCAAACTACTTATTAAAGTAGAGCACCACATAAGTTGGTAGATAGTTTGACATTTTTAAATAGGCATATCATTACAACAAAAGGTTACAGGTTATTACTTTACTAAAAACTAGAATATCCTATACCATATCACAGCAGGCTATTCTAGGATTAATAACTAACATATAACAGACTGACAGAATGTGCCTGAAAATCCCGCCTTGTTAGTCCATGGTGATCCTGCTAAAATGTGGTAAATAGATTCTCCTGGTTCACTGTTGCAGCTGGCTTCTGACCCCACCTTAGTGGCTTTTCAGAAAGAGGTCACAGAGTGTAGGCTGGGCAGTCCTTAGAGGAACCCAGAAAACAACTAAACCCCAACACAAGGCCTGGGCTGTATTTTTGTAATAGTTTCATCCCAAACAGCAAGCCAGCCAACCCTCCACAAGAAGGTGTAAGTTTTGATCCATATAACTTGTGCAAACTGTCTTTAGAGTGAGGTGCAAAACCCCCTTAAATTAAAGTATGCCACAGTAAATTTCGCTTCACTCCTGGAATAGGAAAATATGAAATCCATACTTTGGGTCCATAAAACTGGCCCACCACAGCATGGTCATGAGAGTGGCAATGACTTTACCGAGAAAAACTTACATATGATACAGATTTAGCTCCCGATTACAGATGAAAGAAATATCTGCACAACTAAAAAGTAATGCAATTTAGGAAGTCCTGGGTTTTGGTTTCATACAGACGGTAGAACTTTTCATGCATTCGGTAATCTAACCCTATTCAAATGCATTAAAGCTGATGCAGGCATACATCGAAATTATCACTGCCGGAGGGCAAACGTAGCAAATTCAATACCAAAAAGCATACTGGCAAAATGTGTTTATCCGATGTAAATGAATACGTCCTGAGCTGAGCATATGCACATAAGCTGCAGAACTGTATTTCCATGATGAAGACAGTTAACTGTTTCTGGAATTCCAATGAGTATTTTGAGTTCTTTGAAATGCTAAGAAAGGATATTGGTACTCGACCAAATTATTCAGGGTCCTTTAATGTGTCAAGGTGGGTACTCAAACTGAGTCACCAGTCACTTTTGGGGGGAAAAAACTTAAGCCTGACCATCAAGGAGCTATACGGAATTAGGGCCAGCTTCTTGCCAGCAGTGCTGAAAAGAACAAGAATGAAGGTAAAGCATTTAATCCTAGGATTTATATATTGGTTTAATTTCAGATTTAACATTAAACACATTTTAAGTACAGATTAGACCAATACTTTTCACTACATGCAAATTTCTTAACAATAGGGTATTTTATACTACTATATTAATCTGTCTCCAAAAACACCCTAACCATTTGAATAGAGAGATTCAAAAGATAAGTACAGTCAGCCACAGAATGTTGGTGACTTCAATATCCCACTGTCATCCTCAGTGAAGAGTAAAAGTAAAAGGATGAGATGGTAAGTGATGTAGATGAAATGCAGAACTGAAGCTGAATGCATGCAGGCAAACATTTCTTTTCAGTGAGCAATACCAGAAGCATACATTTACTGTCCTGGGCAAGAGTCCATATTTCTCAATACTCCAGAGTATAATGCAGAAATATTTCTAAGTAAAGAACAAGTTGGCTGGCCTTGCTTTTTCTGGCCTGTTTTTCTATGTTTCCTATAGAACTGATCCTTATACTTCACAACACTTCATTTTCTGGAGTACCTTCCATCAAAAGGTACCAAAGGACTTTAACTCGTTGGTAAATCTCACAAAAGCCCTCTAAAATGTGGGCATTATTTTTACCTCCCTCCCTGTCACACTGTACAAATGGGAAAATGAAGCACACAGGTACTAAGCACCAGGATGTAAACCCAGTTCTCCTGAATTCCCATCCCATGTATTAACACTATGGCTTGCTCTGTGTCTCAATCATTTTAAATAAGTTTCCTCAAAGTAGCTGCATAATGCACACATACTCACTGCAAATGTTTGCAAACTCCACGTGTATGTTTTCATGAAGAATTTTTAAAAAAGCAAGATGTGCAGCTCCTAGTGAAACCATCAGCTGACTCTTTATTTTGGCAGGGCTTACCCGCTGCCCCCAATGCTACTTCATAGTAGCCAAGCTCTTGCCTTTATTTACAGTATGATAGTTCACTTCTTAGGATTCAGCCCTGCAGTCCTTCTGCAGGGAAAGCTGAATGACTCTCATTGAAGTTTTGATTGCAAAAATCAGGCTGTATGTTTTTACAAAGCCAGAAATTTTAAACAAGTCTATCTTTTAAAAAAGAAAGCCTTGTTCACAAACCTAAGCTATGAAGTAACATCTTACAATAACAAAATAATTATTTAGATGGAATTGATAGAGCAGTACTTCCTCCTGCAAAGCTGAAAATATAGGATCCGTTTATGAATTATTAGGTCCTACAATATAGTACAGACCAGAGGTAGGCAACCTATGGCACATGTGCCAAAGGCGGCGCACGAGCTGATTTTCAGTGGCACTCACGCTGCCCAGGTTCTGGCCACTGGCCCAGGGGCTCTGCATTTTAATTTAATTTTAAATGAAGCTTCTTAAACATTTAAAAAAATCTTATTTACTTTACATACAACAATAATTTAGTTATATTTTAAAGACTTACAAAAAGAGACCTTCTAAAAACGTTAAAATGTATTACAGGCACCCGAAACCTTAAATTAGAGTGAATCAGTGAAGACTTGGCACATCACTTCTGAAAGGCTGCCGATCTGGGTATAGACCAATAGGCCACTATCTAAGGCCCTGTTTACAGTTGGAGCACTATAGCAGTATACGAACATTGGTATAATATACAGGCAAATTATCAATATATTGGTATAATATACTGTTAATTAAATTTGTTTCATTTTTTATTTAGCATGAAGTTGGTCAGATAGAAACAAATTGCATGGCTAGAAAATAAAACCTACTGTTAAAGAAAGTAACCAAAAAAATGAAGTCTTGAAGCCATTCCCGGGGGTGGAGAGCGGAATTCTTCTTTTTATATTCCAGCTTTAACTAAACTAACAGCTTGTAGATTCTTTTCATATTGTTCTATATAACTCAGTGAGGTTTTTCTTTCATGACTGCTTAAAATTAATTCAGTGCTTATGAAAAGTGCCAAATAACCAGCCTAGAGACTAAAGTCTTATCATCACCAGATACAGCATGGGCAGAAGGATGACACCTTTACCAAGCTACCCTTCCAACATTCCCTAACACAGACAAGGAGGGATCATTACCAAAGCTAGGTCTAAACTAGCTTTGTTTAAAAAAAATAAAGAGAAATCAAATCATGGACACTATGCGAAAGGAATTAGATGCAATAAGGACACTTTGGCATTAGGAAGGGGCTAAAGCTACCAATTTATTTCACACAGCACCAACAACCTGCAGCGTGGAATGACTATTGGTTGCCTGGCAAGATTTGAATATGGTACTTAAAGTTCAGAGGCCCTGCATCCACAAATTTTAATTCTTTCATTTGGCCTTTGTTGCATCAGTTAAAGTAGTGTACATCACTTCTCTCAGAGATGACTCACACTGAACATGAAGTATATCTTGATAATTGCTTATTAAATTATGAAAGTGTTAAAATCTTCAATCTCACAGAACATGTTAATCAAATATTTACTGTCAATTTAAGGCTTGTAAAAAGTGTTAAAGATACTGAATACTTCATGGTTAAGTTTCTGGGTTACAATGCTGCATTACTCTATGCCATACTACAGGAATCAGCAACTTTTGGCACGCAGCAACCTTTGGTAAGCCCCCTGGTGGGTGGGGCCAGTTTGTTTACCTGCCGTGTCCACAGGTTCAGCCGATTGCAGCTCCCACTGGCTGCGGTTCATCGCTCCAAGCCAATGGGGGCTGTGGAAAGCGGCGCGGCCCAAACGATGTGCTCGCTGCTGCTTCCTGTGGCCCTCATTGGCCTGGGACAGCGAACTGAGGCCAATGGGAGCTGCGATCAGCTGGACCTGCAGACATGGCAATAAACAAACTGGCGTGGCCCACCAGAGGACTCACCCTGGCGGGCCGCATGCCCAGGGTTGCAGATCCCTGTTATAGTACAAGCAATTTGCTAATAAGTAGCTGGATTCAACATACATAGCACTCTGCAGGTACTTGGTTTTCTAGGCCTCCCTGCCCCTCAGCCTGCTGTTGCTTTTTCTTTTGCAGGCTAGGATCTGGTCCAGGAGAAGAGAAACTTCAGTCCCCCGCCTATCGTAGCAGTGAACTGGTGGGAGTGGAAACAAAAATTCATTAATTTTTTGGGGGAAGTATTAATTGACTTGGTGGTGGATAGGCTGATTAGCTATTCTTGCTTGTGAGAGGGCTTGCTTTAACTGGGATCTCCCTTCAGTCAGCAGCACAGGAGGGCATTTGGCTTCAAGCAGTAGGACGTACCTGACCAGCAGAAGAGGACAGAGTTTGAGGACAGAGCATACCCTAAGGACTGGTGTACTTCAGCCTTTAACATAGGCTTAGTTGCTGCACTAGGGGCTGTTAGAATATTATCAAGGCTTGAAAAGACTTAAGACTCCCATCTCATTCACATCCTGGGCCCCAACCAGTCCTAGATGTATACAGATACATTTATTAATTCTTAAACTGTTTTTGCAGAAAGTGATTAATTTTAATAGTCTTAGCTACACTGCCATGTATGCAAGCGTGTCTCTGTGGACGCAATGCTGAAACAGGACAATGCTACCAATGCAATGTGTCCAAGATTTCTAGGCTACAGCTAGGCTTACAGGACAATCACGTGTAGTATCTGTATGTATGCTTGTCCACCTCACTGTTACTCACATGTAAAACAGTAGTCATTAATACAGTCGGGGGTGGGTGGGGGGAGGGGAGAAATTACCTCAGTGAAAAAAGTGTGTAAAACACAGGTCTAGTGGTCTTGGCACTGGACTGGTTTTCAGGCTACTTGGGTTCTGGTTCCAGCTCTACCACTGATCTAATGTGTGACAATGGACCACCCTGCATCTCTGGAACCCCTCTGACACATTACCTGTCTTGTCCATTTAGACTGTAAACTCTTCAGAGCAGGACTGTCTCTTGCTACATCCTTGTACAGTACTTATCATAATGGGACCCCTATCTTGGTTGAGTTCTCCAGGCACTACTGCAATATGCTTCTGCTGTATCTATTATCTGTATGGGACACTAAGGGAAGGAGAGTGGTAGAAGAACCTAAATAGGAAAGAACGGTGTAGATAGATCTTAAGAGAAATTACTCATTTAATTTTACCTTTTGTGTAGCATGAAATTAATTCAGAAAACTGAGACTACCCCTAAAAAAACACATTGCATTACTTATTTTCTGTGTAGACCAACCACCTTCATCAGTATTTGTGTTCTCTGAAATGGTTTCAGAGCACTACAGTAAGTGATGACAGATGAAGCCATATTTTGTACACAAGACAAATGAAAAGCCATCTTGCAGTAGGATAACAACATTATCTTACTTCCATGTTGCTGAACTTGAATGAATATCAGAAGTGTCAAAACAGCAGCTTTACCAGGAGCAGTGCTATGAGATAACTGTCAAACCATGCAAAATAATTCAGTATGATCAAGTCTTCCTTGGCAGCCTTGAGCAGTGATCATAACGAATTGCATCTAATGAGGCACTCCTCTCCTTGCAGAATTCACCACTTTACACAAAGATAAAATGGGGTGGGGTGGGAAGGAACCAAAAGAGAGGAAAATGGAAACAAGTACTGTATATGAAAAAGGGAAATAAGAATAAATAGCATACACTAGAAACTACTCTATCTGCTAGGGCCAACAGATGTGCAAGTAGTGTGGTGGGATGAGGGAACTGTAAAGGAAGTTAAGAAGTCATGCTCTGATTCTGCAGGGATGGTGGATAATGAAATGTACCCTTTTTCACACCCTTTAATGACCACTCGGTAGTGGCATTTCAGAGAGATTTTTTACCATATTTAAATCCAGAGCGTTACCTATGACAGTTCTTTGTGTTTTTTTGTTTTTTCTTTTTTTTAAAAAAAAAAAAGTTTGCCCCATCTGCACCGACTGGCCAAACCTTGCTACAAAATATTATTTTAAACTGATGGGATCTTCTAATGTGTAAAAAAAGCCAGTGTAGATGGATCCTCTTCCTCAGGAGGCGGCCAAATAATAGTGTACATAGAACTAATTAACCTGCACTATCTTTCTTCATATGGCTCTATTTTCTAGTCATTTATATTACCTTTAAACACCCTCAAGGAGCATTTGGTCATTCTATCAAGTCTTACCTATAAAGTTTTTCCTTTTTAAATATAAGAAGTCTTCTTTTCAGTGACCCTCCTTCCCTTCAGACAGACAATTAGATGCTAGGGGGAACTGGAGAGGGGAAAATGACAACTAATGAATGCAGCAGAGGGAAGCTGGCTTTAAATATTTTCCTTCCTCATGGAAGCTGACAGTAGATATAACAGGTTAGATAGCTGTAGGAGCAGCTAGGATCTTATGTGAGGACTTCTAAATTTTTTTTAACCACCTTTTGGTATTTCCCCCATTTGATTGTCAACGACAAAGGTGACGAAAGCTGTAGGACTCTAAAACTGGACTCCCAAATCCATATGTAGGCATCTGCGTGATTTTCAAAAGTAACAAATTCAATAGTTTTGAAAGTCAGGCAGGTACGTAAATATGGATTCAGAAGCCTAACTTTATGTTCCAATATTTAAAATCTTAAACTTTATTTTAAAACATAAAAATAGTTTGCCACCAGACTGTCACTTCACTCTACAACTGAGGCTCTCTCTCTAGTTAAACACATTTTTTTTTTATTTTTGACAGGCTGCAATCAAAATGTTGTCTGGTGACGGAACAATTTTTCACTCTGCCATAAGCCTTCAGCATTCATGTTTTGTTTTGGAGTAAAGGGTCTTCACAGCTTCTCTTCTTGCATTTTCCCCTGAACCCAACACACTTCTAAAAAACCTCCTTCCCCCGGTGCCCCTCACCCTAACTTTGCTTTCACTGACAAAACTGGGAGGCCACACCATTACCAGGACAGACCACTTCTTTCCCCCAGCCCCAAGTACACTCTGTGTGTGTTGTCAATGCAGCTGGAAGGTGTAATTCCCAGCTCAGGTGAGCATACATCCTCTAGCTCTACCTGAGATAGTGTGCTAAAAAATAGCAACGTGGCCATGGCAGCCCAGGGAAGCAGCTCAGACTAGCCATCAGAGTATGTGCCCATCATCTCAGATAAGGTGGTACTTAGACACCTCTCCCAAGCCACTGCCTGTGCCATCACAGCCACACTGCTATTTCTAGTGCTCTAGCTCAAGCAGAACTAGCATGTGTACATCTGCAAGAGCTGGGAACTACAACTCCCCACTGCAGACAAAGCCAATGTGCCTTATAACAGTCTACTCAACAGTTCAACTATACATCTTACTTCAGGCATAGCCCTTCAAAAATCAAGAACAACCTGTTTGTCATGTGTACAAAACTAGATCCAGCTTCCAAAACTCAACATTAATACTAACCTGTGCAACATTCAATTTCACTTGATGTGAACTTACTTTCCAGGCATTTGCTGTGATGCAAGACGTGGGACGTTTTAAGGTGATATATAAATCAAAGTGACAACATACAAAAAAATTCTAGGTGTAAGGGTCACTTTCCAATATAATTACAGCTTCTTGTTTATTTGTGTTCATAAGAAATATCAGGATAAAGGTCTCCTGGGGTTAAGATAAAAGCAAAAGGTTTTGTCCTGACATTTAGTTTCTCAGCATGAGCCATCTTACAGAATTGTTCTAGTGCAGTGCCTTCCTTATATTTTTAATTCTATTAGACAACTAACATACATCTGAAGAGGTCTACCATTTTATCTACAGCCTGTACAGCGATTACAGAGCAAGGATCTGGGTTAGAACTAGGCTGCCTTAGGCTCCTGACTCTGCCAGCCACTATAGTCCTTATCTCATCCTTACTTTATAGGTAAAATACTCCATTATTTCTGCTTTGCCTTAGGCCAGTCTAGTCCCATTAACTCACAGCAGCAACAGAACACTGAAGCTACTGATCACGCTACTATACAGAGGGCTGTACAATGGAAAATTTCCTTCTTCCCAGCTGATGGGTCCTTGGGTTACATTTGAAATGCTGGAGAGGTGCACACTTTGATCACTCTTTACAAGGATCTTTAAATGAAACCTAAAATATATGGTAACATTTTTTAAAACATCAGCTAAATAGTTGTCTATGAAGGAATGTCACTATTGTGCAACAGTCTTCACTAATAACTATCAATCATAATCATCATATTGTTTACAAATCAGTTGTATTTTGGTACTATACAAGTTACGGGTCTTGTTCATACTTCGTGAAGAAAATGACAGTTCTGCTTCATCTCAAATAGGAAAAGATTCAGGGTCTGATTTGCTAAGGAAGAAGTACATGACTTTAAGAAATTTAAGATGATTGTCAAATACCATTTAGACTGTATTCAGACTCCACATTTAAAACAAATATGCCTCCTTTGTCTATTTCATTTCATGAGCTCAGGTGGGGCTTGAAAACTTTGCTGATCAACATGAGATTTTCCCAGATGATGAAAAGAGGGAAGTAGGAGTTAAACCATCAATTTGTGCAGATTCTAGATTCCATTCTATTTTTTTTTTTAAAGCTTCTGGTTTCAGTAGTTGCGAAGAAAACATTCTAAATATAAAGTGAGACAGTGCTGTCATCTTAAATACTCAGATAGACTCCATGCCTCCTAAATTATTCCCCAGTGAAATCTGTGTGAAACTTAACAACTCTACTATTCAGTAGCCAGCATTGAAATGAACAAGAATCCTAGTCTATTTCAATCAACTGTTGCTTTGGAAAATTATGAGCAGCAGCAAGCACTGCAGCTCTTCTGAAAAAGAGAAGAGCAGAGCAGCAGATTTTTTCCTCACTAAGCCCCTCAATCAGAAGGTTCTGGGACTCTTCCCCCTCCCATTTACAGCAGCCTGAGAACAAAATACCGAGACCCTGCACGGAGGCCAGGGACAGAAACCCTATAAAAATCTCAATGTTCACCATCATGCTGACATCTGAGAACTTGTGGGCTAGACTTCTTGCTAGAGTACTATCTCTGAATCGAGATAGAGCCCTTCCTCCACCCCCCTATTTTTCAGATCTGCCTAAGACTAGTGGGTGTTTCAAATGACACCCAGTAAAATTTTTCAAGATCTATTTTTAAATCTTCAGCAATTGTAAAGAACCTTGCCAAATCTCGGCTGCAGTATAGAACTGGCCTTTATGAAACAGGTGCTTATGGCAACATTTGTTACAAAAATAAAAGGAAGGAGAAACTGTACTAGTGGTATTTCTGAAATGGGATTCCCTTTGTGGAAAAAAAAACAACCTTCACTGCCAGGACTGGGTGAAACTGAGCTCAAAAACAACCAACCACCACTAAATGTGATTGTACACCCTGAAATTTAATTTGTGTGCAATTTCTGGACCATTGGTGCAGGTGAAAAATCTAAAAAGGCTACGTATTCAAATATACACTCTTTGGAACATTTTACTGTGAGTAACAGCTGCTTTTTACAACATGGGGGTGTGTGTGCCTGCATGTTCAAGAGGCTGCATGGTCTAACTCACAGGTGAGCAAACTACGGCCTGCAGGTCACATCCAGCCTGCAGGACCATCCTGCCTGGCCCCTGAGCTCTTGGCCAGAGAGGCTAGCCTTCCTCCCACATAGCCACACCGCTTGGGGGGCAGCACTCTGGCTCGCCGCTCCTGCCAGGTAGCGTTCAGTGGCATGGTGGGCTCTAGCCAGGCAGTGGGGCTGCGAGCTCCTGCTGCTCTGAGCAGCATGGTAAGGGGATGCAGAGCCAGGGGTTGGGGGGAGTCGGATAAGTGGCAGGGGGTTCCAGGGGGCAGTCAGGGGATAGAGAGCAGGGAGGCAGTTGGATGGGGCAGAGATTTGGTGTGGTCAGGGGAAGGGGGAGGGTAGATAGGGGTCGGGTCCGGGAGACGGCTGGGGGTGGGATTGCTGGAGGGGGCGATCAGGGGACAAGGAGCAGGCAGGGTTGGATGGGTCGAAGATTCAGAGGGGGGCAGTAAGGGGTCAGGAAGGGGGAGGGGTTGGATAGGGGGCAGGGAGGGGCCAGGCTGTTTGAGGAGGCTCCACCTTCTCTACCTGGCCCTCCATACAGTTTCCCAATCCCAATGTGGCCTTTGGGCCAACAAGTTTGCCCACCCCGGTCTAACTAGTAGACTGAGCAACAGGCTGGGAGCCACTGGCTTCTGTGTTTTGCTCCCAGATCTGTCATTGTTTGGTCTCAACTACAATATTAAGCACTGCCCTCTTGAAAGTCAAGAATTACCATTTGACCTTTACAGTTCATAGAAAGTTGGTTTGGGGTGGGGGGTTGGTTGGTTGTTTTGTTTTTGAAAGCCTACACTACACTCCTCTGACTCCCTTCCTCCACTCCAGAGTAACTTGACCTGTTGTTCGCACTAACAGCTCAAAAATTTACAGCGAAAGCAAAGTAGTCTTGAAACTGGAGCATAAAAAACTGTTTAGGGTAACATACACCATAAACACCACACAGCTCAACTAGTCCAGAGAACCATGCTTGTATATTCTATCACCTTTTGAGAAACTGCAAGGATATTATCAGTTGTAGAACTTGTAATTCTAGGAGGAACACCCTGCTTTTCCAAGACAGCAACTCTCACCTCATTGTTCACTCAGAGCTCTGGGTTAACTGCTTAAGACCTGCACAAACTTGGCAAACAACATGTCAGCCCAATCTCTCCCACTGGCAGCAGAACTGGGGAGGGAGACAGCTTTCTGCTTGATCTCCCTGAGAGCAGACTGAAGCCATTAATGTGCGTGGAGTCCCACAAATCATAAGGCTAGCTCTGCATCTACTCCAGTTAGTTTTATTCTTTGACTTCAATGCCAATACTAAGTAACCTTCAATTGGTAATGGGTTTTATTTTTAAATAAGTGAGAACAAAAAAAAAAAAAAAAAAGTCTTACTTCTAGGCTATATCTTAAGATGATACATAATCAAAGGTGGATAGGTGTTTCAGTTAATAACTTCCTCCTAAAGTATCCATTCTAATTCCCTAGCATAAGAGTACTCTTCCTATTTTTTTTATTTAATTCTGTGCAAACTGTTATGTTTTCTTCTGTGGAGGGCAGTGGAGAATCTATTGTTAATAAAAAGTAGCATCCAAAATGAGAATGAAAGAAATAAGATCCAGGCACACAAGGAGTAATATTGAATGGATATTTTACAGCTCCCTTCTGTCGTTGTCATTTCCTTTCTGTCCCCCTTATAATAAGACCAGCATGGACCTACATAGGAGATGCACTTAATTATTCTGATTTAGCATTCACTCAAGTCAAAGGGAATCTGTCTGTTGACTTTGATGTGTGCTGCAACAAGCCCTGTATATGAATTAGTAACATGTATACACCTATACTACTCCACATTAACTACTACTTTAATCCTGAGCACTTAATTTGCTGAAATCCAAGTTAGTATTCTAGAACCTTGGCAGTCAGTTGTTTTACACTCCTTTCTCTCACTCGCTTGCTCCCTTCACTTCAAAAAAAATCCACTCAGTAGATCTAGATGTGTTGATTAAATGGCTTCGATAGACTCCCGTGCATAGAACCAGTCATATTCTCTTGACCCCCATATATCTGTGTAAACCTCTGGGGAAGTTGCTCATACACAATACTATCACTGAAAGATTGCTTTCCTGCCATTACCATATTAATTATCGGCCCTACTTGTCACGGTTGCTGATCAGCATAGCCAGGAGAAAGGAGTCCTCTGTGCATTAGATGCAACAACCAAAGCCTCTCACAGAGCCTGCAAAAATATATACTTTTAGCTAGCTCTTTCAGTTGGCACCAGCTCAATAATGTCCCGTCCCAGATATAACTTCTTTTAGAACACTCCTGGATGTGCCTGGCACTGCCAGGTGTCCTGTGTCCTTACCATGACTTGAAAGTGAAACATGGCCCTGTTGGAGTTTATGGAGGTCTGTAAAGAGCAGATGGATCACACAGTGCTGGCTATTCTGCTTGTTTCCAGTGGCCATGCCACATTAAGGACAATTTAAAATACATTAAATATTTTTACTTCTCTTTAAAAGCAATTGCTGTGGTTACCATAGTGATGTTATGTGATTATAAATGAGACCAGGTGGTCCACAAGAAGGAAAAGGTGGACATAGTACACAGTTTGCACGTCCACATTATGAAAAGGTTGAAGTAGCTCCTGGGCACGCACTAGGTTATGGAACAAAGTAGATACAAAGTGTTCTGCCAAACACCCACAACATTATGAAGCCAGCTGCTCACCTCTGTATTAATACCCCCAGGGTGAGCTTGGTGTAACACATCCAAATGCAGAGTTGGAAGCTTTTGTGAACAGTCCAATACTCCTTCCACTTGGGAAAAACCCTCTGCCCTCAGCCCTTTGGAAAGCCTCCCTTTTCCCAGTCCCCTCTATTGATCACAGGGACCCCGCTCATAACAGCGCTGCCTAGATCTCAAAGTGCTTCGCAAAGACGCCATCTCCATACCCTCCTTTTCTCTATTATCCTCTTCGACAGCCCAAGTGCCCAGATACCAGTGGTCCCTGAAGGATCCCCACGGCCATAGTCTCCGAAGAGCAGCCTCTTCGCATTCCCTACCGCCCGTGAGAGGGGAGAAATCTATATAGCAGTCACGCTCCCACCACCCTATTGTCCCCCGAGAAGCCTCCTCCTCTGGACAGCCCCCGCACTTGCCTGGTTGGGGTCAGTGGCCCGGAAGACGTGGCAGGCCACCTGCGACTCGGGGTTGTCGGGCTGCGCCTTGATCAGGTAGGCGAAGTAGGTGAGGTCGTGGCTGTTGTGGATGAAGCGGGAGATGTGCTGCGCCTTGTGCTCGAAGATGAAGACGGCCGGGTTGGCGCTGCCCGGGCTGCCGCTGGAGGCGGCGGGGACGCAGCGGAGGTTGGGGGAGCCCAGGAGCAGCAGCACCTCCCGGGCGGGCACCGAGGTACCCAGGGGGCCGCCAGGGTCCTGCCTTTGGCTGCGCCGGCGGATCTCGGCCATCAGCCAGGGGAGCATGGGCAGCGTGGTCCGTCTGTCCAGGCAGGACCAACCCACGTACCACAGCCTGAAGCGCTTCTCCCCCATCGCCCTCCCCGCGGGCTGAGGCTGCAGCTCTGGCTCCAAGGGGTGAGGGAGCGGCTCGTCCTGGCCCTGCTTCTCCATGGTAAGTCCCCAGACAGCAGCCGGGGGGGCGGGCTGCCAAGTGCTGCGGGGGCAGCCTCCGACCGCTGAGCCGGGCAAGGGGCCCCCAGGTGCAGAGGGGCCTGTGCAGGCGCAGCAGATCCGGGGAGCGGGGACCCCCCTACGCGTGCATCCTGCTCGGCTTCCCGCCGCTACACGGGCAGGGCAGGACGCCGCGGGAGCTGCTGCTGCTGTCGCCGCCCCTCAGCCTCCCTACGGCTGAGCTCGCGGCTGTCACACCCCCTCCGCCCCGCCTGGGCTGCCGGGTCCCCGGCGAGCCCCGCTGGCAGCCCCCGCTCTGCAGGCAGCGGCGCGAGCGAGCAAGCGCCGTTTCTCGCTGCTGTCCCGCCGCCGCCTGGCTAGTGCAGAGCCTCCGCCTCCCTCCCCAGCCATGCGGGGTCAGCCCCCGTGCCAGCGCAGGGGACGGGTGGGGGCGGATTCTCCCTTTTCCTAGGGGCTCTGGGGGCGGAGGGAGGGAGCTACGCTCCCGCCGGGGCTCGCCACTCGCAGCCCCGGCCAAGGAGGCGGGAACCCGCCCGCCCCAGAGTCAAAACAAAATCAAACGTGGCCTGTCCACCCCCACCGCGCCGCCAGGTGTAAGAGCAGGCTCCGAGCGCGCCCTTCCTGCTTCTGCGTCTGCACATGCTCGCGGGCCGCCCACCGAGCACGTGTGAAGGGCCCGCACATGCCCACCAGGAAGGAGAAGCCGCTGCCTCTTACCAGTGCTACACTGATCGCTCGGCTGCAGGGCTCGGCTTCCCCGAAACCCCCAGGAGCAGGGCGGGAAGTGGGGGAGAAAGGTGTCGAGCTTGTGAGGGAACGGAGCAGATCGGAGACTTTGCGAGGAATAGAAGGATTATAAAGATATGTATAGGCTTTAAAATCCGGGTTTCTATTTCCAATCCTGAAACCGAAAACATCGAGAGTGATGGAAAGAGTATAATTAGATTCAGGTCCTTATGCGGCAAGCTGAGCTGTGCTGGCGGATCCCTGAGTCCTCGAGGATCAGGGCGTATTCACTATTTCCTTGTGACTGAACAGTCTCTCCCTCCCCCGCCCCCATTGTTTTGTTTGCAGTATTGTTGTAAGACTTTCCTTTGCATATGATACCCCACACATTAAGAAAAAGATTTTGCTGCAAAAACGAACTCAGACAGTAAAGAACGGTACATAATACAGCGGCATTTCACTGTTGAGTGATTTTCAGGTCAGGTTTTAAATTTTAAATTAAATGTTTTTATTTTTGTGAGTGTTGGATTTTTCAGAATTATTTTTCTTGTTATAATGATGCCTCTTTTCATGTCAAATTTGCCACCTTCTGTAAATGTTTTTTTTTTTTTTTTACTTGAAGACACATATGAACAATTCCTTTTCAATCCTATACCACCTATGTTCATGACATTGAAATATTTTTCTTGACTTTCCTTTTGTACACATTTGTGGTATCTAATAGCAATAGCTTCAAGCCCTAGTTAGTTCATAGTAATGTAGTGCAATGGTTATCATCTTGACCAACACAGTGGCTTCAACCAGGAACTTCTGGAGCCAAAAGTTTTAAGTACTGTGACAAAGCTCTGTCCTTATCTTCATGGATCCTGTGTTTCCTGGTGGATTTTTACTAGCCTCAGCGGCTCACTGTGACCCTCCACAGAGCCCTTCTCTCTCTGGAGACAAGGTCACAGGCTATTGAGCCATTTTCATCACAAACCAGTGAGGAGAAGCTATCCTTCCTGGCACAGTCTCTATTGTCTCCCAATCTCAGAGACTAATTAGGGGAGGTAGAAAGGGGGGAGCCCAGGCCCACCCTCTACTCTGGGCTCCAGCCCAGGGACCCTAATAGTATCAGCTAAGATGGCTGACCTTTTATCCACAAAACACAATACAATTCCCTGGGCTACTTCCCCACAGCAGTCCCTGCTTCTTCAAACTCCACTTCACCCCTACCTCAGGGCCTCCTTCCTTCTGTATGATAAGTTGTCCACCACTCAGTCTCATCAACAGCTCCTAACACCCACAACCCACCTGACTAACTGGGAGGTTTTTATCTGGTTTCAGCCAGTCCCTGATTGGCTTCAGGTGTCCCAATTAGGCTAGCTGTTTCTACTCCTTTCTAGAAGGTTCTTAACTGGCCCCAGGTGTCTTGATTGGCCTGGAGTAGCCTTTGTTTGGCTATCCAGGGAACAGGGACCTGCACACCCTGAGACTAATGTACCTGCCTTCCAGCACTCTCCTATATCCTTCTGGTCTGACTCCGTCACAGTACCTACAACGTGAGCTGAAGAAGCAGTCTTAAGTGCTGGAGAATTCAACTGCGTTACATCTCCTGTGACTCAAGGACATGTAACACACACACACACACACACACACACACACACATTGAGCAGTGGATTATTATTTATTATTTGCATTACTGTAGTGGCTAGGAGTGCTAGCCAAGAACCCCTTTATACTAGTCACTGTACAAACAGAACAAAAAACAGCCCTTGTCGCAAAGAGTTGACAATCTATAAGACAAGAGACAACAAATGAATACAGATAGAGGGGAGTACAATGGAATCATGAGGCAATATTGAATTGCACTACACCATCCTAACTGCTTTCAAAACACAGAAAGGAGGGTTTTGAAGGAGAAAAATTATTTAGTTTTGCAGATGTTTATAGGGAACTCTTCCAAAGTGTGTGGGCAGTGTGTGATGGAGGATGGGTACCTTAGATCAATCAGATGAGTTAACTTCTCAATAGGATTATACTGATGTTTTTGTAGGAAGTATCAGATGTGGCACAAGACTGTTTCACTATTTTTTACATACCATAGTTACAAACAACCCCCCATGTTACTAGAGGTCACAAAAATTAGAGCAAGGGTAGGCAACCTATGGCACGTGTGCCAAAGGCGGCACACAAGCGGATTTTCAGTGGCACTCACTCTGCCCAGCTCCTGGCCACCAGTCCGGGGGGCTCTGCATTTTAATTTAATTTTAAATGAAGCTTCTTAAACATTTTAAAAATCTTATTTACTTTACATTCAACAGTCGTTTAGTTATATATTATAGATTTATAGAAAGAGACCTTCTAAAAACGTTAAAATGTATTACTGGCATGCAAAACCTTAAACTAGAATGAATAAATGAAGACTCAGCACAGCACTTCTGAAAGGTTGTGACCCCTGATTAGAGAAAAATATACTCTTCCTTTTCTGAGTTTCTTTACTTTATGTAGTCAGTATTGTTTTGTTGATGGTCAGTTGCACTTTCTGTCTCCAACAGCAGAATTCCACACACTACAATACTACTCTGGGCAAGCTCCATGGGGTCCTGGACTATGACTAGGGCAGCAGTTAGGCAGTAATGCAAATAATAAATAATAAAAATAATCAGAAAGGGAGAAGACAGGGCTAATAACATGAATCTCATTGTTAACATATAATTCCAAACATGGGGGAGATTGGACAAGGTGCCTCCTCCAAGCAGCAAATCATACCTCCATATTGCTCAAAAGGAGCAAGAAGGCTTTTCAATTGGGAGAGTAGAAACTTCAAATCATTCTTGTTTGCAGGTTTTCCTCAGCAAATGAGTATTTTGTATTTTAGATACAGTTATAGATAGGGTGTGCCTTTCATCTCTTAAGGACATGCTCCAGTTCTATTGAATGTTTCTTTAAAGCACATGGTGAAAAAATGGGGAAAACTAAATATATGTGAAACTTGAGACTGAAATTGTGGGGTTTATTCTAATGTCTGTGTGTATCTTGGTACAGCATCTGTAAAATAGCCAGAGATTTCTTTTTTTATTACTGTTGATGCCCACTTATGTAAAGTTATTTGGTTTAATGTTTCATTTGGCTGACTTCCTTAATGTGATGTTAGATTTGGTTACTTTGATCCACACAATTTATTTTTAGTGCTAAATTGTTTATAAACCTATATTCATTTACATAAACATTAGTACTTTTGAGATAATTAAGTTCTCAACCATTAATCTAGCTACCATAAGGTTTCAGTTTTCAAAACCAGTCCCCTCTCTCTCTTCTCAACTTTATTCTTTTAGCATCAAGCCAGGCCCTTTTCTAGGATTCACCAATGAATGTTTAGATGGTGCAGCCAGCGATATAATGGTGATTGACAGGTGCCAGTTAAAAAAACCTGTCTCCTCAGGAGAAGCTCCAATGGCTTCAGGCTGAAGAGTGCTTAGGGGTAGAGTAGTACAACCTCCTGGGATAGGAAATGTTCCCAGAAAAGCAGATGAACCTGAATTTTGTTGGCCAACCATATCCACTCTATTGGGACCATACACAGCCAAAGAAAAGGTGCAACTGTGGATGCAATAAGGTGAGTGCTTTCTTCAACTTAAGAGTAGTGTTGCAGCTAAAAACTGCAGCAGGCCTTGATCTTCATCTTGCTATTGGAGTTCTATAGTTCCTGCTGAGAGAGAAGGTGGAGGGCCTATAGCAACCCCTTCCTTCTTTGTTTTGTCTAGGCGTACATACAAGGGTCTGTGCTCAACGGTTGCTCATTCTGGTGGACAAGGACCCAGGTGTTTGGCAGCAGCTCAAATCAAATTTAGGGTAGGCCTGCTTGCCCTAATCTGGGGAAGGCACTAGGAACAGTGGGTTAAAAAAGTCCCTTCCAACTTCTTTCCAGGCTCTAAACTAACCAGTGCTTGCTCAAATGTTCGCTCCATGTTAACCGGACTTGAACTAGAAGATTCTGAACTTGAACTGGAAGGTTCTAACTGATGGAGAACTACATCAATTGGGCATTGATATGCAGCCCTCAAAGAGATGAGGCTTTCAGAAACTGGATTCGAGAAATTAACACTTCTGTTCTTCTGGGAAGTCTGACGATGAACCAATACATGATGTTGGATGTGCTGTCATGAAGTCCTTCCTCAGTGTATATACCCCTTCGGTACCTATCAATGAGAAGATCATGCAGCTGGATATAAACTCAAGAACCTGACTCTTCTGTCCATTTATGGCCCAACACTTGATTATTCCAAAAAGCAAAAGGATGAGTTTTATTGTCAGCTGGGACAAATAATTAAGATTTTTTTTTTCCCTGATGACACACTCGCCCAGGTGGGTAAGGATTGGGAGCACTAGGGCCACATACAGCACAGGTAGCCTCAACAAAAATGGCCAACTGTTCTTGAGCTTTGTGCCTCTTGTGAGCAGATAGTCTCAAACACCTATTTCGGTGGCAGCAGCTGCAGAAAGGTCATATGGAGGCACCCTCACTCAGCACACTGGCATCAGCTTGACCTCATTCTGATCCATCGCAGAAACATTTGCGATGTATTGCATGTTTGATCAATGCACAGTGCTGATTGTGACATTGATCATGCTCTTTTGAGGGCCAAGCTCCAAGTAAATCTTAAAAAGATCTGTTATACAAAGGGAAAAGGGAAACCTTGCCTCAACATCACTAACATGAAGGATTCTGATCTGTACAAAGTTTCAATGTGTGCATGAGCTTGTTTTTGAAAATGATCAACCTGATTTCCCTGATTTTGACACATTGTGGGAAATTTTTAATAATAAGACACGCTACAGCCAACATGTCTTTGGAACAACAAAGAAAAAATATCTGGCCTGGTTTGCAGCATCTGAACATCTGCTGCTCCCCCTTTATAGGAAGAAGAAAAAAGCAAACTCACCTAACTTTACTTCAGTAACCACCTAAGAACAGATATCTCAAGTTTAAAGAGGCTAAGGCTTGGGTTCAGAAAGCCACCGAAGAAAGTGCCCAGAAGTATTGGCAAGATCTGTGCAGAAGGATTCAGATCTGTTTGAAAGAGGGGATGGACCTTTGTGGTACCTATAACGGAATTAAAGAGGCACTTGGTCCATCTTGTAAAAAAACCGCAATCCTGAAAGTGAAAGATGGTACCATATTAACTGACAGGCAAAAAGTAGTTGACCGATGGATTGAGCATTACAAAGAACTCTATTGAAAGGATGTCATTATCCTGATACTGCCTTAGGGCAAGTCTACATGTACACTGCTACATTGGCTCAGCTTCACTGATGTAGCTGTGCTGCTGTAGTGCATCTAGTGAAGATGGGGTATGCTGATGGGAGAGTTTCTCCCACCAACACAGTGTGTGGTGTGGACAGCACAAAACTTGTTCCTCAGGGGAAGGAGAGTGTTTCACACTCTGAGCAACGTAAATTATATTGACTTAGGCTGGAGTGTAAACTTGTCCTTAGCTGCCATTCCCCAGTGTAGGACTGGCACCTTGATGACACTTTCCCCAAAGCGGTCATCACCAGCTTTCAGCAATGCAGGAGCAGGACCAAATACCAACTCTTGAAGTGTAGAGGAAGCTATCAGAGATTATGCCTGGGAAAGCAACAGGCAATGATCAGATCCCCCGCTGCCTTTAGGAGCTCTGGCGGGAGGAAGCTTGCAGGTCACATCTGTGCACTTCTCTGTGCCTGTTGGGAAGAAAGCCATATACCCCAGGATCTGAAAGATGCAAAGATAATTACTTTTGTGATGCTGGGCCAAAAAGGTTTAAAGCAAGTTGCAGGCTAATTGACCCAGATTCAACCCATAGTGACATATTAGTAAATGTTTTGTGTGTTTACATGTATATTGTTTGAGGTTAACAATGTAACCGAACAGTTCCCGTCTATAGCTGTATTCTGTTAATTCAGAGATCAAAAGATGTTAACATTTAAATGTACTGATATCATGGTCTTAATTTCTCTTTGAAGTGTGTAGCAAACCACCACGGCCACTGGGAGCTGGGAGCAGCCATACCTGCAGCTGCTCAGGTAAACGTAGTGTCTCATGGCCCACCAGGGGCTTACCCTGAACAAGCTGTGAACCAACTTTGGGAACCCCTGCCTTAGACGAAGCCCTTAGCCAGCAATGGTTATGTTTTTTGCTGCATTTTTACACGTGGAAAAAAGTATTAAGAAAGAACAACTAGACAAAGATGTTTGATTATACTCCTGTATTTTATGTATAACCATAATCACCTCAGACCCCAATATCTGAATTCTGTGATATGTCCATTAATAATAATTGTGATATCTCCTTATCTATCACCCATCTAGAAAATAGCATCATCCCTCAATCCGCATGTATTCCAGAGTCCAATCACTTATTTGCATTATTTTGAACTACATCAATTTCATTTTTAGTCTCCGGTCACCTTCAAGTGACATCTAAGATCTTAGACTCTTTTTTTTCACTGAACTTCTTAAATTCATCATCTGATCTTGTTCTAAGAGACTGATAGGCTGTCTAACTTTGGCAATGATTATTCCAGTATCATTGAGTAAGCCTGAGTGACTGGGAACACAGTCAGCGTATTAGACATGAATTGTGTTGCTGGAGAAGACTGTAGTGCCTTTTCTACAGTTCTAACAAGGCAGATTTTTAATCAGTGTATGAAGCATTACTAGCAAAATAAAAGCAATCATGTTGAAGATGGGTATCGCTATTATTATGATTTAAGAAATGCATACAAGTGTTGAAATTATACTTATGATATCAGCACTCTACAATATACTCAATTTACCATTTGAACCACTCAACTTACATTTATTCACAATAAACATGATGAAAAATGAACCTGCTGGAACTTTGTTTGCACAGCTGACACTAATCTCGCATGATAACAACTTTATGATTTGTTCTGCCAACAAGAACCATTCCAAAGGAGATTTAGGGGAACAAGAATAACCAAAAATTATAAACCACAAGTAATTATCTCTGGCTGAGGATTCACAAGTCTCCAAACCCCCAGGGATCCCAGTTAGGATTTCTAATGTTCAATGTACACAGAGTCAATTTAAAATAACACTAATGAAAACAGATGGTTATCACATTCAAATATTAAATCTGTTTGCTTCAAAGAGGCATTTGATTTAAGCAGCGGCAATGTTTTCTGCCATTATTTAGTCAAAGATGGCCCCATGAGCCGCATTAACTGCGCTGACTTTGAGACTACCAAAGATAAATATTAGCTTTAGTTTACAAAGTTTCTAGTAAATACAGCCTTAAAAACGTAAACCAATACAAGTTAATTATAAGGGCTTAAAGGAACAAGTAGCTGGACTATTTCTGCAGTCGGAGGGTGGGGAGGACAAAACATCTCCCACTCCACAGACACCCACCATGCATAATGTGAGTCAGTTATGTTTAGAAAAGATTCCAAAGAGTCTTCCCACTAACTCTCCCCAAAATGTTTCGCTTGGCCTTGTGCATGCAGCTGTGATCCTGGTGGATCTGCTACAGCTGTGGAGTGGGAACATGGTGAAATGCTGTTTTGCAATCCCTTCCTCCCTGCAAAAAAATGCTAACGCTAGCTCCGCTTATTAAAATTTTCAGCCGTGTCTGGGTCTGCAACTAAACTGGCTGCTCAATAGCTGCCACACACAGGTATTTTTATTACTGCAAGGAGAACTCTGCTTCTACATTCCTCACCATTGCTGTCTGGAGCACATGGGGGATATGTCACTTAATTCCCATGCCCTTCTTCAGCCATTTGAATATCATATGAGGGATAAAAGAAGAGGAAGGGCCAAAATACCAACTGCTATACTGCATGGAAGTTCTGCAGCTCCTGGAGTCCACTTCTCTCTGCCAGTGTCTGGTTGCCCAGCCTCACCTTGAAAGTTAGAAGGGACCTTGCTCCCCATTCTGCCCCACAGGTAGAGCCTATTAACATCTCTGTCACTGCTGCTGCTCTGCAGAATCATGATGAGAAGCCTCCCTCGCGAAGGACAAGGTAGAAGGAATGGTGGATTTGGGGTGAGGTATGGGATTGGGAATAGTAGATTTTACTTGGAGGGATGAGTATTTTAATCAGGGAAATCATAGCCATGATTGACTGAGATGAAAAACAAAGGATCCCCTTGTAAAAATCTCTGTAACACATCACTGCTGAAATGTCACTTATAAGTAACCAAAGCCACAATTTTAAAAATTAGCAGTTGGCAAAAGTTACCACATTTATTAGAAATGCCAGTGTTTTCCTATACTTAGACTAGGAGATACCTATGGTAACTTTGTGGCAATGGTTAGTACAGGGGTCAGCAACCTTTCAGAAGTGATGTGCTGAGTCTTCATTTATTCACTTTAATTTAAGGTTTTGCGTGCCAGTAACACATTTTTAATGTTTTTAGAAGATCTCATTCTATAAGTCTATAATATGTAACTAAACCAGGGATTGGCAACCTTGGCATGCAGGACCACAGGGTAAGGACCTTTAGCAGGCCCCGCCAGTTTGTTTACTTGCTGGTTCGCTGACTGCTGCTCCTACTGGCCGCGGTTCACCATCCCGGTCCAATGGGGGCTGTGAGAAACGGCAGCCAGCACCATGCCGCTTTCCGCAGCCCCATTGGACCGGGACGGCAAACCGAAGATTTTGGCACACATGCTATAGATTGCCTACCCCTGGGTTAGTACATGTTAAATTGTCATAGGTGCTGCTGAATTTGCAATACTCTGAGAATAACTAAGAGGGCAGCACAGAACCATATCTCTTGAAGTTATATAGTGCTCGTCACCATCCTTTTAGCGCTTGGAAAGAAGTGGAGAGTATTTTACACAGCCATGTAGCAAGTAGGAACAAGCCAGCACCTCATATGGGATGTATAACTTGCTTTCTTTGCCCATTTCATACACACGGTTTAACACCACTGAAAGTGTGGATGCAGTATTTAACACTTAATAGTTTGGAAGATCACTGAAGAAAAAAAATATTTTGCTTGATTAAGATTAATGCCAAACCAATGCAAGAAAATATCCACCTAAAACATTAGGGATGGAATCCTGGCCGCTTTGACGTCAGTTGCAAAACTCCCATTGACAGAGCCAGGATTTCACGCTAGAACATTATCCTGAACACTAGGTTCGGAGGTAATTCTAAATGGAATTAAGCTGGGAACTGAAGTAACAGTGCCATCTTCAGTAGCTGAAAAGAGAAAACTTTGAACAGTAGGCCTTATAATAAATTAAACAACCTGAATAATACAGTATGCTAGAAAAATAACAGAGTGGTTAAATTTCATGTGTAGGACAAGCAAATAAAAATGTTTATTCCATAATATTGAAATATAGGAAAAAAGTATGTTCAGCAATACAAGCTAAACTACAGTTGTAACTCTTACACTTTAAAAATAAAATTAAGAGCCAGCTTTGATACATAACTATTGTGACATGTAACTTTTTAAAGTTACAGTATATCACTTTTACTGCAATACATAGTACTTATTTTATCAAGGCATTGGATTCTTATTAATATTTTGTGCATGCAGCTGGAAATTTGTATGTGAATTTTAAATAAATTTAAGCAAGCAACAGGGAAGATGTAGTACTAAATCCACATTTACATAGGTTTCTTCAGAAGTGATCCATATAGGACATACTACAGGTACAAAATCCTGGAAGAATGCAGGACCCACAGGGGTACAAGATAGGTAGTTCTCTTGTGCAGTTTTGGGTTTATTTGTATCGGTATACTTGAGACAAAACTACAGAATAGGATAAAACTAAGCAAAGGGAAATTTAGATTGAACATTTGAAAACGTTCTAAAAAGTAATGTTAGACTGAGGAATAATCTCCCAGAAAAAACAAGGACACAGACATTTATAAATAGCAAAAGAAGGGAATCACACCACCAGTGTCCCACTGTTAACATCAACTTTGCCAAATAGTACCAGAATTGTGGAGCCTTACAGGGCAATTTCTCAGTGGAGGAGAAGTCAATGACACGGAGTCTGGGTATAATCCAAATGTAACTTACAAGATTATAGTGCAGACGCAAATAAAGTATCAGGTAATTACAAACAGCATGCAGGCAATCAATCCTTTCTTCCAGAAATCTCTGCCCAACCCCACTCAGCTTTTCCAAGAAGCTAGTCTATTCAGGAAATGCCTCCACCTATGAAGAATAAAGCAGAGTGAACTCTCCATTCTCTGCTACAGCATCTCTCAAAGGACAACTGCACTGCAATACCAACACCACAGTACTTATTCAAAGACTCACTCTTGTTTACATAAGAAACATTTTTTACACTATGTGTAACAGCACCACCTAGTGACTAAAACAACAAGAAGTCCTTGTGGCACCTTAGAGACTAAGAAATTTATTTGGGCATAAGGTTTCGTGGCTATAACCTA
>ML677348.1:37779168-37963147 GCA_007922305.1 Dermatemys mawii
GTCCCGTGTCCCTCAGAACTCCTGACCCATCCAACTTGCCCACCCTGGTTCCTTATCCCCTATATACCCCCTCCCAGGACCATCCCACCTCAACCACTCACCACCCAGGCCCCACTCCTATCCAACTCAAAATTTTGACTCAAAGTTGTATCAAATTGATTAGGATACACATTACCACGTGGATTGAAAATGGCTGAAGGATTGTAAATAAAAGGTAACAACAGACAAAGTTGTAGAAAGGTTCAGAGCAGTACAAGAATAAGTCTTAGGATCTTTTCTAACCTAACCCCTCATTTTCTCTGCCCCAGAAAGGGCCATTCTAATAACTTTGGTAGCCTGGATAGAGCTAACAAGCCCCACCTACTAGTATGAGTCAGCTGCAATTACTCAGCATCTAGGCCCAGCTTCACAAAGGGATGTAGGCATCATGATGACACCTGACTTTTAGGTGCCTAGAAAAATCACTGGAACAATGTGACCTGCAAAGCCTGAGTTAGGTGCCCAGGCTCCCTACAGAATGATTGGGAAAAGAGAGACATCTTAGACTATAATCCACAAAGGCCAGCACAGGAGGCAGGGAACTGCCTCAACTAGTCAATGAAAGATGCCAATGACAGGGGTGTATCCTAAGCCTCATCCCTCTCATGGAGATCAGTGCCTAACTCTGTGCTGTAGGGAGATGTCTATCTCTGCTAGCCATCCACATCCCTCTCCTGGAGACAAGCAGCTTAGGCACCCAAGGTGTTTCTTGTAATAAGTTAGACAGACCTTTATCTCCATATAAAATGGTCAGGAGGAGAACCATCTCCTTTATAACCTTTAATTCAGTGGTTAGAGTACACACCTGGGATGCGGGAGACCTCCAGTTCAAGTTCCACCTCTGCCTGAGAAGGGATTTGAACAGGAATTGCCATGGCTCAGGTGAGTGCTTTAACTACTGGATTGTAGAGTGAGTCTCACTCTCTGTAGCCTAATGACTATTAACTTATTAAATGATTTAACTGAAATAGAACAACTTCAATAAGAGAAAGAGAGGGAGCCACATCAGAATATCCCATAGTCCAGTAATTAAAGCACTACAGAGCCCAGTTTAAATTCCTTCTCTTCATCAGAAAAGTACCTTTATGGATCTGGGCCCCACTAGCTGGTTATAATGGCTAAATAGAAGAACACTCCTGTGCAAAAGATTAAAAACTGCCCTTCATATCAGTGTCAGAAGAGAAATATTAAAGAGAGCTAGAATGGTTAAAAAAATATGAGCAGAGAAATTTATCAGAGTTGGAGGATAAAATACAAGTGAGTACTTCTGAAGAAAAATAATCCAGAAGTCATTCAAGCAGCAGGAGAAACCGGGGAAGAGGAAAGCTAAAAAAGCCAGGAACAATTTCAAATGCATAATTTTCGGTTCAGAATGCAATTTGGAAAGGCAGGCAGGCAGTGCAATTCTGGGGACCTTGACTAAGACTAAATGGAGCCATATTTTTGCTTTGGCTATGACTGGATGAAACTGGGATGTGCATAGGAGAAAGTGGGCAGAAGGGTAATCTAGGCCTTAATGTGGATGCTATTTGGAAAAATATATCCCTACTGTCCAGTAAGAGTTTGCAAGTGGGGTAGTGCTATGAAGATGGAACATTGTTTACTTTCTTTATAAACAGCCACATTTCTCTTCCTCCACCCAACATTTCTTTCAATACTCCAATTTCCTATTTCTTGCATAAGACTAATATTCCCAGCCCTGCCCAACATTAAAGTCAGACAAGAATTGAGCAATTCTAATGTGGTCTGTTACTCAAGTCAAATTAAAAAAAAAAAAAAAAAAAAGAAAAAATCTTTAACTACAGACCCTGTTCATTTAGGTCCCCTATACCTCTCCATTTTCCAGACGTGTCTCTTTCTTAGCTGCTGGGGGGCGGGGGGTGAGGAAGGGGCAAAGGGTGCTCGATCACTACACTGCCCCAGGGCCATCCCCCACTCCAACCTTCTCCCAAGCACTCACTTCTTTCCGCCCACCCCCACCTTTCTGCCCCCCCCCCCACTCCTCCAGGACATCCCTGAACAGCTCATCACAAGGGGCAGGAGGTGCCTAGAGGGAAGGAGAGGAGCTGAATGGGATGGGGGGAAGGGAACTGAGTGGGTATGCTGCTGGTAGGTGCGGAGCACCCACTTTTTTTTCCCCCCATGGGTGCTCCAGCCCCAAAGCACCCATGGAGTTTGTGCCTATATCATTTTCCAGGCTCATATAATGCACTTCCAACATATTTATTTCTCAGTGGTGTAAATAATCCTTGTAATTTAGCTTTGAATTCCTCTATTTCCCTACTCATTTCAGTGTGTGATCAGCAAGATAAATAGATGGAAGAATTTAGCACATTTTACCTTATTCAGTAGGGAGAGAAGTTTAGTTAGAAGACTACCTTTTTTTTTTAATAAAACAAAAGACGTGTTGTGTCCTCAAGGGATTCACAATAGACTTTCATACAACAAATTTAAAGAAGTTCTCTCATGAACAAATATAGACCACTTTTAAATTTGTTATCCAAATATTTAATAACTTTAACTTTATAATACAAACTAAAATATGCATGGTATAGAAATCTATATTAAAATGGAAATATTAAAGACAAGATGGGATTCTTTATTCTGCTACAAATCTGATTCCACACAGACACACAATAATAAAAAGTTGCTTTTGTCTAACGTGCCAGTACCACTATTCCACAAAATTCAATTTCTAAAACAATTTTTGAGTATTTAATTGTGTCATTGTTTAATTCTTACAGATGACTGAATAAAACATCTGGGATTTGTCTCAAGGCCAACTCTCAGTCACCATCCATTTAAAACAATATAAATCAAAAAGGTGTTCATTAAGATGTATCAGAACAATCATACCAGACACAGGCTTCTGGAGTTCTTCCAGCAAGTTTCAATACCCTGGCATGCAGGGATGTTTCACAAAGTATTGATTAATGTTTCTGATATTATGGTCTCAGTTTACCTTAACGTGACAGTTTTAGACTCCGACTTTAAGGTTAGAAGGGACAATCATGATGTAGTCTGACCTGCACACTACAGGACATAGAATTTCACCCACCAACTCCTGAAATATAACCCCTAACCTCTGGCTGAGTTACTGAAGTCCTCAAATCATGGTTTAAAGACTTCAAGTTATAGAGAACAGAGAATTCACCATTTACACTAGTTTAAACATAGTTAAACTCATGGCCCATGCTGCAGATGAAGGTGAAAAAACCCAGGGTCGGTGTCAATCTGACCCGGGGGACAATTCCTTTCCAACCGCAAATATGGCAATCAATTAGACCCTGCATCTGTGGGCAAGACCCACCAGTCAGATACCTGGGAAAAAATTCTCTGTAATAACTCAAAGCCCTCCCCATCTAGTGTCCCAAATCCAGCTCTGGGGGATTTTTGCTATTGGCAGTTGCGAATGCATGCTATTGCAGGCAATCTCATCATACTATCCCCTCCATAAATTTATCAAACTCAGCCTTGAAGCCTGTTAGGTTTTTTTCCCTCACTGTTCCTCTTGGAAGGCTATTCCAGAATTTTACTAGAAACCTTCACCTAATTTTGAGCCAAAAGTTATTGGCCATTTTATATCCAACTATACAGATCTGCCACACTGTGTAGAGAGGTGAACAGAACTGGTAACCAAAACTCTCAATCTTCATTTGGAGAAACTGCTATTAATACTATTCAATGTTTCTGGACAAAAAGGCATCAATAACCCAAGTGTCTCTTCTCCATTCATGTTCCAATGTCAGCACAAACATTATCAGCTATACAAAGTCTAACTAGAGTTTGTAATAGTAATTCAAGTATTAAGTGTAACCCCAAAATTTGTGGCTCAACTTGTTTTTTATTTTACTTCTCTGTTACCTATGCATGTCTAAGAACAGTCCCCAAAATTCTTAAATGTAATCATCTAAAAACCAAAACAATAGGTTTAAAATTGGTGTTTGTAATTGAGGCTCTTTTGGTCAGTTGAAGGATGTCTATGTGATGAGACACTCTGTGCCAACCATCTCTCTGAAGGCTCATTAAAAAGTGCAGTTTGTAGTATGCCCAGGCTGACAAACCCAGGCTCTGGCAGAATGAGGAAAGAAGTACATTCTAGAGGCCAGGCCCCCTCCCAGAGAATGTTCTGCAAGCAGCCTCCTCTCATTTTCAGATCAATCAAGTGCCACTTGCACCCACCTACTTGTCTGAACTGCACAGACAGCCCCCCAAGTAAGGTTCCACGTCCCAAACTATTTCGTTTTAAAGATTAGGCCCATCACCTTGCAGTTCAGCTGGAATACAGTGCAACTCTGAGTACTGAGCATAATGCAGGGAGCACAGCACCAAAGAAGCAGACACACTGTGCACAGCCTTGAGTTTGAATGTTTCCACAGTGCACCCACAACATGGAGTGCACTGCAGTTATATTGTCCTGAGGTGACAAAAGGCAGGGATGACGAAAGCAAAAACTGCATCATGAAAAAAAAGAGCGTTAGCTCTTTTAGTCTCTTATAGATTTAAAACAAACAAGCAAGCAAAAAACCCCACAAAACCCCCAAAACACACTTTTGGCACTGCTGCATGATCTTCTAAAAGCAGCTCTGGTTCCAACTACTTTCAGTATTGTGAAAGTAGGTCAAATGGCAGATGCAGCCCCTCCCTCAGTAGCATGATGACTGTTGTCAATTTCCTCCTCATTGCTTGCCTCAGCCTATGTTCATCGGGTCTTATCATCAAGACTAAGCCTCAGTCAGGTAATCTTCACCCACTCTGTTTTCATACAGGACTTAGTTGCTCCACTGCACAAGCAAAGCAGCATGATCTAATCTGAATACCAGCAGCATACTTATTACATGTCTAATTCCATTTAGTTCTAATCTTTCATTTTAAATTATTCTGTTTATATGAAGACACTCAAAATGGAAAGCTGGATTAGTCCATATTTGAAGTTACCCTCATTCTTGATCACAGATGACTACTAAGTCAGAATCTTACTGCTGACTGACAGTCTTGTGGACTTCTACCAGAGAGAGTACCGCAGCTCAAAGAGACTGTCAGACTCTTAATCATGTCTTAAGTGATATGTTTAGTTCAGGCTGTCCTTAAGTTTCTATTTCTTGACTTGAAATTTCCAGTTCAGAAGAGCAAGTGATGCAACTGCATCAAGCTTTCAGTTTCATTAGGAAACAAAATCTACTGATCAAAATAGTAAGCAAATGCCACAAGTTTAAAGTTGATTTACTACAGAACACACATAAGCAACAAAATAATGTGTTATCAAATGTATCTATTTGCTCCAAAAATATTTTTTAAATTAAATTACCTATAAGTTCTGCTTAGTCAAGGTTAACTTCCCTGCATGGAACTAAGATTTTAGATCTCTTTTACTAGAGTTATTTACTGCAATAGGAGAGATGGTAAATCCAGATTTATGGAAATATTTCAGTGATAGTAATCTTACACTAAAGTAACAATCATTTATTAACAGAATGATGGAAGATGTTCTCCAGTAATTAACAGAAGGGAGTAAAAATTAGGCTTCCAACCTACTTGATACAACTAGAATGTATCAGTTCGGTGATGGCTAACAATACGCTTGCTGACTGTAATTTTATGCACTCTACCTAGCTAATGATAATTGATTCCATGTGCACACCAATGGCATCATGATTTTATGGAGAACAGCATAAACATGGGGTTTACATTTCTTCCGGTAGTCTCCTCAGTTAGCATTTTCATGGGTGTTTCCACATTGCAGAGTTTATATATAGTACGTAGCTTCTGCTGTTGAACAGTAGGAAGAGTCTGAGGTTCTGACATGTCATTAGCTATACAGCACAATCTTCTGCCTGAATACAGCTAAATAGATTTTTACTCTGATTCTTCCAAGGTGGCAGTTTGTTCTTTCATATCTTTAGAAGAAAAGTTACATAAATAAAAAAAGCTTTCAGTGTGATAAAAAAAAAGGAAGATATTGGAAAATATTCTGATAGGACCATGAGAATACATACCATACTTAAACACTGACACTGAATTACTTGCACAAGAGAGGAAGGCTTATTTGGATCAAGTAAAGTATGATTTGAAATATTTAAACAAATTATGTTCAAATTGTTTCAAGAACAGCTGCCATTTCCTTGAAATGTCTGAAGAAATCCTGAAAAGAAAAAAAAAAGAAGGAATATTAAACTGTACTTTAACAATGTGCTTTGTAGTTAAAGCCAACAACCTCTTGTGGGAATTTCTTCCTTATGTTTACAAGTAGCAGCCAAGAGTATAGTATCTGAAATATGAGAACTTTAATGCATAAAGCAAACTAGAATAGTCAGCCCTCTGAGTAAAGTCGCTTTCACTATAGTCTGATGCCATATTTGTGTGGTTTTGTCTGATGCATTTGGGAACAGGAGAGAAAAAATGTTTTAGAAGTAGGAATATGTGGTTGTAAGGCCATAGAAATTGGCAACAGTACCTGAAAGTACTTTTATTCCCAGTTTGAAATAACCTACATATTCAGTTTACAGTGTCCCTTTCACATAGCAATTGAACAGCAACATATTAAATAGCTTCCAATCTACAGAGTTGAGAGACTCTAGCAGATCTAGATTCAGAAAAATCGCCAGTCACCCCTGGCCCTTTTAATACATTTTTCACTCAAGGATTTATTTATCGTTAGGCTTGTGGAAGTTTATTTCAAAACAAAGGGGGGATGTAATGACCCTTTAACATAACTGAACTCTGATAGCTAAAATAAAGCTCTGATCACCACCCCCAAGTTTGCAGCCATTGGCAAACGAATTAAGGACCACCAATCATAAGATTGCGGTGAAAGGGTGGGGGGAGGAATAGTATAATTGGTCTGGTGTGCAGGTATGTTGTGACTGAACAGAAGATATGGCAATAGTAGAACACAGTGGGGCATCAGAGCTGGAACATGTCGGGAATGGGGAAGAAGAGAAAGGAACCCACAAATATCATTATTGCTATTAAACCAAAATAAAATCATCCTTTAATTCAGGGATGAGCAAACTACAGCCCGCAAGACCACCCTATCTGGCCCCTGAGCTCCCGGCCAGGTAGGCTCCCTGCGGCCCCTCCCCCAGCTTTCCCCCCTCTCCTGGAACCTCAGCATGCGGTGCCGCCAGTGCTCTGGCCTGCTGCACCTGGGCAGCGCTGCAGCAGTGTGGCTGGCTCTGGAGGGGCCTGAGCTCCTACTGCTTTGAGCGGCATGGTAAGGGGGCAGGGCTGCAATCTCCAGCAAGGCAGAGTGTCTAGCTCTGGCAGGCCACATGGCCTCCAGACATGCAAATCTGAACTGCGTGGTAGAAGGGCCGGGATGGAGCCGGGGGATTGGATGAAGGGCAAGGAGTCCCAGGGACAGTCAGGGGATAGGGAGCAGTTGGATGAGGCGGAGGTTCTGGGGTGGGTTGGACAGGCACAGGAGTCCCAGGGGGCTGTCAGGAGGCCGGGGGAGGGAGTGGATAGGGGGTCAGGGCAGTCAGGAGACAGGGAGCAGGTGGGGTTGGGTGGGGTCTTCAGGAGACAGGGAGCAGGGGGTTGGAGGTTCTAAGGGGGGCAGTCAAGGGCAGGAAGTAGGTGGGGATCGGATAGGAGGCAGGGCCAGAGTGTTTGGGGAGGCACAGCCTTCCCTACCCAGCCCTCTGTACAATTTTGCAACCCTGATGTGGCCCTCGGGCCAAAAAGTTTGCCCATGCCTGCTTTAATGGCTGTTACAGTAGGTCCACAAATGCCAGCAAAAAGGAGTATGTGAGCCAAGATTTTTCAGCCTTAGAGGAACAGAATCAACTTGACTTGGCATTTAAAAACAATGTTTCACCTGCCCAGAGAACCCTTGTCAATTTTTGTGGCTTTACAGCACCATTTTTTAGTACTCTGATAGTTGGTTGCTGTATGAAAGACTCACAAAATCAAGAAAAAGAATGTGAGTGACTATCTGATTATATGGGAGACCACACTGAAAGCAACCACACATATGCTGTTGCCAAATACACAAATTAACAAACCAAGCGGACGCTTTACCCCCTCACCTGCACCTCCCCGCTTCGTTTTTTTTTTATTTATAGCATTAGTAACAAAAACCACCACCACCTCCTACCTCAGAGTGAAGTGCTATTTTTAAAATAGCATTGTTCCTAGTGATTTGTGTTGCTTTTATGACTGTATGTAGCTTACATTTTACAGGTTTAATCGCACAGAGGTCACTCTGTTCAGCATTAGGAAGTCTCTTGCATCAAGCTCAACCAAGTGGAAGTCTACTTTCACCTCTCTGTATTTCTTGCATGGGCCAGGGAGAGCAGCCGCACAAGAGACTTAATTGGCAGCTGCTGTTTCACTTTTGGAACCATTCTGACTGTGTAGTTAGTGTACCTTCAACTATGATGATTCAAGTGATTTGGAGATCCATGTTTATTTTGAAGAAGCCAGAGGCGTTGCAAAAATTTTTAAAATAATTAAATGACAATTCCCCTTCATGAGAAATATGTACAAGTTGGTTATGTTTAAATTTGGGACTATCTCACTAGATTAAGCTCTCAAAGAGCGGCTAACTCTCTGCCTCTTTAAGTACCATAAAAGCTCTTATTACGCCCAATAATAAACAAATGCAAAACTTTAAAGTTAAGGATTTCATACACCAAGTCCTTACCCATTTGACCCTGGCCACTTCAGATGATCTCACAGAACCCTCCAACTCCCAGCAACCTGACTACTGGCACCGGCTATTGCTCTAAGCCAGGGGTGGACAAACTTTTTGGCCTGAGGGCCACACTGGGGTTCAAAATTGTACAGAGGGTCAGGTAGGTAAGGCTGTGCCCCCGACACTGCCTGGCCCCACCCCCTATCCAACCCCCACCCACTTCCCGCCCCCTGAGAGCACCTGACCTATCCAACCCCTGCTGCTTCTTGTCCCCTAACCACCCCCTCCAGAGACCCACTCCCACCCTAACTGCCCCCCCAGGACCCTTCCCACCCAACCTCCCTTGCTCCCTTTCCCCTGACTGCCCCAACCCCTATCCACACCCTCGCCTCTTGACAGACCCCGGGACTCCCACGCCTCCTCCAACCTCTCCTGCCCCCTGACTGCCCACTCCAGAGGCCCCCCAACCCTAACCACCCCCCCAGGACTCCACCCCCTATCTAGCCCACGCTGTTCCTGTCCCCTGACTGCCCCTTATCCAATCCTTGGCCCCAGTCCTCTTACCATGAGACTCCTAGCAGCGTGTTTGGCTCTCTGTGAAGCCAGACACGCTGCCCCGGGGGAGCAAGCAGCCCTGCCCTCCAGAGCGCTCTGCGCTCGGCAGCATGGCTCCAGGGGAATAGGGAGCATGTCTGCCCCCCCACGGAGCCAAACACTGCCCTGCGGGAACGCACAGCCCCGGCTCCCAGAATGCTGCGCGCACGGGTGGTTCCAGAGGAGGTGGGACTGCGAGGGAGGGACTGGCAGCTTGCCACACTCGGGGCCCCAGCCAGAGCTCGTGGGCCGGATAAAAATGGCCAGCAGGCTGCATATGGTCCGCAGGCCATAGTTTGCCCACCCCTGCCCTAAGGACTTTTGTTCTGAAAGTTTGGTTTTAGGCTTTAATTCAAATTTCAGTTTTTAAGGCTGGAGCAGTACCACAGACCTCTTGAGCTTCAAACACACTCAGTGATTGCAGGAGAGGCAGATGGGTAGCAAACCAAACAGATCAAGCGAGTGATCAAGTAGCCTTTGGCTACAATTTTACTCATTGAAATGGGATGGTTTTGATAAGAGCAAAGCAATTTTAAACTTGGAATTCTTAAGTCAGAGTTCTTATTAAATGAACAAAATTTAGGTTCAGTTGCTTAAGCAAATAGATTGTTCATCTGAACCATATGTAGATGTCTCATCTTTCGATTACCACATATGTAATTAAATGTCACAGAAATGTGCTTTCCTACATGTAAACATTTGCAGTTCTATTGAGAAAGTAGTGTTGTATGTTACTTCTCAAAAAGAGTTGTAACAATTATATGAAACTGGATTACAAACCTGGAACTGTGGGATTGTCATTTCAAAAGACTTGCTCATTATCTGGCCCGAAGGCTCTGCCACTTTTAGTGTCATTGTAACGTAAGGATACTTAAGAGACCTGCACGTGTCAGAGCTCACTGCCATTCCCAGTTTCCACTGAATATCTGTAATCTGTAGAAAAGAAAGAGCAATCAAACCGTTTTTAAACACTCCCAATCAATCCTACCGTCACTATCCTACTACCAGTAATTAAGGCTACATTTAGAGATGAGTATTTTTAGTAAAAGTCATGGACAGTAAACAAAAATTCTCAGTCAGTGACCTGTCCACAACTTGTACTGTATACCCCGACTACATTTTGTTTTATTTTGGGGTTTATTTTTTGTTTGTTTTTGTTTTGTTTTTTGGGGGGGAGGGGTAGAAGAGGTGTGCATGTGTCCCCCTGCTAGTGCTGGGAAGAGAGTGGAGGAAAAAGAGAAGGATGCAGTTCATGGGACTGGCAGGCTTCCTACTTGGCTCCACACTTCTCCGGAAACAGCGACATCACCTTCCCTCAGCTCCTAGGTGGAGCCAGGCAGCTCTGTGTGCTGCCTCTGCCCCGAATGCCAGTTCTGCAGCTCCCATTGGCCGGGAACCATGGCCAATGGGAGCAGAGAGGACGGTGTATGCAGGTGGAGGCACAGAGCTACCTGGCCACACCTCCACCTAGGACCCGAGAGATGTCACCACTTCCAGGAAGCTCTCACATCCCTCCCCAAGGTAAGCTCTGCCCAGAGCCCTCAACCCCGAGTCCCCTCCCACACCTAAACTCCTGCTGTTGGTTGGGGGTGGGGGAGGGGGTGGCCCGAGACTGCCCCAGCAGTGGCCAGTGTGGCTGGCCTAGGGGCAGCCAGAGCTGTTCAAATGTCAAAGAATCCATAACAAAATCATAGCCTTATCAGTAATACCTTAACCCACCATGTTCTAGCTCACCCAGAAGTTATCAGCCTGATGTAGTAGCTAGAGAGTAAAATTCTGTGGCCTGTTTATTGTTGGAGGTCAGACTAGCAATCCCTTGTGGCCTAAAGCAATGGTTCTCAACCTTTCCAGACTAATGTACCCCTTTCAGGAGGTTAATTTGTCTTGCGTTCCCCCAAGTTTCACCTTACTTAAAGTCTACCTGTTACAAAAAAATCAGACAAATATTCAAAAAGGTGTCACAAGACACCATTACTGAAAAATTGCTTACTTTCTCATTTTTACCATATAAAATAAATCCACTGAATATAAATACTGTACTTATACTTCAGTGTATAGTATATGGAGCAGCATAAATAAGTCACTGTATGAAATTTTAGTTTGCACTGCCTTGCTAGTACTTTTTATGTAGCTTGTTGTAAAACTAGGCAAATATTTAGATGAGTTTATGTGCCCCTGGGAGTACACAACGATCTTCCAGGGGATACATATAACCACTGGTTGAGAAATCACTGCCCTAAAGTATTTACTAAGCAATGGCTAAAACTGCAGAAAATGGAAGATAAACTTTAAAAATGTTGGATCATAAAGACAGTCACCTACCGGATGTGCTAAACAAGACTAAGCTCTTCTCTATCCTGACCCCTTAAATCAGTGGTTAAGAACATACATATGATCTCTGGGTACACAGAGATCTTCCTAGAGGTGCATCAACTCATCTAGATATTTAGCAAAATACAAGTACAATGTTTATTGTAAATAAATCATCTCCTTGGGCTGCCACCTTGACATGGTGGAGAAGCTTGCATATACTTAAGACCTTAAGAGCGATGCTGTTGGGAGTCCTGTACTCCTGATAGGGTCACGCATTACAGTAAGGTCGAAGGCAAGGTACCAGACAAAGTGCAGCCCAACTCAACACAACCCACTGTAAGACCTCAATGGTAGAGCAAGCAGATGACCTCTCAATGGCTGCAACGGAGGAGAAACCGCTAGTTGTCTCGAACTTCCTTGCCACCGATGCCTCTTCTGCAAACACGTGTGTGGCTGGTGGTGCACAACAGTTCCCCCACATTAAACTATTCATGTGCAGGCTTCTCTTAGAGGAAGAGCTTCCTGCCCCTATTATTTATATTCCTATTTATTTATTATATGGTTAAAAATGAGAAAGTAAGCAATTTTTCAGTAATAGTGTGCTGTGACACTTTTGAATTTTTACATCTGATTTTGTAGGCAAGTAGTTTTTAAGTGAGGTGAAACTTGGGGGTACTCAAGACAAATCAGATTCCTGAAAGGGGTATGGTAGTCTAGGAAGGTTGAGAGACACTGCCTTAAATAAACCTGGATCTCAACTGCAGATCCCCTTCCTCCCCACAAAAAGTTGTTGTTCCAAAGTACTTTGTAGCCATGCAAACATAGCTCCAAATTACTATGTGAACACTACTTCAGGAAAAGAGGCCAAGGAGAATTCAGTACGTCAGTGGGAAAGGAAAATAAATCATCCATTTTTTCTACCATTTGGTAACATTTATGGGTCTATTTTCATTTTAAGCCTCTGTCAGTCAGTCAGCACAACCAGGATTTAGGCACACGTTTCCAGCCTGGCATTAAGCAGTTACATTTCACTTGTCCAGCCAACAGGGTTTTTCCTGGCATAGCAGAGATCATCATCATCAGTCAATAGCCATAATTACAAATTTACAATGAAGTTTGATTTGACTGAAGTTTCGTAGATAAACACAAATTCAAGAAATAACTTTTTCAACAGTTTATGTTGTTACTTCCTCGGTAATTGCTATGAAGTCAGATTGTTATTTGAAAGACAATTAGATGCATATATTCAAAAGCATACTTCTACTGACAATACCAGGGTTGTAGTATCACTCAAGCGTCACCTATTTTATTTTTAATTCTTAAACATGATTAAAGATATATTTAGGTCTTCACAATTGTGTTGCAATGGCAAATGTTTCTTCAACAACATAAGCTCCAATAATTTGGAAGATATACATGACTGAAAGGCATTGGCATTAAATCCTAAGGGTTTTTTTGTTTTTTAAATGGAAACGCACAACCAAGGATTAAGTCCTTCAAGAAGGGCAAGAGCAAAACCTGCTTAAGAGGTTGCTTATGGTAAGCTCTTACTGCTTTCTTGTTGTTTGTAGCCTTAAGTGTACAGCAGAAACAGATTTTCAACTGCCAGTGCAATTGTTCATGGCAAGAGGATTTTACCCACCCACCTTTAACTGATAAAGAAAATCAATGTAACATCATTCCGGATGAGAGACACAAGACCCTGTACTAATGCCTATATGAAAGGTTTTTCCTGTGGCTGCATTTTTTGTAATCTTCATGGCTTCATCAAGAATTTAGGAGGTAGGCTAGAGTTAACTAAGAATACTTCTTTCAGAAACATGCTGAATTTTTTCCAAATATTCAGTTTGATCTGTTCATATATTACTATTTTCTGATTTTTGTGCATGAAAGTCCATAATAGTAAATATAAAGATTATGCATAAGTATTAATGTAAGAATTCATGCAAAACATTCTGATATAAGTGCATGAATCTCAGAACCTTATTGTGCTCTACACTAAGTAATAACAAAATGTATAAAACTCAAAGTCAAAATATTAAAGCTCCATTTTAACTCACTAACAACCATGAAAAACAGTTTGAACAGACTGTCATTTAATTGTGTGAATAACCAGACAAAACATTTTTTTTGGGGGGGGGGGGGTAATTAAAAGTGCCAAGTGTATTTAATGCCAATCACTTATTTCAAGGTATAACATACATATTTAAATTAAAACCTATATACAACTTCAGGTAGAAATCTATGTTGTGAGAATGAAAATGCAGTATTAATTGGTTGGAAAAATATTTGAACGACCTAACTTTGTGTGTTTCTTAAGCATTTGTAACTATTTAAGTATTAAAGGCAAACTAGTATTAATGATGTCTAATATCACAATGTGCAGGCATCCAACAGGCCATTAAATATATTATTTGCCAATTTTGCAGCAGCATGCACCATGAAGTATTGACATTCTTGGCATAAATACTATTGAATCAGAAGTATGACATAGTTACCTGTCCCACTGTTGCCATATTTCTAGCATCTTCTGACATACTGATAGATTTACCCTGTTCATTCCATATGTGGCGAATAACCTGAACTGCATGTTTTGGCAGCATGCTGATTCCACTGGTCTGGGTAATGCAAAGTTCTTCTGCAGAGAGGTTGTTTTTGGCTGCTGTGCTGTAGATAGATTTAAATACAAAACAAACAAAATTTGTAGGTTTTTGTAAGAGTGATGTTCAAGAAATTTAGGGTTTTTTTAAATTAGGGGCAAACATTTCCATTAGTTTTCTCTGTTCATGAATATTATTTTACATTGTAGTAATTTTGTAATACAACCTACACACACTTTTTGCAAAGGATTTTACTTAATTTCCCCCAAAAGTAAACTGTGCTAAGAATTTGCATGTAAGGTCTCCCACAAAGAAGCAATTTTCCTCTCGTTTATGTATACCCCATATATTTGTAATATCCATAAATATTTTAAGTGAAAAAAGATAGTTTATTTCTGATTTATGAATTAATTTTAAGAATTGCATTAATACAAGTCTGCAAGCCACTTTAGATCTCCTCATGTACTCAAAGTCAAAATTTTCTGGCTCATCCTCAGCCTTAATTTATACCCTTCCACCTTCTATGACCCCCACTCTCTTTTTTTATTCTTTAAAGAAAGAATAAAATTAAAAGAGGGGTAGGGCAGATGGGTTCTTGCTTACCTGAATAAAAAGGAAATAACATTAATTATCTTTGCCAGGTCAGCAACACTGATTTCAACTCCAGCTGTTTGAAATCTCTAGAAACAGAACACAAACAAATGTAATTTTTAGAAACAAACATTCTATATTGCATGTGACTGTGACATGTTATATACACAATTAATGCAAGTGATTTGCTTTTGGATGACCACTAATCATGAAACTTACCTGGCATAGTTCTACTGTATTTATACCTGGGATCCGACAGTGAAGATGCTGAATTATTCGCTCACACTACAAAGAAAAAAGTTACATGAACAGCCCATAACTAGTGAAATTATTAAAATATCATGCTTTAAAAATATCTGTATAGTCGATGTATACCTGGGTCATGTGGTTTCAATACACAGTAGCCAAGCAAATAAGCCTAATGTGGCAATATACAAATAGTCTGCTACACCACTTTAACATATACTGAATGAAGAGGAAAAGGATGTATTAAATCAGTGGCTGCTGCTAAAACTACATTTAAATATCATCAAACCCACAAGAGTGAAAATACATTCAAAAATTTTAAACCACTAGCCCACCTGCTTTTTACCACTTATAACACAGAGCTGCGACTAAGTGATACAATCTAGCACTAAGGGTGCATTTTTCATGGTTGCAAGAGATTTCATAGAAAACATGAAAGGGATTGTTTGCCAGGCTAGCTGTTCCTATGTGTACCACTCAAAAGCAAAATAAGTATTTTGTAAAAATACAAAATTGACTCAGTCTCACTAATCACTAGGATGTGGTTCACTTATGCAAAGGTGGGGGACATTACTGTTACCCTATCAGGGAAATTTGCATTCAAACAATGAGTAACAAACATCAGTTCAAACATTTTACAGGAACAAAAGCACAAGAGCTATATATAGAAAGAGTACTTACTAATTCAGCAAATAGATCCTTAGGTATTAGTTTAATAATATCAGCGGTACTGTCAAAATCTAAACAAATGTAAACATTATTAGCTAGCTGTGAGCCCTTTAATAAAACAACCCTCTCAGCTCATGAGAAGGCTCCCAGCGCATCCCCTCTGCATTGACAGTGCTTGCATTTTAAACAAAATCTTCTGTCAGGATAAAACTAAACCTAATCAAAAATACCTAATAACTGCATTAAAGGTAAAATTTAATAAGAAGTGAATAGATTTTAAGGTCATAAAGAACCATTATGATCTCTAGACTGACTTCCTGCACAACTCTCCCAACGTTGTCTGATATTTATGCATTAAGTCAATACCTTGTATTTGAGCTACGCCATATTTTTTTAAAAGTCAGTCCTGACTGAAAGACTTCAAGTGACCGAGAATCTACCACCTCCCTAGATAAGCTGTTCTAATAGTTAGTTACACTCACCGTTAAAAACCTGAATCCAAAATTATTCCGCTTCTTCAATGAAGTGATCGCTACATACTGGCGGGGCCCTTCCCTCTCTTAGGGTGTCAGCAAAGCTCAGAGATAGTCTCGTGTATGCGTGTGTGTGTGTGTGTGTGTGCGTGTGATGTGTATGCAGTGCGTGCGTGTGCGTGTGATGTGTGATGTGTATGCAGTGCGTGTGTGTGTGAGCTGTACACACAGAACTCCAGCCCCACCTACACCTTGTGCCCCACCCACCTTAACTCCCTCCCCATCGCCCCCATACAGCCCCCCACTGCCCTGTGCGCCCCTTCCCTGTTGCCCCACTAACTCCTCCCCATCAATCTCTTCCCAGCCCCCGCCCCTCCTCCACCCGCCCCGCCCGCTCCACATCGCCCCTCTCACCAAAGGACTCCAGGCCTCGCGCACCCATCACAGCAGCTCTGCCCGCCATCCTTCCGCTACCAGACCCCGCTAGCGGCCACCCTCATTGGTTAGCGGCGACAGACCCACCCGGCACACCCTCCGCTGTCCAATCATCAGGCCGTGCCCTTTCGCCCCTCTTCACGCTTATTGGCTGCTGGGCCCTCGGTTCCGCCCCTCTCCCGAGCGCTCACTGGTTGCTCAGGATGGCGTTAACATCGAACGCAAGGGGGCGGGGAAGGGGGCGGTACCAGTCACGCGGCTCCGGAGAAGCGGGAGGCGCTCGCGCCGAGCCAGGCGCCTGGGGCGCGTATCCGGCAGCTGTTCGCGTGTGTCTGACTCAGCCAGTCCTGCGGGTTCCCACTCTGTGTCCTGGATCCGGGAAGTCTTCCGTTTCCGGCGGCGTTCCCGGAGTGAAAGGGAATTTCCGCCCACACCCCTTAAACACCTGTGTTGCAGGAGACTCCAGATGTCAGGCCCAGTCACTAGATCAAAAGAGCTCGGAGAGGCACTGCCTAGTTACAGTCTGTCTGCGACATGTAGGGGCTGTGGCCGAACTCCGTCCTGCAGCAGAAAGAATCGTTTCTTCATTTTGCCGGGGTGCGGTAGCGTGGTGTTCTGATCCTGCCTTCTACGTCCAAGGCGATACTGCGTGGCGCAGTCAAATCACAGCGCGGTTTGATGCACCGGAAGGCATGTTGGTGTCACAAAGCTGCAACAGTGTTAAACCGCATGTGGGACCCTTAAAATCAGACATGCCTGTCCTACAGGATATGGGGAGAAGACCTGCCCCAATTCAGTACAGTATTCCCAAAACCAAAATAGGTCAGATCCCTGGTTATCTCCTCGCACCTATATGTCTAAATATAGGGAATAATCTGACATCAGACGTTCCTCATAATGCAGGTTTTATAGGTGTTCTATTTGCAATTTGCTTTTAACTTTACCATATTACCATATTGCAAAGGAACTGGTTAATAAAGCTCTAAAAGACTGGCAGTGCTGGTTAATCTGCATCCCACAATTTTGCATCATATTAGTCAAACTAGATATATTTTGCAACCCCAGTCCTAGGTTTGTAATGATTGTGCAACATTATGTACTTGTTTATTATTATTAATAAGAAGCACTATACATATGAGTCAGATTCCTGTCTTGCCCTCTCCCTTCCCCATTATATAATTATTTGTGTTTATGTTTTATGAAGGTGGAGATTACACACCATAATCTCATGATTATCAAAACACCTGCATTGGGCAATTCACTAAAGTTCTCTCATCATTCATTTTAAACTCATTTGGTCATTGGCTCAGATTGCTGATGAATTGTTACTTTCCCCATTTTTTAGTTCAGAACTCTTTATTTTGACTGTGGCGAGGAGTCCTGAGTCCTCTAATGTTTGTTATCCACTCTTGCTGAGTGAGAAGAATGAAATCACTTGTTCTGGAGTCAGAAAGAACCCTAAGTAGATCTCTGCTCTCTCTGGCAGAGGCAAAATGGGATTTGAGTTTTTGCTGATGCTTCTTGTTGCCAAGCTAACAGGGAAGCGAGTGAAGAGGTGTCCTTGTCTTGATTCTTCCTATTTATTTCCCTCTCACAAGACTAATACGACTGGGAAAAGCCCTCTGCCTAGCTTCCTGCTATAGCGATCCACTTCATTTGATCCCACCATCTCTGCGTTCTAAATATCACCTTTGAATTTGAAGTCAATGCGATTAATTAAGCGAATAAAATTAAGCGTGTGTAAATCTTAGAAAAATCAAGGTGTAAAATGACAAAAAAACAAAAAGGGAAAGGTGTACAACATGTAAACAGAGATGACAGATTTATGTTATGCTTTGTTCTGTGTTTATTTTTAATATGCAAGTATTTGTTTTATTTCTGTTACAAACACTTAGTCTTAGGGCTTGGCTACAGTTGAAATTTTAAAGCGCTCTCTGTAAGGTCTATAAGGTGTCTGTATAGCAGTGGGGGGGGGGGGTGACAGTCACTGGGGTCTCTCTGTATCTGAACGTCAGTCGGTCTTTGGACGTGTCAGTCTCCGGGGTCTGTATGTAGCTGCACGTACATAGTTCCGGGGGGGGGGGTGGTATCAGTCTCTGGGGTGACTGGGGGGGGTGTCAGTCTTGGGTCTGTGTATGGACAGGGCGGGGGGAGGAGGTTGTGTGGACTTCCCTGGGCAGCCTCCGAGCTGCGCTGGGTTTGGGGTCCCTTGCGGGGTCTCCGCGCCACGTACCCGCGATTAACGCCGCTCGCTGGCTTGGGCTCTCGGCTTAGCTCCCGCAGCTGGGCCTGGCCGAGCCGCCGAGGGGAGCCCTCCCGCGGCCACGCTCCGCGCCAGCCGGCATCGTTGCGCACCGCCGGCGACGCAGGAGGGGCGGGCAGACTCCGGCCGCGGCGGGAGAGTCCATGTGCCAAGAGATGGGGGGGGAGGGAGAGACACAGGGAATCTTGGAAAATCTGGTCGGGCAACAAGCCCTTTCCAGCGTCCCGGCCGGCCGGCGCCGCCCACTCCGGAGCCGGGGGTGGAGACTGACGATGGTTCCTTCCCCGCTCGCTGTGGTGCGGTCCCGGGGCGGGGCGGCAGGCGCGTGAGGCGCTGTCAGTGCCGGGTTCTGCAGCTCCGCCGGAGGAAGCGCCGCAGCATGGAGCCGCACCGCTGGCTGCCCCTGGAGGCCAATCCCGACGTGAGTGCTTGAGGCGGGGGGAAGGGAGCGACTAGGGGGTAGGGAGAGTATAGGGAGGAGGGGGCGGAACTGGGGGATGATGGGGGGGGCAGGGGGAGACAATAGGGGAGGGGGCTATGGGGTCAGGTGTCAGACGTGGGGCTATGGGGGGCGGCGGGGGGCTGGGGCTATGGGGAGGGGGTGATTACAGGGGACCGAGGAGGACTTTGATGGCTGTAAGTGGGGGACAGAGCTGGTGTGACAATTTACTCTCTTTTTTTTTTTCTGTTTTCTTTTCAGGTCATTAACCAGGTGAGCAGCTTTGTTTCCTATAATATTCTCCAGCCCCTTCCCGCTCCACCACTTCCTTTACCATCACACCCAACTCTTCTCGCTTCCCTGTAATTAAGCCACCAAACCCCTTTCACTGCTGTCTCTAACAAAGCCTATTTTACTCCCTATGCCCTTTTGGTAGGGCCTCCCCATGGCCCCTTTGACCCTGGTGGAGTTTTTGAAGAAGTGCAAACTTTTTTTTTTTTTCTGTGTGACAGTCCTAAAAGTCAAAGACTTAAAAAATAAGATAAGATTTTTTAAAATGTGGAAGAAGTAAATTAATTATTAGGGTGTCTCCCACTGTTTATGCAACAGTGTACATATTTGGATCCTAATTCTGCGCTTGGTTGGTTGTGCACTTCTGTATTCAAGAGTTAACCCATGCAGATCCAATTGCAGAACTGGAGATATAGTCATGTTTTGCTGTGAAAAATGTATGTGAAAGTGGCATTGTTTAAAAAATATATCTGTATCTTGCTTCTTATTCACTCTGATTTGCTCATTTTTGTGTCAGAAATAAGTGGGGGTTTTTGTGTTTACTGTGGTTTCTCTTGTAGAACCAGCACAGCTAAAGTGAGCTCTCTACCTCATGCATCAGCAGAATGAGTGGCTAAGTTCTGTTTGTAGGGCCACCTATGTCGCCCTTAGTTGCAGCTATGAATTCTTTAATAAAAGCAATAGGCCTGGCAATGGCACCATTTGGCCTGCATACATATTTTGCTACTAATGATGGTGACTGAGCCAGAAAACAGCTCTTTCGTAGTAGAATCACATTTTTTAAATTAGCAGGATGCTGAAGTCCTATTACTCTGTGAAATAATCCATTGTGTGCCCCGAGTTGATCATGTACCTTGCTCTTTATGTGTTTAGAATGTTTATTTTAAGAAATTCCGTGATAATGACGTTAATTTGTTGGAAGATATAGTACAGGGAAGGTGGCTACTACATCATTTTTTCAGGTTATTTCCACGTTCCCTACTAAGTAGTGTAATTCAATAGTTTCTGTGCTAATGCTTTAATTTCAGTGCAATGACTTGACATTTTTTAAATAGTTTTAAACTAAAATGTCTATCACATGTTCTCTGCTTTCCCCCTGTGCTACTGGAATGTGACAGCTAAGTTTATTTTAGGTTTTGTAATATATAAACTGGATAGCTAGACTGAATAGTCCTTTGACATCTAAGTTAAGTATCTGGTTACTTTCCAGTTAAAAAGAAAAAGGTGAAAATAAGACAAGAGAAGCTTCAAGTTTACTCATTTTAAACAATTCATAACTATGATAATTAGAAGCAAAAGTGAAAGAGAAACTTGCCATGGTATAGCTTGGGGCTAGCTAGCAGTTATAGGATGAAACTGAGGGAAAATTAATGACATTTTGAAAAATGTCAGAATTATGCCATCTTGTATTAAACACTTAATTTGGCTTTTGCACATTTAAGGAAAACTAGCAGTGTCTGAAAATGAATTTCTTCCATATGAAGACTGACTGATGGAGACATCTGTTTTCCTTTGTAATCAATGGAAGAGCACTGAACTTGAACTTTCTTTTAGGAGTTTCAAAATTTAAAATATTGCTGGTATACATAGCTTTGTGTTAAACTACCTTGTTTTTGATTACTTCATAGGCAGGGGAGATCTGTGAGCTGTGGATGATGATGGAGGATACATAGTTCCCACTTGACGTGCTTCTCTCCCTTGCTCTTAGCCAAGAAGGGAGGTTTACTTGCCATTCAGCCACTGTTTATTTTAATTGAGATAGAAATTCATTAAGTAGGGAGGAATAACATAAAGGAGGTACAACTTGAATGTGCCAATCCTATCTTGCATTATTATTCTTGTTAGCTTGTTTTCAGGACTCCTGCTAAATATATTCCTTTTATTTTCAATGAGTTTTGAGTTAGAATAATGTGAGAACGAAGAAAAAAATCTTTCTTTTCATTAGGTGTAGTGATAGTGAAAGGGACTGTGCAGGAAGGTGGAAACGGTTAATAGGAATGTAGATTCTTGAGGGTTCATATCTACCATAACCTATAATTCTTATAACTTATAAATAAAAAATCTTACTTAAAATAAATTCTCCACTTACCAATACACTAAGTCAGGGGTGGGCCGGCCCGTGAGCTCCTCCTAAGTGGTCCCTGAGCTCTGGCTGGGGAGACTTCTCTGGCCCCTCCCCCAATGACGTCCTCAGTAGGCCCCTAGAGCAGGGGGAGGGTTGGATAAGGGGCAGAGGGTCTCAGAGGCGGTCAGAGGATGGGGAATGGGGGTGTTGAATAGGGCATGGGAGTCCCAGGGGGCCTGTCAGGGAGCGGGGGTGTGGCTAGGGGGCGGGGAAGTTAGAGGACAGGGAACAGAGGGAGTTGGACTCGGGGTGGGGTCCTGGGGGGGTGATTAGGGGGCAGGGGGGATCTCCGCAGGGGGAAGTCAGGGGACAAGAAACAGGGAGCTTAGATAGGGGGTGAGGGTCTTGGGGTGGTGGTTATGGGTTGGGAGTGTCTGGAGGGTGTAGTCAGGGGACAAGGAGCAGGGGGGCTTAGATGAGGGTGGGGTCCTGGGGAGGTGGTGGTGGTTAGTGTGGGGGGTCACGGGAGGAAGCAGTTGGGGGACAAAGAGCAGGGGGGCTTAGGGGGAGGGATCCTGGGAGGGGCAGTTAGAGTGGGAGGTCTCCGGAAGGGATGATCAGAGGACAAGGAGTGGAGTGGTGGGTTGGAGGTTCTGAGAGGGGCAGTCAGGGGGTGGGAGTTGGATAGGAGGCGGGGCCAGGCTGTTTGGGGAGTCACATCCTTCCCTGGCCCTCCATATAATTTTGAACCCCAGTGTGGCCCTCTGGCCAAAAGGTTCGCCCACCCTGTGCTAAGTACATATGGAATGTTTCCTAAAAATGCTCAAAGTGACGTGTTTTGTCCACTGAAACGAAAGAAGAGGAAAGTCTATTCACTGGGTGGGTGGTAGCTTCTGTGAAGTAAATGCAATCTATTTTCATAAAAATATTAATTTTGTATACATTTGATATTGTGGCTAGTGGTCTATTAATGTGTGTGTGGCTATGTATAAAAATAAATAATTTTAATATGTCTAATATTTGATAGAAAAGTGGGGTTGGAAAGCAATTATACTTAATATCAGAAGACTTCCAAATAATGAAATGAAATAACTGTGGAATACTTTTTATATATAAACGCTGGAATTCATACCAGACTGGAAAAATTGCTAGATAATATAGTATATTAACTAACCTCACATTGGCAGAGAAATGGACTAGATGACTTAACTAGTCAGAAGGTTAAGAAGTTTCTGTATGGACAGGCTGCTGCATTGTGCAGTTTGGGAAAATGTTGTATTATAGTGGTGTCAGGAGCTACCAGTTTCTGAAATACTTGTTTCAATTGACATCTTGTTCCGTGCCCTATCTATAATGTTTAGGTATTAGAGTATCAATTTAAAAGATTGGAGTTCAGATGGTAGGAGGTAACTTCTTTGGCTTTGAAGGTATACTCCATAATGCCAATCACCTGGTAACTAGCGCTATACTTTAGAGAATGTGGATCTTGCTGGACGTATGTTCCAGAGGTAGCTCTCCAAATGCAAAGATGCAGGGAGTTGGTATATCTTTAAAGAGCAATGCTGCTTTTACTCAGTGATAAAGCCGAACAACTGGAAGTATGAGTATAGTGAAAACCTTTCCATTTGTTGATGCAAGTAAAAAACTTGCAGTTTTCTCATTGATCCTTCATTACAATTTTAAATGTACTTTCAGTTCTAATTAGGCTGTTCTTTGTGTACATTCTCATGACGTGTCCTGAAGCATAGTTTTAAAGCACTATCTAAATGTTTTGGTACCTCTGAATTCTTTTAAAACAGATTTTTAAAAAAGTCAACTGTTGGACTAGTCCACTTAAAAGTGAGTTCATTGCTGGAGAAGGGTAATATTCTTCAAATGAGTTTTACTTGCTTTACCTAGTTGTAATATTGGTTACAACATAGAACTAAAACAGCTGGGCAAAACTTGAAATGATGATGATGTAGAACTGAAAGGCTCTGTGTATCACATTAGCAATCTTTTGAGCCATGAATAATTCATATTGTACATGAAATTAAAATATAGATATGTACAGCTAGTATTTCAAATAACCGGAACAGGCCAGATTTTGCAAAACCTTATTCATGAATAGTTCTTATTGTCGTCAGTGAAATTTGCAGGGTTAGGAAGCAGACTTTCTTTTTAGAAGGTTTTTAAGTGATTTTTCTCCCTCCTGGGGCTTTTTAGTGACGTCATTAAATGTCACCACGCTGCATCCCACAGCTCCCATTTGACTGGGACAGTGAACCGGGGCCAGTGGGAGCCACGGTCGGCGAACCGGCAAGTAAACAAACAGGCGGAACCCGCTAAGGGTGCTTACTCTGCGGTGCTGCGTGCCAAGGTTGCCAATCCCTGGCTTAGGGTATCCAAGCTATCATTAACGTAGATGCTTCAAGCTATATGCATCATAGAGTCATATAAAGTGTCAGGTGTGCCTGTACCACACAGTATCAAGGCATACTCCACAAGATCTATGGCCACTTTGTGGGCAGACAGAGGTGGTGTTTCCACTATAAAGGTCTGCACGACAGCAATATGCTGATCACTTAACACCTTTATTAGATGCTATAAAGTGGTCTTTCTGATCTCTTCAGAGGCCTCCTTTGGCAGAAGGTGCTGTGGTCATTTTGGGCAATTAACTCCAGGAGGTCTTCCCTCTCTCATCTTGTTTTTCTTATTCCTCCTTATGTCTGTTCACTGCTTGCTGCTTCCCATACATATCAGATTTGTGGGAGATGCTGAGCTGCAGTATGGTAAATTTCTTACCTGATCATTTCTTCTCTGCTAGCAGTGTCTCCCACAATTCTGCCCTCCCTGGATGTCTTCCTAGCCAAGGGATCTTATTTAATTTTGGTAGTTACGCTTGTAGGCCATAGTCTACTGAACATAATTTATGTATTGGCATTGAAGCTGTTGTTACTAATCATATTGTATGAGTTTGTACACAGCTTTGGAATGAATCATGTGGCAGGGGGTGGAGAAGGGTGTGTGGATAGCACAGGCTGTGCTACAGTTTTGAACTGTCTCTAGAAACTACAGACAGAAGGGGAATAGGCCATGTGTATCCAAATTGTGGGAGATTAATATAGCAGAACAGAAATTATAATGTAGAAAATTTATCATTCTTGTGTATCCAGCACATGTAGGGTATCTTTATAATCTGTTTTTGCACACTGAAGTCCAATTTCATCCAAATAAAGATTGACACAGATTATTAATCTAGTAAATAAAAATGCAGAATGCATCACTTTCTAACAAAATTAAAATCTAAGAATTAAGAGTCTTAAATGTGCATAAACTGTATAATTGCTTTAAACATGTATAAATACACACTATTCTCCTGGTTTAAAAACAAATTCAGAGTAAAGGCTAGAAGTAAATGCAAATCAAATAGTTTAAAATAATGCTTTAAAGGTTATCAACCAGTGAGAATCACCCTCTCTGTAGGAAAATAATTAAAACGTCCAAATGCAAAATAAGACTAAAATTGATTGTTTAAACCAAGGTTTCCTGATCGTTGATTTAAATCATGATTAAAATCAACAATTTAAATCATTTTTACTTTAGTCAGTCCAATATGTCTAGATTCTTTTATACTTCCTTTTTAACCCTGAATCTGATCTCCACTTAACTTATAATGAGAGTTTTGGCTAGTTGTTCTGCACTGAAATCTGGCAAGTGAGGAGAATATTGAGAATAAAATGTTTAAAATAGCTAAGTGTCTAAGCTTCCCAAAACTGTGAGTGTAAATGACAGCTGTTAAAAGAAAATGTAATAAATTAAAAATGGTTGGAAGTGTTTCATTGCTTTTCCTTCCTTACTTCCTTCCATACCTCCTTAGAAATGCATATAGTCTTGCGCACACTGTTTCTTCGAGGGATAACAATCTCCTTTTATATCTTCAAATATTGGTAACCTGGGCTTCCTATGATGAAAGACAACCACCATGTGTCTCATCCAATGCAAGACTAATTTTAATCAGTATTTAAATGAGTTTTCTCCTTTATTTCAAATAGCCAAGGAATGACTACAATAATAAAATACTCATCCTTTTTTGGGGGAGTACTTTTCATTGTAAACATCCCAGCCAACATTCTTGAGCAAAAAAAGTATGCCAAATTTGAATAAATCTACATAATTGTACATACATTTTAATTAATGTAAATACATTTGCATAAAGATGTATCTACCCAGTGGGGTCACAATGCTAGAGAGGAGAGGGCAAAGAGATGTTTTTAATTTTGTCTTCCTTCTCTACTTGCATTCTCATGTCATTCCAAAACACCCTCCACCCCCAAAGAAACCAACAAATCCTCACCTTCAAACAACTGTTGGGGGAAGATTTCAGTGAAGCTTTTTGAAACACCTCCTTGGTGGTCTTCCCAGGCCTGAGTTAGCGGTGTTGGGAGCTACAGCAGGAGTTGCAGAGCTGCATCTGCTTCCCAGCCAGCTCTCAGGACACGAGTTCTCTAGCCTTTCAGCAGGGGAGGGAGAAGAAACAATAGTCTCCTCATATTCTGAGGGACCAGCTTGTCCCTCAGCATGTGCAGGGACTATTCTTGGCTGCCCTTCTCCTTCTCTTGCATCCTGAGACTGCAGCCAGTTGAATAAGATTTCTCTGTAGATTAGGGGCAGACCTGTAGGAAGGTGTGTAACCATGTAGCCCCTGCACATGCTAAGTGATGCCCATGTAGGTTTGAAAGTTAAACAAACTACTTTTCTAGACTGTGGAAGGAGTGTTCCAAGATAGGGCACTGGCATCTCATAGTGTTTTGCTTAGAATAGAACTAAGGCAGAACAAAGTTGTTATGTTTCATCTGTTATAGTAACAATTGTTTCTGAACTGTGATCAAATTCATCTTGTAATCTCCCCTTTTCATGACATCTAACAAAAGTGTCAATCAGAATGGTAAATATTTCAAAATTGTTAGACGGTTGTGTGTAGGTTCTGAAATCCTCCATATTTGAGGAGTAGAGGATCTGAACTTATTGATAGTTATTTTAGGCTATGTTTACACAACTTCTTTTGTTGGTAAAACTTGTCAGTCAAGGGTGTGAAAGAACACCGCTGACCGACACAGATTTCACCAACAAACGTTTTGGTGTTGGCAGGCTCATTGGTGGTGGTTTAATTAGGCCAGCAGGAGAGCTCTCTCCTGCCGGAAAATGTGGTTACACATGAGAATTTAAAGCAGCACAGCTGTAGCGGTACAGCTGTACCACTGTAAGATCTGTAGTACAGTAGACTGTCAATTATCCAGGATGATAGGGAAAAAATTAATCCTGGTTAATAAAATCCCAGATAATCACCATCCATAGGAAATATGGGGAAGGAGGAGTTGGTTCACCATCCACCCTGCGCAGTGGGGAGTGGGGTGTTGGTTCACTGGCTGCCCTGCGCCCTGGTGGGTTGTTTCTTTTGTTTTTGGTGCTTGGAGTGGCAACAAAGCCAGAGCCGTCCCTGCGAGGTACACATATTTTTTTTTGACATCCTGGTTAATCCACAGCCTGGTTAAGCCAATCTTGGATAATCAAGAGTCTACTGTATAGACAGCGTTGGTATGTGAGGAACAACTTTAAGGGGAGATACTGTTTGTGAAGGGGAATGATCTAGGGTTCTCAACTGGAAGGACGTGAACCCCTGTTCATGGTTCAACTTCCTTTTTTTTGGCTAGACAAGTGGTGGTTCATGATGCAAAAGCTTTTTTCTGTTTTAATGTGTGGTCGTAGTATGGAATAGGTTGAGTACCACTGATCTAGAATCTAGTGAATAGCTCTGAAGAAACAAACTGAGAACTATACAAACTGCATTATGTCCTGGCTTTCATTAATCTCTGTCTAGATAAAATAGATACTTTATGCTGGGTGTCATAGGGTTATTTTTATTATATATCATCCTCTTGCAAAAGAACACCTTTAAAATGTATTCTGTAAAATGCTCAAACACTAATCTCTTTAGTAAAGATGGTTCTTTTGGGGGTCAGATTGCTCACATCAAGTGACTGTAAATGAGTTACGTGCCTATTAACACTCAATATAGTATACTTTGAAAAATACTTCGGGAGGGGGGATTTTTTCCTTAAATCCATGAACTCAACTTTCATCTATTACAGATCCATGTGCTCCTCTGGGATCTTCCTTCTCTCAGTGACTAAAATACAACTCGAAAAATTATTGACTTGAACATACGCTTTCCCCTTTCCATATGTCTGTTTAAATATAGGGCTTGGCTAAACTGGCACTTTATACTGTAGTAAAGCCTCCCAGAGTGCTCTACCTTGCTACCCATCCACACTGGCAAGGCACGTAGAGCTCTGTAACTGCCTGGCTGGAGCGCTCCTGGTACTCCTACTTGCAAGAGCATTAACAGCTGTTTTGTATTGGGTGAGACGCTGCAGCTCCAGTGTAACCGGGTAGTAACAATACTGCGCTTTGAGTGACCTCCAGGAACACCCCCTAATCTCCTTAAGTCAAATAGCCTCTCTTCCCTTTGTTTTGAACTCAGCTGGAGGAATGTTTCCACTTTTTCAGAACTTATCTTCAACTGGGCAAATCAACAAAGCAAACGTTTACAGAATGAGTGAGAGGCAGAGGGGCTACGGAGGACTGAACTTACAAGATAGCATGCTGACAGACTCTCAGCACTCCAAAAATCTGCTCTCTCTCCCTCCACATACACACAACACACTCCACCCCACCTCCCTTGTTTGAAAAGCACATTGCAGCCAGTTGACTGCTGGGATAGCTGCCCATAATGCACCACTCCCAGTGCCACTGCACGTGCCGGAAATGTGGCCACACCAGTGCGGTTGTGGCTGTCAGTGTGGATGCACTGGAGCGCTTTCCCTGGAGCGCTCTCCGAAGGCGGGTTTAACCCAAAGCACTCTACATCTGCAAGTGTAGCCAAGCCCTGCATTAAAACAGTTTATGTTGTAACAATGGCTCCTCAATGTATCTTGATTAGCAAAGCATTACACTTTTTCAGTCTGTAAATCATTATAATTTAACCTCACTTCATCTTCCTGTTTCCTTCTCGAATATCTTGAAAAAGTGTATTTAACTTCACAGGTGATCAAACATGCTTCTAGTGGATTAATTATTTATTAATATCTGTTTAATACTGTGCATTTTTATTTTCCTTACTAGTTTCTCAAACAGCTAGGTATACATCCTAACTGGCAATTTGTAGATGTGTATGGTATGGATCCAGAACTACTCAGCATGGTGCCAAGACCTGTCTGTGCAGTGCTACTTCTCTTCCCAGTAACAGAAAAGGTAAATATTTACTATTGATACCTAGTAATTCAAAATCAGCAGATCGGTCAAAATGCCCTATCATATATAATAGGAAATCTGTAATTCTGTACATCAGTGAAATAGTTAATGAGACTTAAAAAAACCAATAAGCTTTCTTCAGAGTTTCTCTGGTTTGTGATACAGTCTGTTCTTGTCAAATAAGATTACTAAACAAAACTGTACAATTGCATAAGTATTAAAAATAAACGTATAAACAAAGAAAATCTGATGTTGCTCTCAGTCAGTGATAGATGGGAATGATATTTTGATTTTGGTATCTTCTCTTGATGGAACTGCAATATTTATTTTTGCTGTTTTAACATTTATACGACATTAAGGCATGAGCAATGTGGTAAGACAGGATATGGAAAATGTGGAATATATCAAACATCCATTTATAAAACATGTATTGTTTTTGTAGTATCATAATACAGTCCAAGCTTTCATCATTGTCTAAAGGGCTTGTAGCTCCAATATAGCTTTCATTTCTTGGGCAGATTGGGCATGTTTGTAACTGAGGCAATATTGTGGATAATCTTTGTTTTTGATTTATGGTTTTCCTCAAAAGAGGTTAAAGTGTATGTCTTTCCCCAGTCTCCATTCCAGGCTATGCACTAATCACTCAACATGTAAATATAGACTCTAGAGTGAACATGTTGGTGACAATTTTTGAAATATCTTGATTGCTTTAAATATTTTGAATCTGTGACATTCTCAAGTTAGTGAGGACATCTCATGCAATTGCATAGTTGACCAGCAATATATGCACTTAAACATAACTATATCTGTCTCTTCTTGGAATGAGAGGGGCTGCTCCATTTTTCTGTTGTAGCATATGATTTATATTGACATGTCAGCTATATAGAAATCTTGCAATAGAATCACAGGTGAAAAATTTTAATGAAGCTGTTAACATCTCAAACAGAAGTGTCCATTTTTTCTTGTCCTCTTAACACACAACTTTTATCATTAATAAGACATTCTGAATAACTGGAGATATGTAATAAAAGTAAAGGTATTGCCACAAAAATAAGTTGATAGGAATTGATGTAAGATTTGCATTATGAGGAAAATGTTGGGCCAGGAACTCACAGGAATACTTTTCTGGCTATAGAAGTGAGAGGATGATTTCTGCAGGAATGCTGGGACCATTTGTATAATGGGATGTGCTGAGAGCCATTGAACCAAACTGTAAACCCTGTATATAATGGAAGCCACTTCAAGCCAGGGGATGTGGCAGCACCCCTAGTTCCAGCACCTATGGACTTCTGTATGAACAATCCCGTTGATAGTTAACAATGAGATCATAGAATATCAGGGTTGGAAGGGATCTCAGGAGGTCATCTAGTCCAACCCCCTGCTCAAAGGAGGACTAACCCCAACTAAATCATCCCAGCCAGGGCTTTGTCAAGCCTGACCTTAAAAACTTCTAAGGAAGGATATTCTACCACCTCCCTAGGTATCCCATTCCAGTGCTTCACCACCCTCTGGAATGGGTTACCTAGTCACATACTCATAATCACATACTTCAGAGCTGCTGTACTTACTTTTATCTGTTCTAGTTCATTAATTTCATAGCTGTTCATTATGAGGTTTCAGTAATCTTTAACATAACTATAAAGTGAAGCAATTGTCTCAGAAGTGGATTGGGCTGATATTTGCAAGGTGAGCTTGTTGTGAAAGATATTTGGCCAATTTAATCACTGTGGTGCTTGAGTGGAGGTACAAGGGAACCTCCACTGAGATACAGGGTTATTCTCAACAGAAGGGTGAGGTCATGGACAAATTAGCAATAAATGAAGGCCTAGTCTAGGTTGGGCTTTAATATGTGTTGAACTGTTGGAGTTGAAGGCTCACTACATTGTCTGCATAAAGGTGTTACGTAAACATGTGAAATAGTAATCTAGACAAGGCCTAAATAACAAAAGACAAATAATGAGAGCAAAATGCAGCCAGAATTCAGCTTCTGATATCTCTCAAGCTTCTGTGGCCAGAGCAGAGCACTCTTCCTTACCATTCAGATCCCGCTTGGGAACTGACCTACTCAGGCCCTGCAGTTTTTTTGTCTGAGCCTGCTGGGCTGTGATTGGCTGCTTCCCTGCAGCTTTTCTAGGCAGGCCTGGAGGATCCTGGGGCAAGATATGATAAGACTGCTAGGCCTACAGCAGGGGGCTTCAGAGGGCCTGATGCACATATCTGATGCACGCTGTGTATAACTGTAGCCTTCCAGCACAGTCTCATCACACACTGGCTTCCACCGGCCTTGGTTACCATTTGCAGGGTGACACCAACACACTCCCAGTCCCAAATATCTCCCCAAAACATGTGTTCTGCACTGTCCAACCCTTTCCTGCACAGTTTGTATGTTCCCTTACAGGGGCAACGGACTTAAAATAATATCGAACAGTTTGCTACTTGAAATGGAGTTACTCGGACAATTCAGTTCGAATACAACACTAGATTAGTTTTTTATAAAAGAATAAGACAAGTTTTATTTAACTACAACAAGATTTTAAGCAAGTACAAGTATAAGGCATTAAAGTCAGAAATGGCTACAAGAGAGAGAAAAAATAGAACACTTTCTAGTAACTAAAACTTAACTAGATTTGGTTCAAGGAATAATCCTTACCACGTGTTCCCAGCAATAGGGCTGATCAAATTATCAGGTCAGGACCCTTCCCAAAGATCTGGGTTTTTTTGTCGTCTTCAGCGAAAGGGTGAGAGAGGAGGATAGAAATAGATAGAGAATAAACACCTGTGATGTTTTTTGCCTCTCCATTTTATAATCCAGTCACCCTTGAAATGCATTTTCCTGAGGGTTACTCCTAGATAAGTTCCTTCCAGTTGCAAGCATGCAGACATGAGTTCTCATGGTGAAAGGCCTTATTGTTTGTTAAAATGTAAATTAATATGTTCCTACCTCTCTTCACTGCCAAAGAATGGGTACTTGACCAGTGATCACCAGTCAGCTTGACCTCTGGCTAGAGGTGTCAGTTTGTCCTTTGTCTTTGAGAAACTGGTTTATCCACTCCCCAGATTTGCCTGGTTAATCACCTTGAATCATAATTTCAGTTTATGTTCATAACTCTACATATAATGTTGCTACACATATTTCACTATGATATAATTGTCCAGTGAGTTATTAGTTTTCAAATAATGCCTAACAAATCATATTTTGTACAAAAAATTATTACAGTAGTGTGTAGGGTGTGAATACAGTGCTTCATTCAGTAGGTGTGTATTATGGCATATACAGGAGCTCCTCACTTAACTTTATAGTTATGTTCCTGAAAAATGCGACTTTAAGCAAAACGATGTTAAGTGAATCCAATTTCCCCATAAGAATTAATGTAAACGGAGGGGTTATGTTCCAGGGAATTTTTTTTCACCAGACAAGACTATATTTTTTATAATATATATATTAATTATACTGAGTGTGTGTGTGTGTGTGTATACACACACACACACACACACACACACACACACTGAATATAAGTTTTAAATAAACAATTTAATACTGGTACACAACAATGATGATTGTGAAGCTTGGTTGAGGTGGTGAAGTCAGAGAGTGGAAGAGGGTGGGATATTTCCCAGGGAATGCCTTACTGCTAAATGGTGAACTGAGCCCTCAAGGATTAACTCTCTCACTCTATAAGGCAGCAGGAAAGGAGGAAGGGCTGACAGAGGCAGAGATTATGTGCACTTCACCTTTAAGTACACTGCCTTGTTAATTAGATTAGCAAGCTGAGCCTCAGCTGCTGCCCTGTCCTGTGGTGTGTCTCCCCTGCTCTATGGAAGATGGGGTAAATGGGGTGCAGGATTAGGGGGGAGAATGACACCGTGACATTAGCCCCCTCTTACTACCCCCTCTCACAGCAAGCAGGAGGCTCTCGGGAGCAGCTTCTAGGCAGAGGGCAAGAGCAGCACATGGCAGTGGGGGGAGGGACAGTTGAACTGCCAGCAATTGATAACTTGCTGAGCAGCTGCTGTGCAGGGAACTGCAGGGAGCTGATAGGGGGGCAGCCAGTGCACCCTCTTTCCAAGCCCCCACCAGCTACCTGCAACAGGCTGCTCTTCCTGCAAGCAGTGAACAAAGCAGGCGTCTTCCAAACAACGTTAGAAGGGAGCATTGCACAGCTTTAAATGAGCATGTTCCCTAACGTAAGGTAACAATGGAATGTTAACCGGGACGACATTAAGTGAGGAGTTCCTGTATTAGTGTGACTCCTTTTTGAGCCATTCTGCTTTCCCAAATGGGTGCTTCTTGTTGCTGTCAGATCCTTTCCTTATTTTCTGAAACTTCCACATCTCTCAATCTTGAGCCCTTACATCACCACTAGTCCTTTGACAGAGGGGGACTGAATAAGCCTCTGTTTAGAACTGTTAGTATGCCTCCTTGAGGCCTCACAATTAGGGCTTGTCTTCACTAGCGCGGGGAGAGATCGATCTTATGGCGATCGATTTATCGCGTCTCGTCAAGATGCGATAAATCGATCGCCAGTGGCACCCCCGTCGACTCCGTAACTCCAGCTCGCCAAAAGGCGCAAGCTGGAGTCGACAGGGGAGCGTGCCGCTGACCGCCGTCAGGACGGCAGGTAAGTCGGCTGTAGATACATAATTTCAGCTACGTTAATAACATAGCTGAAATCGGTGTATCTACAATCAATCCCCCGCCCTAGTGAGGACCAGCCCTTCGTGTTGCATAGCTTGCCCTGGTTGTTTGGAATGCTTACAGCAGAGCAGGCATTCTTTCCTTCTTGAAGGCTAACCTGGCTGTAATGTGTACTTCTCTTAACCTCTGCTGGCCAGTTCAGTGAATAATAGTGCCCAGAAATTGAATATGCCTTATTAGTATTATTGCTAGTTCATTGTACCAACAAGTAACTTTTTAATCCCATAAATGAACTTTTGTAGTGTTCTGCTTAAAGAAATGTGTGTTTTTTTGCAGCAGCAGCGCTGCTGCAAACAAGTGCAGAAGAGAGCATTTTAGGCACATGTATAAAGCAGATATGGTTATTTGCTAAGAGATGTGTAATTATTATTTATTGCAACACTTTTTATTTTTGTGATTAACCAAGGAGTTAAAGGAGGGAAGGATCATATTTCCAGAGAAAACAACATTCCAGCAATAGATAAGAGACTAGGAATGTTCTATAATTGACGAAAACAGCTGTCTAGTGCTTTCAGGTTTGCTGCGCTGGCTTATAAAAATCAGTCATCAGGGCAGCATATTGAAAAGGCGGAAAGACTTAAAATCAGGACATACCTTCATTCTTGTGGTCCAGATTGTCTGTCTGAAAACCTGTCTACTCTGTTCTACTTGCAAGTAGCTGTTTCTGGCTGATTTGTTTTACCAGTTGTTTGTAAAAGCACAGTGTGTTTCTTTTATATTTATTTATTGGTAAACTTTTCCACAGCAGAGTAGATCACACCAAAGAAACAAAATGATACAGTAATATATGTATACTGGGCTGAACATCAGTAAAAAACTCTCAATTCCATAGTTGTAGAGTGAGGTGGGCACACTTTTTGGCCCAAGGCCACATCAGGGTTATGAAACTGTATGGAGGGCCAGGTAGGGAAGGCTGTGCCTCCCGAAACAGCCTTCCCCCTGACTGCCCCCCTCAGAACCGCTGACCCATCCAACCTCCTGCTCCCTGACTGTCCCATCCTGGAACCTTCCACCCAGGGGTAGCCTCCCTGGCTAGGAGCTCAAGGGCCAGGCAGGACGGTTCCATGGGCCGGATGTGGTGTGCAGGCCATAGTTTGCCCACCTCTGTTGGAGAGTATTTTTAAAGCAAAACAAGCTTTTGCTCCTAAAGATAGCACAGGGATCGGCAACCTTGGCACACGGGACAGCAGGGTAAGCACCCTTAACAGGCCCTGCCAGTTTGTTTACCTGCCGTTTCACCGACCGCAGCTCCCACTGGTTGCAGTTCACCATGCTGGTCCAATGGGGACTGCGGGAAATGGTGGCCAGCACTGCATTGCTTCCCGCAGTCCCCATTGGATCGGAGTGGCGAACCGCTGCGATTGGCTGAACTTGCGAACGCGGCAGGTAAGCAAACCAGCTAGGCCTGCCAAGGGTGTTTACCCTGCGGGGCTGCATGCCAAGATTGCCAATCCCTGTATTATGGCATCGTAAGGCCCATTTTCAAAGATATCAGTACCACTCAAAAAAACACATAAATGACTCAACTTTTTCTAGAAAAAGTAAGACTATATTAGAGCTTCTGTAGTGTTTCATTTTTTCCTCCTTTTACCATAGCTATTTATTGTACTCCACTTTGCTTGCCATAGATCTAAAACTTCCGTTACCTTCTTCAAGGCCTTTTGCTAGATAGCAGGGAGACATAGGCAGCTGTGGTAAAGGAGACTGTTTCTCTAAATGTGAGCCTAGCTTATCAGTCTTCATTTTGGAACATTCTTGACATAGCACTAGATGACACAACAAGGTAAGTGTTTCAGAATATTGGATAAAAGACTCTGATGTTTAGCTGGTGACAAGATACTGATTTAGGATTTGATCTCACAGATTTATACAAGTGAATAATCTCTGGTACATCAGTGAGACTGGTCATGTTGATAAAGGCTGCAATCCCTTACTTATTCAGTTCTGCTTTCTTCTGTTTCAAACTAGTATTAAATTTTAATGGAAATTTGGTTTTGCACAGGAAATTTGAAATAATTCACTCTAATTGTTCTAAATGCAAGATGCTTTTGATTTTCTTTTCCAGTATGAAACATTCAGAACAGAAGAGGAAGAGAGAATAAAAGCCCAGGGACAAAACGTCAGCTCATCAGTGTATTTCATGAAACAAACCATCAACAATGCTTGTGGAACAATTGGGCTTATTCATGCTATTGCAAACAACAGAGATAAAATGAACTTCGGTAAGTCTTTTCTGTTAATGTACTTAGCATAATTTTTGGAGTGTGGGTGGTGCAGTACTCCTTTCATAGTGTTGACTGTACTTGAATTCTTTTAAGACACAAGTAGAAATTCGCCATTAGTCTATTTTTATTATACAGCAGTAGTACAACACAATCTTTTGTTAGTTGGTAGTCATTATGAATTTTTAGTAATACAAAGGACAGTAAAACAGCACATAGTTAAATGAATAAAATATAACTCCAAAATCAGAGTAGCAGATACCATATTAAAATTTCACACCATAATAAGCATCTAGTGACTTTAAATTGTGTTGTCATTGTATGCAGTGGAATAGAATGTGTTGCATTACAGGCTTAAGTCTCCTGTCTGGATGTAAATACTCTGTCTGCCTTGTGTGCAAGCTTTTTGACAATGTAATATTTAATATTAGCCCAGAGGAAAAGTAAAAAAGACATCATACAACATAAGGAACAATTCTGATTTGTATCTTTTCAGTTTTCATCTAATTTTCTAAGTTGCTTAGAACAGAAAGAGGAATTGAGTGATTTATTAATTTTTTATTTATTTATTTTTAAGAATCAGATTCTACATTGAAAAAATTCCTGGAGGATTCATTACCTATGAGTCCTGAAGAGAGAGCCAAATATTTAGAAACCTATGAAGTTAGTATTTTTTCTCCTGTTTTTAATATAGTAGAATTGTTAGCAAGAATAGTCTTGCATCTAAGCCCTGATCCAGCAAACACTGATGTGCTTAAATAGTCCCATTGTGGTAAACGGGGCTGCTTGCATGTTTAAAGCTAAGCATGTGCTGAAGAAATTTGCTAGATTAAGACATAAATGCTTTACTGTAAATGTCACTTGCTACGAGTGAGGATTCGTAATCTCACTAACACATGGATGACTTTAACAACTGTTATTTGATTTAAATTTGCATGAAATTCCTAAAACACTGTTTTAAAATGCTGTCTTTTTTTTAAAAAAAAAATAGAGATATCTTGAGATTAGGTAATGTCTAATCAATACTTCTAATAGTTACAACCCTTAAAAATCATACACTATAGTATATAGCACAACTTTATTCTACTTTGATGTAGACTTCCATAACCTACAAGTTAAAATGAAGAAAGTGGAGTGTGTCTTTACATTCTTGCTATTTTAGGAAATGACTTTTTTTTTGTTTGAAGTCTAATTAAACATATGTTCTAATTTCAGGCTATACGTGTTACTCATGAGTCCAGTGCCCACGAAGGTCAGACTGAGGTATTCCATTTATTTTACAAACATAATACTTTGACAGAATGTTTCAAGTTGTTTAATTTTCAACCATTATAATAATTTTTTTTTATTTCATGTAAGATCCACACTAGAACAAAAGTTTCCAGCCTCAAATATTCAAAAATCATGACTAGATTAAAAATAATGAGATTTTTTTTCTTTTAGTTGGAGTTTTATATTTCCTGTTAGGGTGTGTTGAGTCACATTTTCAAGCTTTTCTCCGTAGCCAAGAAGGTCTGGTAACTTCATATTTTAGTGAAAACTGAGATTCCCTTGTAAGCACATGAAGCTGGGGCTTTAAAAGTAGTACCAAATATGCAAAACTTGTAATAAAATCACAAGAGTTGGTAACATTGTACTTCGCATGTTTTGTATCAACAGAAAATCATCTCTGATGTTAACTTTGTAAACAAAATATAAGTTAGTCATGGACGCTGAACAAGTGGCATTGACACTTTTTTTTATATTGGACAAAGCTACTTAATGTTGGGAATACAAATCATCAAATGTTAACACCTCATGAACATGGGAGCGATGTTGCTTTTGTACAGACAGCGTCAGTGAAGCTCTAAAATCTAGGCTATAGACTTTGTTTTACAGCATTTTAAAATTATGCAGTCATTTTCAAGTCTGTGGGGGAGAGACTTGTGTATGCTTCTCAGTCAGTATTAGAATACACCCCTTACTTACATGTTTAAAAAGCAGGTCTGTGTTATCTCCAGCAAATCTCAAGTTTCTTTCTTCACTGTGCATTCTCTAAGTCATTAAATGCTGAATGAAGCCTGGAAACCTGAATATAGTTTGGAGTAATGGCAGCAGCTGTATAGATTTTTAGTACGTGCATTTTTTGTGTCTTGTCTGGACTATGTGAAGGTTAGGAAATAGGGATTAAAATAAAAGATTTTGTTAGCTAGGAAAAGGTGGAGAAATGGCTCAAGTTTTAGGCATCCAGGAGGCAGTTGAAGCTTCTGGCAGATAAAGCTTGCTTTCTTTGCTGATAAATGGTAGTAATTTGCACCTATCTTGGAGCTCATTTTTATTAATCTCAGAAAGAAAACACTGTTCCAATTTACATTTGGTTTATATTTGGAAATATATCTTCACAGCCAATGGCTACAAAGTTAACTACTTTTTAAGTGAAGCCTTAGATCTTGGAGCACAAAACTTAAAAAAAGGATAGATTTTCCTGTCACTATGCAGGAAAAACATGGGCTTTAAGACTAACTTCAGTAAAATATTATTAGGCTAGCATAAGGTAGCTTTCTGCCTACTCCCTAAATTCCCCTCTGTGGCACTGAGTAACATCTGAATTAGTCTGTTTTACCACTGTTTTTCCCTAAACCACATTCATTAGCAGGGGAATCCATGCTTTAGATATTAGTGGTCCTTTAGTTATTTTCCAGATCTGTTCCTGCTTTACTAGATATGCAGCAACAATCCTCACAGGCCAAATTTTACCTCAGTCTCTTATGGCCTTGCTAGTGTCTCTGTCTAAGACCTTCGAATACTTCACAACAGGTCTGATGGAGCCTCTGTCTGGGGCCAGATTGAGGCACAGGGACTATATGCCCATGGCTAGGACTCTGACTCCCAGAATCCTGTGCTTATGTCACTCTCATCTGTTATTTAAGAAAAATACGCTCCCTGGCCCTCGTGTTTGAAAAGAAAAGATTGAAAAAGTGACCCAAATGTAACCAATGCAGTGATGTCTGCAGATTCAGTCAGACAGCTTGAAACACCTCTAAGAGGAGTGAACTGGTTTCAATACAAGCCAAAGCAGGAAGTATGAGTAGAGTATAAAATTCAAAATTACAGGTGGAAAAACATGTTTTGTGCCTAACTACTTAAAACTAGGATATTGGAACATGCTCACTGAGAAGCGGGTACATAGAGGATTGCCTGAAGCAGTAGCAGCACAGGTTTTGTTTTTCAGGTATAGGGAAATAAAGGTTTCCTGGGTTATAGGCAGGCTTTTGCAGAGTAACTAATCTTCTGAATTCAAATTTATGGGAAAACTATTAATGAAAACCACTATTTAAAAAAAAATTATGAAGTATGTTTTATTACAGTTTTTTTGGGAGGATGAAATAACTGTGCCAGATGTCTGACACAAATGAGCAAAAAGTCTTGTTTAAAATCTCCTGTAATTACCTTACTTTACCAAATTCAAAAAACAACTTTCCAAAGCAGAGAACAGTATTCAGACTCACTCCTGAAATAACTTTTACTGGAACAGATATGATTAAGTAATAAGCTGGTGGCTGTCCACAGAGCTTGTCTAACCCGAGTAAAAGCAGGCTGTAGAACAGAGATGGGCAAACTGTGGCCCGCGGGCTACATACGACCCACCGACCATTTTTATCCAGCCCGCCAGCTCGGCTGGGGGCGTGGTGCCAGTGGCCCCAGGTTCCCGGCCGAGTGCTGGGCACCACGGGGCCCCGCGCTCCCCAGCTGGGGTGCTGGGAGGTGAGGGGAGCGGAGCATGGTAAGCTGCAGGGCCTTGCGCTCCTCGGCCGGGACGCTGGACAGGCGGAGCGCAGCGAGCCACGGAGCCCCGCGCTCCCGCCCAAGTGCTGGGTGACACGGGGCCCCGTGCTCCCCGGCCAGGGCGCGGGCGTGCGGAGTGCGGCGAGTTGCGAGGCCCTGCACTCAGGCTGGAGCACCCAGCTGAACACCGTAAGTAAGGGGCGGGGGGAGCTTAGAAGGTGGGGTCCCGGGGGGGGGGTGGCGGTTAGGGTGGTGTGGGTCTTACAAGGGGATAGTCAGGGAAGAAAGAGCGGGGAGGGCCCTAGATAGGGTGTGGGGTCCTGGGGGGGGGGGTTGGATTGGGGGGGCTGAGGGGGTCAGTCAGGGGGTGGAAAGTGGATGGGGGTCAGATGGGGGCGGGGCCAGGCTGTTTGCGGAGGCACAGCCTTCCCTACCCAACCCTCTGCACAATTTTGAACCTCATTGTGGCCCTCGGGCCAAAAAGTTTGCCCATCCCTGCTGTAGAACCTTGCAACATTTATACTATAAGCTCTAGGAAACCTGTATGAGTAATAAATGGAATTTTTTTTGTAGAAGACTAAATTCTTAAAATAACTGTAAAACAGGAGCTTTGGTTACCTCGCTACTGTAACCTCAAAGAAAAATTAAGTGAAGTTGACCTTGGAACAACAAGTGATGCCTAAAGAATGATATGATAATGCTTTGGGTTAGAAAAGAGTATATTTGCAGCTAAACTTCACATTGCCTGGGATGCTGGAGAAAGTAATGGTCTAGAAGATAGGTCATTGGACTAGGTGTTGGGAGATCTAAGCTCTGTTTTGTTCTGTTACTGACTGCTGTGTGACAATGTGTGTGTCATTTCACTGTACCTGTTTCACCATTCATCCTTTGTTTTAACTGTATTGCAATATCTTTGAGACTGGGACTTCCTTTCTGTCGTTATCTAGCACAACTGAGTCCAAGTCTCAGTTGGTTCACTTCTCTAATACAAATAATTGATAAAGGCATAACATAAACTAATGGTAAATGCACAATTATTGTAAATACAATTTCTCAGACTCTTAATATGAATAAACTTTTTAATTATAATTTGAGAGGACACTGTCAAGCACCATAATTGGGGACCAATGTTTTAGGTGACTGGAAAGTGCTGTATTCTTCTAGAAAGTGTCATCCTGACTATAACCGACATAGTCCTCAGCTTGATATTCTCAGGGTATTAATACTACATTTACTGCATTTGTTGTCAGTGTCAAACAAATATGTGCTCTTGGTGATCAGTAACTAGTTATGTGCACAACTTTCCTGTGGAATATTCTGTATATTTAACTACATGCTGTGACATAGCTGTAATGTGAGTAGCAGGATATTTGCCAACATATTTTAATTACATTTTTAGCGCTTCACAACTAATCTGCAGTACAACATTGTATTGTCCTATACAACATTGCTTGGTTGCATCTTGGCTCTACAGTATGAGATACAGCTTTCCATTCCTCTAGTGTAATCTAAGGTACTCCCAGGAAGAGTAATTAGCTGAAGTTATGAAAGTTGTCCAAGAGAGTTGTTTGCATTTAATTTTCACCTTAATAAAAGTATCAAAATGCTATTTTCCATTTCTTTACATGTCTTGTGGCACTGGCAACTTTAACTTGAGTAGTTCATGTTGATCAAACAGCACATACTGTTATGGAGCTACGCTCTACAAGGACACATCCAACTACTGAAGTATTAAACTTTACAGTCAAAACTATTCAATAATACTTGAAACAGTTAGAACTTACAGTAACATGGTGCATACCCTTTTTGTCATCATTCCTCTGAAAATGGAAGACATTTCCAGGAGAAAAAGCATATCTGAAAATATTGGTTAACTTCCACTGGTTTTGATTAAGAAATTTGATCTGTTGGGCTGAAAAAACTATTGCAAAATTTTCACCATAAACATAACAGTATTGTTTTTAGATATTCCACAAACACACTTACAGTTTGATACATAATTATGGTTTAGTGGGTGTTGTAAAATGATTTTTGCCCAGCTGCTTGTGGTTAACAGTATACCTTTGTAGTTTAAGCATGAAAAAAGGCCTTTTCTAATATTAGTGCTCAGTAACTTTGTAACATGGCATTTATTTATTTATTTAATTGGCAGAATGAATATGGAGGAAAAAATAAATGAGCCATTAAAATGAGTGGGGGATTGTAAAATGTTACAATTTTAAATGCTTGCTTTCCTGCTAAAATTTAAAGCATACATTTAATAAGATTTCTCTGTATCGGTCTTGTTTGGTTCTTTTTTCCTCCTTGGAAGGTATTGAGAATGCTGAAGAGCCTAGTATATCATTTTTTTAAAATGTTACTAGTTGCTATAGAAGACCTGAGGAAAATAATAAATAGAACTCCAGATAAAAATCGTTGCAAATATGTAAACTTGCCACTGCTATTGTTGCTTACCCTGTTAATTGTGTCAAAAGAGTGGCAAATGTATCTACAAGGTTATGTCTACAGTAAGAGCTTGGGGTGTGATTTTTTTCCCCTGCTTGTATACATGTACTTGTGCTCGCTCTTGCCAGGCTAACGCTAGTATAAATAGCAGTGTTGCTGCATTAGCACAAGTAAGGGCAGTAGAAACAAGACTGAGTTGTGTGTATGCACTTGGCAGTAATTTCGGGTGGGTTTGTAGTCAGCACAGCTCAGTCATGCCTGTGGTACCAATGTCAGTGCTAATGGAGCTACACTGCTATTTACATTCATGTTTGATCATTGAATGCTAGCACAAATATAATATGAGCAGGGGAATCATACCCCAGACTCATAGTGCAGACATAGCCTAAGAGAGGTAGTATGAGAGTACAGATAGATTATTTCTCGATAAGCTAAACTGAAGAGCACCAAAAATTGTTAAGCTCATCCCAGAGGAAAGCATTACAACTCAGGCCACCATTGTGCTTTGACTAGGGACATATATCATACATGAGAAGAACACAGTCTAAAACAGTACAGAAAACCAAGTAGTGGAAGCTTTAATGCTGTTAGCAAAGAATTGTAAAATGAAAGTGTGGGAGATACCTTTGGAAGCATTAAGAGAAAATATGACTCAATTGTAGAATCATATTTCAAGCAAAATTCAAGAATGTGTAAAGATCTGCTTCATGAAGCAAAAGCAAGAGGGTTTTTCCCAATGAGATCTGGTGATGGAATGAGAAAATTCAAGAAGCTGTGAAGGAAAGTGTGGAAAAACTTTGGCAAGTGACATTCCAGCCGGATATAAAAAAAGCCAAAAAGATAGCAAAGAAAGAGGTGGCAGCCACTAAGCCAAAAGCCATTATATGCCCATCTTGAATTGAAGTCAGGTGAGAGAGACATATATAGACTAGCAAAAACCCATGATAAGAGAGCTAAAGTCAATGGTGAGATCAAAGTCTTTAAAGGTGAAAGAAGAAATACCTTAATAAATGACAACCAGATTAACCAGACAGTGGAGAAATTACTTTGAAAGGCTTATGAATGAAGAGAATCTAAGAGAACCAGACTGTATGATTAAAATCAAACCAAGGTTTGGTGGCATCAGTCCAGGAAATAGTTGCAGAAGCACTGAGCAACATGGAAAAATAAATAATAAAAAAAAAATTCTGCCCAGTGGCATACCAACAGAAGTATGGAAGGTGTGAACATATTGTCACAACAGTTTAATTTTGTCATGAAGAGTGAGATGATACTGAGAAGAGCACCATACCAATTATTAAGAAGAAAGCAGACATAGCAAGACTGGGGTAACTAATGTGACATTCAGCTGGTGAGCTACATGAGGAAAAAATGGGAGAAAGTTACGGATAAGAGACTATGAAGAGAAGTAAAGGTCAGTGGCAATCAGTTTGGATTTTCTTGCTTGGCAAGTCAAAAATGGACGCAATCTTTGTGCTAAGATTGCTTGTGGAAAAATATAGAGAAAAGAGGAAAATCCTGCACATTGTATCTGTTGATCTTTGAAAAATCTTATGACCACATTATGAGATTGGTCATTGGGTAGTGTAAGAATGAGACAGATTCCTGAAGGCCATATGTAGAATGTGAACAGGTTCTAGTAATAGTCAGAGAACATCAGGGCTCTGCACTTTTTGTTCACACTGATGCTTTCTGCACTTACAGAAAACATCCAGAGAGTGGCACCCTTGGGTATGCTTTTTGCAGATTGATGTGCTCATGGGGGAGAGCAAAGCGGAGTTGAAAGATTTAGAGGTGTGGAGATATGTACTTGAGAGAAATTGCCTGAAAATCAGCAGAAATAGAAATAGAAGAGTGTGTGGGTTTTAGATTCAGTGATACCTTGCAGGAAGACAACAAAACTGTAGGTCTGCAGGGGTAGCCATTATCAAAGTTACAAAGCTCAAGTACCTAGTTTTAATAGTACAGCTGAACTCAACAACAAACTCATAAGCAGAAAGGCATTTACTAAATGGAGAGAAATGAGCAAAGTCAGCTTTAATAGAATGCCTATCAAAAACAAGATGTACATGATGATAATTAGGTTTGTACTTTTGAATAGTTCCAAATGCTGGACACTGATGAAGAGGCAGGAACAAATCTTTAATACAGTCGAAATGAAAAGGTTAAGATGGATGCTTGGAGTTACAAGGATAAACCATATTAGGAACAAGTGAATTAGGGGAAGTGTGAAGATGATGCCAATTATAGAAAAGCTGAGGGAATCCAAACTGCCGTGGTTTGGGCATGTGAAAAGAAGATCAGATGAATATATAGGAAACAGTGTGTTAATCTTAGAAGTAAAGGTCAGGAGAAGGGCTGGAGGATGCAAACTAGATAGACGGATGTTATACAAAAGGCTTTGATTAGCTGCAAAATTTCTGACAGACTTGTTCAAGAAATACTGGAATGGAGAAGGACTCAGAGCCAGCCCCATATCAGGGGAGGAAGAGGAAAAGAAGAAGACAGTGGGAAAATATACGCTAGTATACCACCTGTTATGGAAGTACAGAAATAATTTCCTACTTTTGACATTGTACCACTTCTGGTTTTATTGTATGCTTTCTATTTCTGGCCACCAGGTGACAGCTTCAGCTACATCTGTGCATGTTTGGCTAAGAAAGATGAGACCCTTGAACTGAGTAATCCTTGAATTTTTGTACCATGGTTTCTGTGTAGCAGTATGACTACTACCCCTTTCTAGTGGCAACACACAACTTATTATTTCCATTGAAACTTAACAAACAATTTTGGCAATGAGAAATTTAATTTTGAAAAATCAAAATGAACTGCTGCTTTTAGGTACTTGTAAATTGAGAGAATTGGTCTCAAATTCACAGTTCACTTATGGATTCATTAATGTATATGAATACATGAACCTAAAGCTATATTATGGTTCAGCATTGTGACTAGGAATGCTATTTTTTAGAGAGATTGGAGTTGTAGTAACTCTGAAGTTTTTTTTTGAAAACCAGTAAATTGGAATCATAGTTCAGCTGGACGTCTTCCTTACCTTGAACCATGACTGCAAACCCTAGGCTATAAGGAGTTTAGCATGCCATCACAACTGTAAACTTGCTTGGAATGTAACATGCTCAGGCTTCGATTGTGCTTGGTATGGTTAGCCTTGGCAATGGTAAACTGAAGAGTGAAGACATTCTGTTTTCAGTCATCGTAAAATGTAGGCTTTCTAAGATCTTCGGTTTCCTGGGTCATGATTTATTGCTAGAGAAATAACATCTGAAACATGAAGAAGCTTGCCGTTATCTTTTTCCATGGAGCATATAATGGGGTTTTATGTATTTTGACATATAGCCCATAGTTTTGCATGATATTGATAGATATAGATATATTTTCGCCAGGATCCCATGTGACCTCCTTAAGAAACGTTTTTTGCAGCTTCTCCAAGATTCCAGTGATACAATTGCTGCCATTATAAATATCGTCATAATAGTGTTTTGTACAGCTTTTAATGCTCCAAAACATACCCTGTAAAGAAAATGAAATTTTAAACATTGTATAACGTGACCAAAGTATTCTTAAATATAAGTTATTTTTTCACTTTTTATCTTGCATTCTTACTGAAAGGTTGGGTATACATGTTCTCTCTCCAACTATCCAGAATACAAGAAATATATTTACAATTACTTGCACTCAAACTTTGATTCACTGTGTTCCACTGTCCCTTGCATCACAGTGGAGTACTTGAGAGAAATGTGCGGTCCAGCTCTGATACTCCAGGTGCAGTACTGGAAGAAATACAAGTAACTATTCATTATTGTAATAAAAATATGCTAGTATTGAGCTAGTATGGTATTTTTTATTAATAATTTTTTATGTCTGCATAAAGTAACACTGTATGTCAATAGTTCTTGGGACTAACAGCTACGGAGGACGTACGCACCCAGAAAGCAAGCAGTACTGTTTTGCTTAATACTACCTGAGATAAAGGCAAAGGAAGGGGAACCCTTAAAGGAGCCATGACTCTATTTTTCCTGCTTGACCAGTAAAAGTTCCCTTGCCTTTATAGTTTCCCGTGTTGCATTCTGGCCTTAAAACCTATTCAGAAACAGTTACCTGAATTTATTCATCATGTTCTTCTTTTTTAAAAAAATAAATAAATAAAAAGAAACTGGGAAACTCAGAAATAGGTGCCAGCCATTGAGAATGGTAAATGATGAAGGGAAAAATTCCTGCTCCTTAATCAAAACTCGTTTTGTCTTAATGAAGTCTTGCCTTACATAGATTATAGGATTTAATACAAGGTGTATTAAAATAATAAAGGAAAAAAGGTCGTAATTGAGTTGCATAACTTGCCTAAATGGAGCACTTGATTAAGAATGGTTTTATAAACTTTTGATTTACACTAGCAGATTTAATAAGTCTTGTATGTAAATCTCAAAATATTGGGTCAATCTCTACTCCCTTAAATAAATATCCAAATTCAGCATCCCTTATGGGTTGGCATTACCAATGTTGTCTTGACAGCTTTTATGCCATTAAAATACTACACTGTATTTTCTTCAAAGCAAAAATACACATACTGTAAGGCAATTTCCTGACTACTGTGTTACACTCCCAAAACTAAATTCCTACTGCATACGTTTTTAAAGCTTTTTGTTGTTGTTGTTATGTTGCTAGGTAAACAGTTACTATACTTGCAGATTCAAGAGATAAAACACACATCTCTGTTACCAAAATGGCCAAGAGATTTGCAGAATTGAGAAACCTCATTAGTCTGCATTGGCATTCCATCGTGGAGGGAGGGCACTGAGATCTGACATGCCAAACCACTGTATGCTGAGATCTTGATCCTACAGCTTGTTCTGATCTGCAAACCCATGCCTCCACATTTATAAACATTTGAAATATTTTCCTAACTCAACAGCAATCTTTCGTCTCAATACCTGATTAGCATGAAGAGATGAGAAATCAAAGTAGTGTAACTGAAGCATAGCAGCCATCTGCTCCTTCAAACTTCTCTCACTCCACAACTACTGTCTGATTCTGCTGTTGGATTATATCAATTCCTTCTTCCTCTAGCTGGCTATACATTCTCCTTTCCTGTAGAGCTGCTAACATCTAGGGCATGATGCAGAACACATTAAAGTTATAACTTTTGGATCAGGTTCTGAAGACAAGAAGCATATTACAAGCCTCTACATGATTCTTGACCATGACCCAGATGCTAAAAATCCCATGACATCCCAGGTATACTCATCTCTGAGTGAGTGAGATTTGCAGTTGTTCTTGTCCTTAGTTCTTTTTCAGGAAGAATTTATTTGATTGCCTCTTGCTGTGTTCTAAGTATGTAAGGCAGTGTGTATGGCACAGAAATTTACTGGGCCCTCCTTTTGTGGGGAAGTCACAGAATGAATATAGACAAAAACGGAAAAATGGCAGGTGGAAAGTTGTAAAAGCAGAAGCAACAATAGTATGGATTTGTGACACAGGATATAAGCATCAACTTGACAAAAAGGTATATTTATATTTTGCGGCTATTTGCATAACTACTTAACCATATTATACATTGTACCTTTGTAATTCATTAGAACTGTTAAACAGTGTACTATGTTGAAGATACGCTTATTAACTGTATCTTGTGGAATTACATCTTCTATTCTGCATACATACATATTCTGTAAAATGAGACACAATTGTGCTCGAGTTACTTGATTATTGCTTCTGTGGTCTTTCTTCTAGTAGCAACTATTTGAATCATTTAACATATTCCTAGTGCTTCCATAGATATGAAAAAGAACAGAGCAGAGATTTCAGCCTGTATTAATGGCAGTATTGTCATTGACCTACTTTAGAAGAATAAGTGGAACAGGTATTAAGTTGCATACCTTACCCCCGTAAGCCTTTCCAATTGCTATCCTTCTATACTAGGAACATACCAGTATGGAAACTCTCTGGGTTGTGCTGCAATAGTGACTTGATCCACTTGAATCAGAACTGTACCATATGGTTTTCTTCTAAATTACATAGAAACCTGACTTTAGGGCTGCCGTTATGTGGACAGGATAGATCCTTTTGTGTCTTCTAATCTTTCCCAGAAGTAGATATGATTTTAATCATCTTCCTCCTTTCTTCCAACAATCAGTATAGTATACATTTGCTATACTTGTCTTCATTTATGAAGTTTATTGGGTGTGAATAACTCAACTATTCTACCGAGTTCATGTTAGGAAACTTTTTCAGATTTGGGCAATATCTTTGTTTGTTTTCCATTCTTTGTTGTCATATTATTGTTCCTAGGCACGAATTTTCCATGCTGATGCTTATTAAAGCAATACACAATACGGAAAGTGGGAGACTTTGCAGTAGCCCAGACCCTAGATATGTTAAATCAAGTTTAGAGGGTTAAGTATTATTTTTTTAAAATATTTATGAAGTCATCATCTTTCTTCCTGTCCTTACCATCATTGTCACTGCAGCCTCAGGTTAGCCTGTGCAGAACGAAGGCTTCACCATTGTGTCGCTCTGCATCTCTCTTCCAGGTCAAAAATAACCATGTAGGGCCTGCACAGGCTACCAATCCATCAAACCATCTTCGTTGTTGGCAGCCATTGATACGCCTTCCTGTTGGGCTTCGTTCTGTTGTAAGTGCAGTCCATCTTCAGTCTCTACACAGCTGTTGTTTTTCTCTTAACCATTCTTAGGGCTCTTTTCCACGTGGAACAGCAAGCATGTATCAGTCCATGCTTTGCCCCTAAGGGGTTTTTTTGGGTGTGGCTTTTTTTTAATCTTTAGAGATAATTTGGCACCTGTGAGCGATTTTTCTAAGTATACAAGAAGCTTGCCCTTTGTGAAACTGCTTGTTCTTCCATAAGCTCTTTTTCAAACCTCTGTGTCTTTTCCTCATCTTTATGGTCTTTCAGTTGGTTCTGCTAAACACACTTCTTAGCAGCTTCTAATTCTTTGCCATATAGCATGGTTTCCCCTTTCTTTGGTTTTATATCCTGAGCCCATTTTCTTTCTTGTTTTCAGTTCTGAGCCTTGCTTCACAGTCCTTTAAGTGTTTCAGCAAAGATGAAATGTCTCCTATAGTTCTGAGGTGGCTTAGATACTTTCTCCTATTATTTTAGATGCAAAGTTTCTAAAATTCATCTTTTGGTTGAAGATTAAAATGTTCTGTTAGATGATGGTTCCTTATCAAATATTATGCTTCATTTTTTTTTCTGTTCATTCAGACGGCTTTAATATTCATACAGTAATTGTTCAATATATAATTGTTTGTTTAGTATGCAACACTTTTAGATAATTGTGATATGACTGAACCCTCAGAAGCACTAAATTGATATAGAATGATGGAGTGCAAATTCACCAAAATAAAGTCTAGTACTTTCCAGTGTGTGAAAGATACATATGCTACCAAGTTACAACTGGGATAGCTATTTTTCTATTTCAACCAGTATAATCACATTGCTTGTCACCCGGCTAGAAATTTGTATTTGATTTATGGGGATTCTGACTAAACTGAAATAATTCTGACTGTGAGTGCACTGTAAACTAAATAATTTCCAAGTCTGAACAAGGATATGGCAATCCTTCTTATTATTTAATGGCACAACCATATTCAACTACAAAATACTTCCATTTCCTTTAGTGTATTTATTTTGTTCATTGTGATTTATATATCTCAATGCTGAGAGCCTTCCCCGTGTACCTTTCCATTTACTTGAAGAACTACTTTTCAGATACTTTATTTTATTCTGTTAGGTAGGGAGTAGCTCAGACTGTTGCAAATCAGTGTTTGAGAACTTTATGGAATTTTCTAGATTTTTATATTCAGGGCTTTACCTGGTTTGTAACAAATAAAACTTAAGAACATTATTCAATGGAAAACACACAAATTAAAGGAAAAGAGGTTATATCACCCTTGGCCTTCTCGTTAGCGCTGGTAAATCTGTGCCATTCATCTATGTCTTAATATTCAGTGAGGAAAATTTTTGGTTGATTTTAAGTTTATTTTTCTATCTTTAGAACACTTTGCCTAAAAGTTGCTAGTGAACATTTGTATACTTTTTTTTCCAATAAACCTATAACAAGAGTGAAATCAAGGATGCAATTCAAGCCATTTCTAGTGCAGGTTAATACACTACATTGAGCCGAAAATGTGTTTTGGATAAACACGGCCAGTCTCTTTGTGAACATGGGGAATCCAATCACCCATTTCAGCGGACGGACACGGACACACACATCCAGCTCTCCTTTCTTAATAGTCTTAAATTGTAATTTCATTCAGAAAATTAAATTAATGACCTTTGACTTGAAAATTAAACAGTGAACCAGTTTGAATCTGTTGCTCACTAACTTCAGCTCACTTCTGGATCCTTTAGATTTTCTCTTTTTAATCTAATTACGTGTCCTGTAAGAGAGAGAATTTTATTGTTATAAGCAACTCAGTGGTAGTGTTGAACAAGGTGTCAGACATGTTTCCTGAGCCAGACCGTTATCTGGAATGCAGTACAATAGGTTTCCACCGCTCTGTCTCCTTTCTTCCTTTCACTTCAAAATTCATTGTGTGTTCCACAACTGTTACCTGAAGTTCAGTTCCTTCAACTCCATGCTGAATAGCCTCATCTCTGGCTTCTGTCCTCTCAGCTTCATTGTAAATGTATTACTCAAGGATTTTGATTGCCTCTTTTGCTAGGAACGGTGTATCAGAACCTCTGACATTCTTGTCCTCTTGGACCTCTTCATTGACTTTGGCATGGTTGATCAAACTCCCCTTGTCATCTTGCCCTACCTTCTCTATCATGATACCACCGCTATTAGCAAACCAATTCTGCTGTTAAACATCTTTTTGGATGGTGGTGGGGAGATTCTTCCCTCTCCCACTCTGTAGAGATTCATCAGAGATTTCTCCTGTTCATCCTCCTTTGTCATCTTATCTGTCTTCATCTTCTATCAACAATGTGCTCACTGCTAACAAATAATCTTTCCTCTCTAACTACTCCCTCTTCAAGCAATCTTACACTTATTCTGTTCTACCATCTTATTCTGTTGTTCTAATATAAGAATGGCCATACGAGGTCAGACCAAGCCCAGTATCCTGTTTTCTAGCAGTGACTGATGACCAATGCTTTCCAGAGAATGAACAGGGCAATTATCAAATGATCCATTCCCAGCTTCTGGCAGTCAGAGGTTTAGGGACAATCAGAGAATGGTGTTGCATTCCTTACCATCTTGGCTAATAACCACTGGTGGACATATGCTCCAAGAATTTACCTAATTCTTTTTTTGAATTCAGTTATGCTTTTAAATTCACTGCCAATGAGTTCCACAGGTTGCCTGTGCATAGCATGAAGAAGTACTTCCTGCTGCCTATTAATTTTGGTCGGTAACACCAGGTTCTTGTGTTGTTGTGAAGGCAAAAAACCTACCTCATTCACTTTCTCCACATAATTCATGATTTTATAGACTATCATATCTCCTCTTAGTCATCTCTTTTCTAAAGTGAGCGGTTCCAGTCTTTTTAACTTCTCCTTGTATGGAAGCAGTTCCATATCCCTGATAATTTTTGTTCCCTTTTTCGGTACCTTTTCTAATGCCTATATATCAGACCTGCCTACAGTATTCAAGGTGTGGGTATACCATGCATTTATATAATGGTGGTATTATTTTTTCTGTACTATTATCTATCACTTGCCTAATTGTTCCTAAAATTCTGTTAGTTTTATTTTTGACTGCCACTGCACATTGAGCAGATTGTTTTCAGAGAGCTATCCATGATGACTTCAATCATCTGGTGTAAGTGATAGATTACATATTACAGTTAGTAGTTCTGCAGTTTCATATTTAAGTTCCTTCAGAACTCCTGGATGAATACCATCTGGTCTTGGTGATTTATTACTGTATAACCTTCCCCCCCCAAAAAAACCCATCTCTATTGAAACCTAGATCTGAGGAAATGTCCCAGATTGCTCACCTAAAAGGAATGTCTCAGGTGTGGGAATCTCCCTCACATTCTCTGCAGTCAGAACAGATGCAGAGAATTGACTTAGCTTCTCTACAACAGCCTTGACTTCCTTGGTGTTCTGTTAGCACAGGGGTGGGCTAACTATGGCCCGCGCACTTGTCCTGTCCAACCTCCTGAGTTCCCAGTGGAGGAGGCTGCTCCCTGCCTTTTCCCCACCTTATCCTCTCCCCTGCAGCTTCGCCACTGTGCGCTCCTTTGGGAGAGTGATGCTGCATGTCTGGCTCTAGCTAGGCCACCAGCAGCGTGGTAAAGGGTGGGGATTGGGTATGGGGCAGGGAGTCCTGGGCAGGGGGAGTCAAGGGATAGGGGGCTGTTGGATGGGGGAGAGGTTCGGTGGGGGGGGGGGCGGTCAGGGGATGGGGAACAGGGGGGTTGGGTAGGGCGGGGGGTCTGTCGGGGAGTGGGGTGTGGATAGGGGTCGGGGCAGTTAGGGGACAGGGAGCGGGGGGAGGTTGGAAAGGGGGTGGGAGTCCTGGGGACACAGTTAGGGTGTGGGGTTTCGAGAGGTGGTGGTCAGGGGACAAGGAGCAGAGGGGATTGGATGGGGATCTGGGATTCTCAGGAAGGGAGTCGGGGGGCGGGAAGTGGAAGGGGGCCAGATAGGAGGCAGGGCTAGGCTGTTTGGGGAGGCACAGCCTTCCCTGACCTGGTCCTCCGTACAATTTTCCAACCCCGATGCGGCCCTCAGGCCAAAAATTTTGCCAACCCCTGCGTTAGCACCTCAGTCATCCAGTGGACTCTACTGATAACAGTAACGTGATTTTTTTGTTGGTTTTTTTTTAAAGTATTTGTCAATATTGCTAGTTGTCCCTAATTCTTTTTTGGCCTGCCTTATAATAATTGATTTGCCAGAGTTTATGCTCCTTTATATTTTCCTCTGTATTTTGACTTCCAATTTTTAAAGGATGCCTTTTTGCCTCTAATCACCTTTTTTACTCTACTGTTCAGCTTTGGTGGCATTTTTTTTTTTTTGGTCCTCTTACTGGTTTTTTTTTTTGGGAGGGGTATGCATTTAGTTTGTGCCTCTATTATGATGATTTAAAGTAGTCTCCATGCAGCTTGCAGGCATTTCACTATTGTGACTGTTCCTTTTAATTTCCATTTTAACTAGCTTCCTCATTTTTTGTGTAGTTTTCCTTTTTGAAGTTGAATGCTACTGTGGTGGATTTCTTTAGTATATTCCTCCCTACAAGAATGTTTAAATTTAATTACGTTCCGGTTGCTGTTAGCAACCTCCTGAATATCTATTGGAAATCTTGCTACCAACATTCTTTATTCTCATTGTTTAACATATTGCCTTTCTTCCACTTACTATAGCCTATTGTCCAAGAACCAGTCTTCTCTTTCCATATTGCTAAAACTTACAGTCAGGCCATTATCTCCTGCTTTATGATCTCCCTGACATCCCACATTTCCCCTTCAAGTCCATACAAAATGCAGCAACTAAAGTGGTCTTCCTTACCAATTGTTGTGACTTCAGTTCTTCAGCTACATCAAATTCAAGGTTTTTTGTCCCCATTGTCATGGCTTACATAACTCTTTATGTTTAACCAGTCTCTTATGTCACTCTACCAGCAATTACAGCCTTGATACCCCTTTTGTCTTTCCCCCAGAATCCCCTTTGAAGTCTTTTCCATATATGGAACATTTGTCCTGAGCTGGTCCACAAGGCTACTACCTTCTCGGAATTCCCCCAAGAGCCATCTGCTCCCTCAAGGCCAAGGAGTTAGCCAACTAATAAAGATTAGGCATAGAAGCCAGCTGGAAATCTGCTGCATCATGATAATAAACAACTCTGCTTGTATATTCTATGCCTTTTGCTTAGGTGTGCCTATTGTCCTTATAGTTCATAAGCTCTTTGCGATAGGGACTGTTTTCTTTCTTTTTTTAAATATTTTTCAGAAACTTTAACTTATCCATACAGACACATTCAAATACAATGACAAAGAAAATATAACAGGAATATGGATTAAATAATAACTCAATGTAAAATATTCATAGATAAATACTCCTGAGTGTTATAAGAAATAATTCCTAACAACTCCTTCGCGCTTCCCCCCCAAAAGATCAGGAGCACAAACTGATTCCAGGTAGACTGGAATGCTCTCATTAAACTTTAAGTTTCTTAACAGTTTGTCAGTTTTCCCATAAAAGCGGTGTTGAATGTGGGGGTTGTAGCAAATTTCTATTTTTGTAAAATTACTCTTGGCAACTGTAAGTGCTGCGGTAATTCATTTCCTGGCATTACTCGAACAGGGTAGATCTTCTAGAATGCCCAAAACATAGAGACTTGTCATAGGGAAACCCCTACCCTGATCACCTTAGAGCACCACATGCTTCCTTCCAAAATGTGGATATGCTTTGAAATTCAAAGACTATGGGACCAGTTTGCATTGGAGCTGTCACATTTCCAACATTTACTATGAGGGGAAATCCAACTTTATGCAGTCGCTCAGGAGTCCAGTAATCACTATTTAGAGTTTTCTTCTGAAAGAAATACAAAAACAGAGAAGTGCGTGTTCCGCATATGTTTTACCAGGTATTGTCCCACATGTCAGAGGAAATGGAGATGGTTAGCTCCTTCTCCCATTTTTCTTTTACGATACAGTCAACAGGATAAATAAGGTATTTATATAAATTTACCCATAAAATGTATGTGACTAGTATAATTTTTTAAGGTGCACTTCAAGTGAAGTGTTTTGGCCTGCTAGCAATTCCTTGGCTCCTTTATAATTTTGAGTGAAAAGGGACTGTGTTCTAATGTGTCTGTACTAAAGATATTTTGGATTCTACTGTGCTACTATTGAGGATATATTGGTTTGTCTCTTGCTCACTTTTTAAATGTATGGATAACCTGCAATTGTAATTTACAACTGGGAAGAAGACCTGGTCAAACAGTGTCTTAAGATTTGAAATTCTTATTTAAAGAACTTTTTCCTTGATGGAAAACTATAGTGGACTCTGTTATCTGGGATCGGGTTAACCGGAATGCCGCCCCAAGCAAACAAGCAAAAAAAAAAAAGGAAAAAAACCCCAAACAACTCACCACCATGGCGCAGGGCAGCCAGGGAACAGGGCCGCCGAGGGTTGGGGGGCAAGTGGGGCAATTTGCCCTAGGTCCTGGGCCCTGCAGTGCCCCCATAGTACCCGGTGGCGCTTTTAGGGACGGGGTTTTCGGCGGCATGGGGAGGGGGTGCGTTGGCCGCCTTTTTAATTTTTAGTCACCCGGCGGCACTTCAGGTCTTCAGCGGCGGGTCCTTCGCTCGCTCCAGGTGTATTCGGCAGCACTGAAGGACCCACTGCTGAAGACCTGGAGCAAGCGAAGGATCTGCTGCTGAAGACCCGGAACGCCGCTGGGTGAGTAAAAATTAAAAAGGAAGCTGGTGCCCCCCCAGCCTCTCCTCCCGGGCGCACGGTGGCCAGCGCACCCTCCGCCCCTGCCAGGCGCAGCGTGGCCAGCACACCCCCTTCGCCCCATATTTCCTATGACTGGTGATTATCCGGGATTTTATTAACTAGGATTAATTTTTTCCTTATCCTGGATAATCGAGAGTCAACTTTATAACTCTCTCTTTAAACTGGTGATAAAATTACTGAGATGCATCTGGTTTCCTAGGCCAGGGGTTTTTGTGCATTTTTTTTTAAAAAAAAAAAAAAAAAAAAAAAATCTGTGTTGTGAGAGAATTATTCTTCTATTGAATCACTGCTTTTGGAGATTGGAGGATGTAGCAGGAGAAGAAATGAGAAGTTTTGGAATCAGAATAAAAGCCAAAGTTGCCCACTCTGATTTGATGTAATTGAGGGGGAAGCTCAGGAGACTAAGAAATGGGAATTACTGTGAAGTTGAGGGACTGTCAAGTAGATTATATCAATTTGTTAGAGAAAAGTGGGATAGTTGAGTATAGTAGTTTTGGAGAGCAAAAGAGTGGCAGAATGGAATGCACAGATGATGAAGATGGAGAAACAGGTCAAAGCAAGAGGTTAACTCCTTGTAAGGCAGAAAGTTCTCAGGGAGCACAGACCTAGAAATTTCACAGACCAGGAATCTGTTGGTGAAGGTTAGAGGGAGAATTGGAGAAGAATTAGTATGGGAAGCTGAGGGAGAGTAATGGAAGTTGATGGACACTGACCTGAGACCAGAGACTCTCTATGTCCTGGCATCCAGGTTTTGGGGACTTGGATTCCCTGTAAACCTAGCAATATGGTGGCCTGGGGCCTTGAAGAGGAAGCAGCAGTTGACTGAATGAAGAACTCCACTTTAGTTAAACCCAGTGGGCGAGTGGCAGACACTGTTGATTTAGTCAGTTTAAAGTTATAGAGTTTCAGGCCAGAAGCCACCATTAGGTCATCTGGTCTGACCACCTGTGTATCACAGGCCACCAACACCGCCCAGCACCCAGCCCACTAAACCCAACAACTGCAATAAGACCAAAGTGTTACAACCCGCTGGAGACTAAACTCTTATGGACCACAGGCAGAGAAGAGACAGGACCAAGGTGCACCAGTGCTTGCGGCCCCGCCTTGGCCAGGAAATGATTAAATGAAATATAGGCTGATAATCCTGGCACATGACCCCCACACACACTGCGGAAGAAGGTGAAAACCGCCCAAGGTTACTGCCAATCTGATATGGGGGACAGTTCCTGACCCCACATATTCTGACTGTGTGAGCAAGAAGTAGCCAGCCAAGTACATGAGAGAGAATACTTGGTGCCACCTCAGAGCCCTGGTCCACCCCACCAATGTCCTATCTCCAGCCATGCTCCAGGGGAAAGAGATTAAAAAAATAAACTCCCAGAGTATGTTGTGGTGGAGAAATCCCTTCCTCACTCTTGCTGGTGGCCAGCTGAGTTCCTGAAGCACAAGCTTTAGGAACATAAGACACAAACCAGAAGTGAGCATATCAGTACCCTGTCCCCTACCATCACAAGTAACTCTGTCATACCATTACACTCATAAATTTTCCTGGCTCTCTGTTATAACTAATTAAGCTGTTTGCCCCCACAACTCCTATTTGGAGGCTGTTCCAGAGCCTCACCCCTCTGATGGTTAGCACTTACTTCTAATTTCCAGCCTGACTTTGTTCATGATGAGTTTATATCCACTTGTTCTTGTGCCAACATTGCCCTTTAGCTTAAATAGTTATTCACTGTCCCTGCTATTTATCCCCCAATGTGTGTATCTAGAAAGAACGGTTGTATCACCTCTCAAGCCTTGTACGAGTATCATTGAAAGGTAATAGCACTGGTGACATTTCTTGTGAACATTATCTTCTTGTTCATTATTATGAGAACTAACCTGTCTTTAGAAAAGTAACTAAAAAATACAAATGGAAAAATTTTTTTAAAATAAACTGCTTAAATGAAAGTTGCCTGATTGGTGATTTAAATCATTTCACTTTAAATCAATCCAACCTGTTTTTTAGGGCTTCTTGGCTACCAGTCCAATCCTTTTATAGGTCACATGCTTTCTATACTGGGTGATTGTCTAGGAGTCTGATTGTATTTTTAGTATCATAAGAGATTTGGAGTACATAGTATTATACTGTTTTTGTTTGTTTTCTTACAGGCACCAAGCATAGATGAAAAAGTAGACCTTCACTTTATTGCGTTAGTTAACGTAGGCAGTTACCTCTATGAATTAGGTAAGAACACTTTTTATTTCATTGCTCTTGAAACAGGTCAGTGTGACGATCGTGTCAGTTGTAATCAATAATTAAACATTCTTCCTGTTGGTTCTCCTTTCCTCCCCCTCCTCCCGAAAAGAAGGTTATGTAATATGAAGGGCAGGATACAAACTACTATTGCTGGAAACTAGTCTGACTCAACAAAATTGTCTCCGAATCAGGAAAACACTTTTACTTCAGATCTGGGGGGTCAGAAGGTTGGGGTTTTTTGCGGGGGGGGGGGTGGAAGAGTGAGGTTGGCGCCTTTGAATGTAATTGAATTGTTTATTATTTTCTTTGTGAATTTTTTTTTCATGCTGAACAGTGCAAATTATAAATTCTAGCTAGAGCCGTGTTATAGAATACCACTATAGTCAGAATCAAAACGTGCAGTGTGAGGAATAGCATACCAACGGATATTAATGATCTGCAAGTCATTCATTGCAGGCTGATTTTAAAAAGTTCGCTTCATATTTCATAGGTAATACTTCATTTGCATCTGAGCATTAGCTTCTGCATCTGAATTATTTTTGACTACTTGATTCTGTGCAGGTTGCGCAGCGCTGAGTTCTCCTCAGACATTCTTTACTGCTCCTAGTCTAAAGCATGTTGCTGGGCAATCAGATTTTGCTGTAGACAGTTCTGAAAACTAGTCGAAGCACTTTTAAATAAGTTAGGATGAAAATGTCAAGTCACACATATCTTCCCAGCATAATACTCCAATATACTATAGTGAGAGTATGCTTGCCATATTTCATCTGACTACTTAACCTTTTAAAAGCATATTCCTAATGAAGCAATGCTCTCACACATCTTTAATAGTTTGGAGGCAAATATAGTATAAAGGACATGTTCTCAATCAATATGAAGGTGAACCTAAGAATCATCACCGTCACCTGTACTTCATGAATGTTGTACATTGTTCTCCATAAATTGTGTTTTATGAGCTTATATTTTAGATGCTAGTGACTTACGCTAAATAGTGAGGTAGAAGCTGTATGATGCAGCACAGAGAACTTTTGGCTTTAAATTTCAGAACATGAATTTTAAAATAATGAACTTCCCATTGTTTTAAGCTCTCCTCTCTCAAGCTTTGTGTCACTGGGTCCACGTTGCTTTGATACTTTATTTTGTCATTTACATGAGTTTAAAAACAGTGCAGAGCATATGATTATGAGCTTTGCATAGTGTACACTCCCTAAGAATAACTAAGTAGGGGGAGATCAACTTTAAGGTATGCTTGAATTAAAAACATATAAGAAGTTGATGGTACAGTAACACAATAGAATGCTTACACCACTTTCTTTACGAATACATAAGTAACAGCCTTACAATAACCATTTCCTGTACCACCATAAGAGATTAAGAACATAATTTAGAGAAATAAGAAAAAGGGAAAAATACAATAATCTGTAACTCATCTCTAGTTCAAATAACTTATGGAAGTTTCTAAAACCTGTGATTATTGTGATTCCTACAAATCTGTTCAGATAATTCTGTCTGAGTCATCAGCATTGCCACCGTGCTGAATGTTTGGACCCTAGCAGGCAGAAAACTATGGAGTGGCACCTGAACATAAATGCTCACTTTACTGCCATTGAAAACATGCTATTCATAGATGCATTCAAATGCTTTTGTGCCAAAATACATTTAAGAATTCAGTCAAAAACACAGCTTGTGAAATACAGGGACATTCAGTTCTGTTTTCTGGAATGTGCTGAGGATTTTATTTTAAAGTTACAGCTTCAGTCATTTCTGCTATGTACAAGAGGTTAGTCATTAAAGTAAACATCAAAAATGCTTTAACATTATATTTCATAAGAGCCTACTTTGGGTTTTTAGGTTAATTATAGGGTAGAAGAACTGCCAAGTTCAAGGAAATTATGGCAGATTTTAAAAAAATGATTTGAGAACTAAAAAGAACTTGGCCTGGCAAGCTCAGTAGGCCACTACTGCGGGTGGAGAAAAATTTCGTGCCTTAATACATGTTTTGACATTCATAGTTTTTCATAAATAGCTTGAAATATTTGCATAGTGAGCAACAAATGAAAATATTTGTTGAAAAATACCACACTTAATGGGCACTGTTACACATCACAATTACAGAGTTAACTGTACCTCTGTCCCCTCCAGGGTCTCCTCAAGGGCACCCTTCTAGTTCTCAGGTCTTGAGCTGTCACCTCTCACTGTGTGTGGAGACCCATGTTCCCCTGCCTCAGGATCAGAGTTTTTGGTTACAGTCCCCAGCAATTTAATATGCTTATCCCAGCAGACCTGACTTTAATCCAGCGCCTGCAGTTCTCCTCTCTTCCAGGGGCCATAAGAACATTTACCAGTGGTTTCACAAAGCACAGTACGTTTACTTAGGACAACAGCATTACAAAGAAATCAGCATAAAACAATAAATGGTCTTGTATGCATGCTAAGCTTACCAGCTGTCACCAGTTTTCCACAGGGAGCCCTTGGCAGGTTGTCCTTCAAACCCTTCCAGCAGGTTTTTGCCCTCTTGGTTAAAGTCTGTCATTTCATGGATCCACGTGAGGGTTATTCTGAGTAAGTTCAGGATGACTCTATATCATTTTTCCTTCTTGGTTTTCTTGTTCTCCTAGACCCACTCAAAACTTTGACATTCCAATCACCTCGTTATTGGACTTTTTCTGACCAGATGGTCTGCCTGATATCAATGCCCCTCCCCCCTCCAGACCTCAAGGATGAATGCTCCTTCCTTTCCAGATGAGTCCTACATCTCCTTATTAGACTCTGAGCATGAGGGGCCTGTATTCCCATCAAAGTGTTTTCATTCACTTCATAAACTTTGTCTAAGGGGCATGAGGCAGAAGGAATAGGACTGGTACTCTTATAAAGATGTTCCTGTAATGTATCCTCCATGACTCTACAGGTCTTTGCCTGCTCTAAGAAGCTAAACCTTCATTGAAGTTATAGTCCGAGAGGAGATCTCAGTCTTCATGCAGAAAATCTCTAGAGAGGCTTCTTCCACCATCCCTCTGCCGGCTGTACTGGATCCTATTAAGGAAGGGGTATTAATGGAGGAACTCCTAAATGTGCCCTTCTGTTCCCATATTTTATCCACTTCCTTGGACAAAGCCATCACCCTGGAGTTGATAAAGCCCTCTGGAGAAGGGGATAAAATCTTTCAGGGAAGAGTTGCCCTTCTCTTTAATGAAACCCAGCTAGAGCTGATTAACACCCTCTGGCAAACCCCAGTCCCTATACCATCTGCAACCAAGCAGTTTATTGGCTCACCAGCATTCCCTGAACATGCGGACTTGCATACCTGCATGATGTCAATCAAGGTCTGCAGGTCCATCCACCCATCCAGTGTGCAGAGGGGTTCCCTTTCTGTATTCATAACTGACTGACTCTGGCTAAAGATGTATCTACCAGAGCTGGGGAACCCATCTGAGTCAACTTTGACTCAGCACATAAAGAAAGTGGGGATACATTGTGCACATATACACCTGAAGTGGAATGTATATGTGCACAGCACATCTTGAAGAACAACAGTTTCTGTACAGGAAAGTAACTTTTTTTTTTTTTTTTTGGCTAAACTAAACTAAACTAGTACCTTTTTTTCCAATGACCTATTTGGAAAACCCAAAGTATTTAAACATTACCATCACCAAATTAATCAGAACTCAAGGTTTCCTCTTGGCCTGAAAGTTTTTGTGTATCAAAAATCTATGTTCAACTAAGAAGTGTTTTATTATTTACTGTCACTAATTGTTTGTAATAGAGTATTCCTATTGAAATATTTGGTGTAGATGAGAAAGTGCTGAATAATTGGGTATTACAATTAGTATGCTAAGTTTATAAAAAAAAACTGAGCTGATCCTGATGGCATGCTCTCATACGAGGAGGGAATTATTTAATGCTTTGGGTTTATATTCTTGTCTGAGAAAATGACAAGCCTTTCACTTTTCATTTTACAATTATATTTTGTATACTTGCTTGTATTTCAACAGATGGGCGCAAACCTTTTCCAATAAACCATGGGCAAACGAATGATGACACTTTTTTAGAGGTAGGAATTGAAAAAATCCTTTGTTTTTGTGCAGCTTGAACTTTATGCACTTCCAGGGTATGCAGTTGGGTGAGGGAAGGGATAAGAAGAAAAGGGCTTCAATTAGTTCTCAACCAGGAGTATTTCAGATTACCCATGCCATTACTTCTGTGTATAACCGAACATCTTAAGTGGCGGACAAGAGCTGCTTGAGCAGAAATCTTGTAAGGGTACCATACTCATAGATAAGGTTGCTTTTTTAATGTGCTACTCCCGGGGAGAATTCTGCACTACAAAATTAATAATTCTGTGTACAGTATTTTAAAATTCTGAGCAATTCTTAATATCATATTTGTCAAAATAGCATGATATAATCACACCAGTTTCAATTATTTTGGTAATTTAGTTCAAAATACCTGTCAGCAAGTAAGTCTATAACAATACAGACAGACACACATTCTTCCAGGAGTAGAGAGTTAAAGAAACCTCTACAACAAGCCAGTTCCTGCTTCTCTGCCTCCTCTCCCCCAGAACTCAGATGAGGGGCCAGACACATCCCCTTCCACCCAGAGCCCAGCCATGGGGCCCTCCCTGGCCTAGACACTCACATCTCCTAGTCCCCAGAGGCCAGTTCCCAGACATTCACAGAGCCTACCCTGCTAGACCCTAGGGATCCAGATGGAGAAACAGCCTGATGATACTTCACAGGCTTGCACAGAGTTTCGTGCGCACCACTACCTCCTTCCTTCAGGGGGTCCTGGGAACTGCAGCTGCTGGGAATCCTGCAGCTCCTGCCCCCTCCCCCGCATCCTTGTCTTCTATTTGTGAGCTGGGCTCTGCTGGGTCCAGTGGTCCTAGTGGCGCTGAACACCTCTGCAGCTCATTTGTTTGAGGTGGGGGGGAAAGGAAATTCTGCATGCCCATCATTAATTTCTACAAAATTCTGCATTAGGCAGTGGTGCAGAATTCCCCCAGGAGTACACTGTGCATAGTGATCTAACATTTATGGTCACTTTACATAACCTTTGGGGAAGCAAGAGGCTGGAGAGACCGAGGCTGCTTTCTTTAAGCTGTCCAAAGGCACTTTTTCTTAAATTACACACACTATATATAAAATGAGTGCGTATTCTCCTTTTTTATTCCTTCATGAGCCTCAAATTTTCTAACAAAAATAAAAAGCACTTTGTGATGCACCTTAGTATAGATTAAATACAGGAGTTATTTACGGACTTCCACTTTCCCAACGTACAGATTTGGTGATGTTGCTTAAGAGTTCAGTTACATCTTCAGGTGAAGGAGAAAACTTTCTGAACGCAACAGTACTACTAAAGACAAATGTGCAGAGAATTATCTAACTGCCTCATCTTTTGAAATGTAACCCATAATGTTCCAGACTGTTAAATGCAACTACTACATAAATCATCTTAGTTCTTGAAATTAAAGCAGTTGGGCACAGCAAATAATAATTAGCAGTGTTGACTTAGATCAGTAATTAATTCCAGTTCAGTTTGACACACTGGTAAAGTTTGTGCAGAAAGTGAAAGAATCATGAGGGACATAACTGCTGTAAATCACAGTTTCGATACTGTATTTAATTCATGTGCCATTTGCTTTCTTTGTTTTTAATAATAGTGTGTTTTATATAATAAGTAGTGATTGTGTGTTTTCATATCTTATTTTTTAAATAGGATGCAGTAGAAGTTTGCAAGAAGTTCATGGAGCGTGACCCAGAAGAATTAAGATTTAATGCGATTGCTCTGTCTGCAGCTTAATTATCCCATTTGGAAAAGCTGCACCACTAATCTATTGTAACAAAATAAAAATATTGCCCTATATTATGTACGACTTTTGATACTTTCACCAACATGTTGATGTCTGTGAGCATTATGTGGATTAAATCTTGAACTGGTCTCTATTGCATCTTGTTGCTTGTTCCTAAAGCAATTGTTTTGAAACAAAATCTTACATATACACATCAGATCTTTCTTGCACTTCCATCTTTCCTTTTAGTTATTCTGAATTATTCCCTGTGATATTTTATCCCAGTTCATCAACCGAGTAAAGAGTAGATAACCAGAAGACCAGAACTGAATGCACGCATTCAGACACATTTCAGGGAGTACATTGTATGTTGATGAACATCAATAGAGATGCGAAACGTAGAGCTCTTGGTTTTTCAAACTGTTTTCTAATGATAAATTAATATCAAAATAAATTAACATTAATTCACTTAAAGAACTTATTCAGGTCAGTCAGGAAATCAAAAAGTAGTTTTCATTAAAATATTTATAAATGCAAAGAGATTGAAGAGACTCATTCCCATAAAGTTACCATCATAGCTGTTTTTCTGTGATCCAGGCAGTTTAAGTACTGACATTACATAATAAACTTAATACTTGATCACAGTCTATAAGTACCTATAAGGGGAACAAATATTTGATAATTGGCTCGTCAACATAGCAGACAAAAGGGGAAACAAGATCGAATTGGCTGGAAATTGAAGCTAGACAAATAAGGCACAGGTTTTTTTAGAGAGTAATTAACTACTGGAACAATTACCAAAGTTGTGGTAGATTCTGTCACTGGAAATTTTAAAATCAAGATTGGATTTTTTCAAAAAGATATGCTTATTTCAAACATGAATTCAGTCAGGGAAGTTCTATGACCTATATTTTGCAGGAGGTTAAACTAGTTAATCATGGTGATCCCTTCTGGCTATATAATCTAGGACTCTATAAATTGGTGCTAACAGCAAATTAACAAAGTAAAATATTTTCTTCTCCAAGACTGATCCTTTTAATGAGTGTGCCCCCAAGTGATAATTAAAGCAAAAGCTTGTGTCATGTTCTTCCACAGATAGCTGTACTAAATATTTAGTACAAAACTGTCTGCAATCAAGACAGGTGTCAAGACATTTTTAAAAGGGTATTTTTGATTTATGGCCTCTATACACATTTTCTAAACACAAAAACACTGAAATCTACAAACCCTCTAGCAATCTGCTTTTCAACTGACAGTCAAATACGTGTAGGATGCTTTAAGGATGGTCTTTGGCTATTAAAGGATACAATATTGTAGGAAGCACATGTAGTAACATCACGCAGCAAACATCTACAGTTAAGGTTACCTGACACTTTACATTATAGACCACTGTTTTCATAACTTTGCCAAACTTTAGCATTTGGACTGAAATGTTTCCATGTCATGTGTCTGCTGCCTAACGCTGCCTTTTTTTGAAGTTTCAGCTTAAAAAATTCAGACACTTTCAAAAATAAGGTTAGGAAAAATACATCTTGAGAATGTTAAAATTCGTTGAGAAGCTCTAACAACAACTTCATGTTTTGGAACAAGGAGTTGAAAGCTGGTGAGAGGCATTCACCCTGTTGTCAGATGTGCCTTTTGCCATCCCTGTGAAAATTTACCAAAATCTGGACATGATACAAGCCTTTGAAAAAAACAAAAACCTCCTCAGTTTGCATATTCTTAATAGGTTTGTTAGAATTTAGTAGCTAAATATTCCTAAATTTACATCCAGACCTATCATGCTCCATCCCCCTGTGTGCTGACCACACTGCTCCTACACCATTCCCATATGTCCCTTTATGTTTCAACCACCATTCCAGGGGAGATGCTTCCATGCTGATGAAGGGTTCTGCTTGGTAACAATCCAAAACAATGCAGACCGACGCATGTTCATTTTTATTATCTGAGTCAGATGCTTCTTGCAGAAGTTTTTGTTTTGTTTTGTTTTTGTTGTTTTTTTGTGTGTGGTGGTTTGAGTTCTATAGTTTCTGAATCAGAGTGTTGCTCTTTTAAGACTTCTGAAAGTACGCTACACACCTCATCCCTCTCAGATTTTGGAAGGCACTTCAGATTCTTAAACCTTGTGTTGACTGCTGTAGCTATATTTAGAAATCTCACACTGGTACCTTTTTTGTGTTTTGTCAAATCTGCAGTGAAAGTGTTCTTAAAATGAACAACGTGGTGGATCATCATTGAACACTGCTACAACATGAAATATATGGCAGAACGCAGGTAAAACAGAGCAGGGGACATACCATTTTTCCCCAAGGAAGTCAGTCACAAATTTAATTAACACTTTTTTTTTTTTTTAATGAACATCATCAACATGGAAACATCTTCTGGAATGGTGACCAAAGCATGAAGGGGCATACAAATATTTAGCATATGTGGCACGTAAAGACCTTGCAATGCCTGCTACAAAAGTGCCATGCGAAAGCTTGTTCTAACTTTCTGGTGATGTAAATAAGAAGAGGGCAGCATTATTTCCTGTAAATGTAAACAAACTTGTTTGTCTTAGCGATTGGTTGAACAAGAAGTAAGACTGAGTGGAATGGTAGGCTCTAAAGTTTTAGATTGTTTTGTTTTTAAGTGCAGTTATGTAATTAAAAAGATCTACATTTGTAAGTTGCACTTTCACAACAAAGATTTCACTACAGTACTTGTATGAGGTGAATTGAAAAATATTATTTCTTTTATCATTTTACAGTACAAATATTTGTAATCAAATATACACTTTGATTTCAATTACAACACAGAATACAATATATATGAAAATGCAGAAAAACCCCCAAAATATTTAATACCAATTAAAGTTTATTATATTTAACAGTGATTAAAACTGTGATTAATCACAATTAATTTTTTGAGTTAATCGCATGAGTTAACTGCAATTAATCAACAGTCCCACTTATAAACTAAATCTAAGATTTATTAATAAAAAGTTTCTATGGTTAAAAGATTTAATATACCTACAGTAAAGTTCTTAGGTCAATTTCATAACAAATACGGTGAGGCTGCTGATTTGTAAAAGTCTTTCTGGAATCAGTTTAAAAGATTATAATCTAATAGATAGTCTGTGTGCAGAGTTTGTTCAGATTCTTTCATGAGAATTCCAGGGTGAATCCAGAGTAACCTGGAGAACTCAGTCTTGTCACTTAGACTGTCCCTGTCAAAGTTTAAGATGATCTAAGATAAAGAGGTCAGGCTTGAATCCTCCTTTATGGCTGCAGCAGCCATTGTCAAAGCATGACTATATTGTTGCTTTGAAGTGAATCTCTGTTTCCTATGCATCCATAGGTAACTAGTTGTATTCATTAGCATACAGGAATTAACCATTTAAACAGTTCACAGGTAGTTTACCATGTGGGGTTATACGTTTCAAAGAGAAATGAGGACAATAATATTGTTACACCACACGTTACAGTTCCATCTAAATCAGGGGTGGGCAAACTTTTTGGCCCAAGGGCCACACTGGGGTTCAAAATTATGCGGCAGGCCAGGTAGAGAAGGCCTCACCCCCTATCTGATCCCCACCCACCAGACTTCCCCTTTCAGAACTGCCAACCCATCCAATCCCCCCACCACCACTCCTTGTCCCCTGATCGCCCCCTCCGGAGACCCTCACTCTAAATGCCACCCAGGACCCTACCCCCTAAGCCCCCCCACTCTTAGTTCCCTGACTGCCCCCTCCTGAGATCCTCCACCCTAACCACCACCCCACCCCATATCTATGCCCCCTGCTGTTTGTGCCCAGACTGCCTCCTCCCAAGCACCCCCCCCCAACCACCTCCCCCGGGACCCTCCCCCAAATCCCCCTTGCTTACCTTCCAGCATTCCAGCGCTGGGTTCTGCGGCTTGGCCCGGCTGTGTCCAGGCCAGGAAGCGCATGGCCCCAGGGCTCCCTGCCCCAGGCTGGCACCTGGCCTCAGGAGCACTGGGGCGGCGCGGCATGCCACGCCATGCCTGATCCAGCGCCGGGCCGGGAGCGTGGGAGCCCCATGGCTGGCTCTCTGTGCCCAGTTTGGGCTGGCCCCTGGCCAGGAGCCCTGGGGCCCCATGGCTCCCGCACCACGCTCCTGAGCCAGCCCCGGAACAGGAGCCCTGGGGCCCCAAGGCGCCTGTCCCCCACCCAGGAGCGGAGCCCAGCGCGGCCCCAAACTCAGGAGCGCTGAGACTCCACAGCTCCCCGCGCTCGGCCAGGCCCTGGCCGGGAGTGGGACCCTGGGGCACGCCATGCTCAGCCCGGCCCCCGGCCCACGAAGAAGTTCGTGGGCCGGATAAAAATGACCAGCAGGCCACATGGGGCACGCGGGCCATAGTTCGCCCACCTCTGATCTAAATCCTAATATCCCTTTTGGATCTCTGAATCAATAGAATACAGTCATGAAGCATTATGAGACAGAAACAGAACTTTAGCATCTATAAGCTAATTAAATCACATTGTTAAATTTCTAACAAAATATAGGTAAATGTAGATAACTACAATTAGCATCTACCCTTTGATTATCTAACAATATAAGCACATGTATTAAAGTTTGTAGTCCACTTAACATGGCTTTGATAACTATCTGCAAGGAATGGCCCCATTTATCATTGCAATTAACCCATTGTTAAGTTGGTATGGGTCATACACTGTCAGTGTCACAGCATACTTTGTACGAAGATTATTAAATAGTGTAGGGTGTTAATACAGGGGTACATCTGTCATAGTGTGGTATCATCTTCATTGTTTATTACCCCTAGTTCCATCCTGATCATACATTTCACTCAGATTGTGAAAGAAAACTGTTCTGCCTTTTTCATTGGTAGTGAAATCTGAAATGGCTACCTGCTCAGCCAGAAGTCATGCTACAGAAATGTGTCATAGGCGCCGACTCTGTGGGTACTCTTGGGCTGCAGGCCGTGGCAGCCAAGCTCCCCTCACCTCTTGCCCCATCTCCTCCTTCTCTTAGCACTCCACATCCCCGATCTTTCCCCTACCTCCCAGTGCTTGCCCCCGTCCGCAGCCAAACAGCTATTTGAGAGTGTTACCATGCTCTGGGAGGCAGGGGGAAGAGCAGGAATATGGCATGCTCAGGGGAGGAGGCAGGGCCAGGGCAAGGATTTGGGGAAGGGCTTGGAATAGGGGCAGGGCAGGGATGAGAAGAGGTGGGGCAAGGGCAGGGGTAGGGGCAGGGTCTTATGGATGGGGTGGAGTAGGGATGGCTCCGGGGACAGAGGGCATCAACCACTCACGGGAAAGAGGGAAGTCAGCACCTATGAATATGTCATGTAGCACAAGAACATAATGATTTTAGTTGTAATGGTACAAAGCCTCTATTCCACGAAATTGCTTTGCAACAGAGAACTATCAGGAGTATGGACTCTGTAACCACCATGTGTGACGTATTTCCAGTGGGTGACAATACATTACCTGAATCCATACATAGATTACTACCTCTCATTTCATTGTCCAGAGCCAATGGTAAGTTTAAAGTTAAACACTTTGGACTTTCAGTTTCCATTACTGTAACAGCTCTGTAATAGTTATACTTTTTTCTCCTGTACCATAATTTTTGCACTATGCTGCATGTAATGTAACTGGAAGAGACATATTAGTAATAATTATAAATATTACCATAACCAAAACACCACAAGCAGGTGAACTTCCCTTTAGAAAGCCTAAATTCTGAGAGTAGAAAATTTGAAGATGCTTCAGCAAACCTAGAGAATACTCTGTGCTGGAATTTGTTCCATTAATCAATGTCCCTAAATTCTGACACATTGCTTGTAGCAATTTTGACCTTAAGGTATTTAGGGCCTCTGCTGCTATGACCCTAAATCTTGTTTCTGACTTGATGCCTGAGTGATGCTACTTCTATTCAGTTCAGTATGGCACAGGTCAAGTGTAGGAGCCATTTGTTCTTCTTTTACTGCTTGCTGCAACAAAGGTTAAAGATATTCCTAGGGGTTGAAACAGCTGAGTTTCTGGCTAGGTCGTATTCTGGTCCTTCTGGTAAAAATTTACCTCTAGATGGCGTTACCTACTTGATTCCACTCATTCCTGAAACTCCCTGTTGTATCCTCTCTGTTAGTTGCTGAAACCATAATCTTACCCTATGTTTTAAGGCACCTTTGCCTCAAGATCCTTTGTTTGTCCTATTAGGGTGGTGTCAATGCCAGCTTCTTTCACTATTCAAAATCTCAGGATATATAACTGCTATTGCACTGTGTTCTCAATGTGTGATGACTGGGATGGAATTGCCTTTACCTCTTAAAATGGCAACCCAGTTGTTCTGTGGTGAGTGTTCTTGGGAGATTGTACGGTGGCACTCTCCCAAAATAGTTGCTTGGGAGGATATGGGCAAAGATAGCATGTCTGGTTTGCCAGCAAAGAGAAAGTGTCCAACATACAATATAAAAGGCAGCTTGATCCAAAAGACTGACAAAATGGTCTTTCATTGAGTGAGAATTTCAATAAAGAAAAGAAACCTTTAAAAAAATAAACAGATGCAGATATTTCTACTTGGTTTACATGTGCAAATTATCGGTCTTCCCATTACAGACCTCTTCTGTTCACTGAGCTTGAAATAAGGGAAATTGACACATCAGGTAATTGTCTATTAACGCCTCATTTTCTACTAGCTCCTCTGTTACCATCATAAAAAGTGTCCGTGAGAAATGTTGCCTGTGTGTCTAAAACCCTGATCCAGTTTACAGCCAGAGATCAAATACATTTTGTGGAGCAGCCAAAATTACATTTATAATTATGACCCGTGGATTAGGATAATTTTCTATCCTTAGTGAAGTTGCACCAATACTAGTCAAACAGAAGCATGAGTGGATATGCTAAAAATCCAATTTGTCCATTCATAGATTTGAATGTAAGGGATCAGATGTCATAATAGATGATATATTAGAAAGAAGCTCATAATAGCTTGAGGCAGGCAATTTGTTTTTTTCCATATGCAACTGAGTGAAATCCAAGTATGCTTTTTACAAGCAAACATATTTCAGTAAAAATGTTTGGAATTTCTCTCTCTTCTAAGAATAATATTGTGCCTCTAGTATACTTTCATTTACGTATACTGCAAAAACTTTTATCTAAGGACATTTTACTGCTTTCAGACTGGCAATACTATCATGAGTTAGTCTATTTGTTAACAATAGGAGCTGAGGATTCATAGTACTTTGTAGGATCTAGCTTCAATTTCTTACTATTTATGCCTGGTTTGCAACTAAGTTCTTGGTGTACTTAAACCTTGATGGATGTGCAGCATTCTGTCAGCCACTGGCAAAATATGAATAAGATACAACACCAATTAAACTATTTTTGCTTATAAAAAACTATTTAAATGTGTAACTGAAAATTAAGTGCAAACATTAGCATACATGTAATTTTAAGGTAATTTTAAATGTCAGGAAATTTCAAACGATGCTTCAAAAGATTGCACATTTTCTAATGGATACAGGGCTTTAAATCATACCACCATTCCACATACAGACCTCCCCTTTACCCAGATGAACATGTTTTCTGATACAATGGTAGATTTGCAAATTGCTCCACAACATTACACTAATGATTAAGTGTATGAAATATAACAGATTAAAGAAATGGAAAATGTCCACTCAGGACTGACTTTAGGGGTGGACAGGCTGGGTGGTGTCCCAGAGTCTGCTCCAGAGGATGCCGTGTGCAGAGTTTGGTACCTGAGTCCAACCTGATAACCCAGAGCCAGCTGGGCTTACAAAGACACCCAGGCAGGTGAGCAGAAGCACCTGGAGAGGGCAAAGGAACCCGAGCTGCAGGGGGGCAGTTGGACAAACAACCAGGTGGCTCCTGTGGAACAGGGATGCTGGACTTCCCCCTACTCCTCTGCCCTGTGCAGCTGCTGCTCCTATTCCTCATCTTCCTTCTGGCCAAGCTATACTTAGATTTCCAGAAAACCTTTGACAAGGTCCCTCACCAAAGACTCTTATGTAAATTAAGTTGTCATAGATAAGAGGGAAGATCCTTTAATGGATTGAGATTAAAGGACAGGGAACAAAGGGTAGGAATAAATGGTAAATTTTCAGAATGGATTAGGGTAATTAGTGGTGTTCCCCCAGGGTCAGTTCTAAAATCAATCCTATTCAATTTTTTCATCAGTGATCTGGAGAAAGGGGTAAACAGTGAGGTGGCAAAGTTTGCAGATGGTACTAAACTGCTCAAGATATTTAAGACCAAAGGAGACTGTGAAGAACTTCAAAAAGATCTCACAAAACTAAGTGATTGGGCAACAAAATGGCAAATTAAATTTAATGTAGATAAATATAAAGTAATGCACATTGGAAAAAATAACACCAACTATACATACAATATGATGGGAGCTAATTTAGCTACAACTAATCAGGAAAAAGATCTTGGAGTCATCGTGGATAGTTCTCTGAACACGTCCACCCAGTGTGCAGTGGCAGTCAAAAAAGCAAACAGGATGTTAGGAATCATTAAAAAAAGGATAGAAAATAAGAAAGAGAATATCTTATTGTCCTTATATAAATCCATGGTACACCCACATCTTGAATGCTGCATACAGATGTGGTCTCTTCATCTCAAAAAAGATATGCTGGCATTAGAAAAGATTCAGAGAAGGGCAATTAAAATGATTAGGAGTTTGGAACAGGTCCCATATGAGGAGAAATTAAAGAGACAAACACTTTTCAGCTTGGAAAAGAGGATACTGAGAGGGGATATGATAGAGGTATATAAAATCGTGAGTGGTGTGGAGAAAGTGTATAAGAAAAAGTAATTTATTTTGTCCCATGATATAAGAAATAGGGGTCACCAAATGAAATTAATGGGCAGCAGGTTTAAAACAAATAAAGCGAAGTTCTTCTTCACACAGCACACAGTCAACCTGTGGAACTCTTTGCCTGAGGAGGCTGTGAAGGCTAGGACTATAACAGGGTTTAACAGAGCACTAGATAAATTCATGGAGGTTAAGTCCATTAATGGCTATTAGCCAGGCTGGATAAGGAATGGTGTCCTTAGCCTCTGTTTGTCAGAGGGTGGAGATGGATGGCAGGAGAGAGATCACTTGATCATTGCCTGTTAGGTTCACTCCCTCTGGAGCCCTGGCAGTGCCCACTGTCAGCAGACTGGATACTGGGCTGGATGGACTTTTGGTTTGACCCAGTATGGCCATTCTTATGTTCTTGTGTTATGTTCTCACTAGAAGCATCCTGTCTGCTGTGCAGAGCAGCGGGGGTGGAGGGGAGGGCTGATGTCAGAGTGTGCCCCTTCCCCTGCCTATGTACCCAGTCTCCACTGAGCTTGATGGCAGGACAGAGGGGAACCTGCCTGTGCGGCTGCCTCTCCAGATCTGGAGTGGAAGCTGCCAGTGGCTGCTGGTGTCTGAACAAGCCTTCAGGCTCCAGACTCTGAGTGCTTTCTTAGAAATATGGCATACTGACACACTCAGGTACATACACACTCACTCAGGCACACCACACACTGTCTCTCACTTGCACACACTCTCACACATGCATGCTCTCTCAGACACTCCCTCAACACACTCTCACATGCACACAATCTACGTCACACATTCCCCTCAACAGACACACTCATATGCTCTCTTGCACACTCCCCAACACACACACACTCACAAACATGCTCTCTCACACATATGAATGCCCACACTTTCCCAACACTCTCACACTGTCTCACTTACACTCTCCCAAAACATGCATTCACATGCTCTCTCACAAACATGCTCTCTCACACACACATGCATGCTCACACACACTCTCCTAAAACATATACACTCTCTTGTACACAGTCCTCCCGACACACACTATCTCTCTGACATGCACTCTTGTATTATTATTGTTGTTGTTACTTCTTGGTATTTCCTTTCAAAATGTGCAGTGCACATATATTCTCTGTAATTTTATTCTTTCAAAGTTCATAAAAGATTACACTACTATTATTTACTTTATTTTTTGACTGGTCTGTGCATTTCATAATTTTATTTCTCTCTTATGCTTAAATTTAATTATTTGAATAGTGAATTCTAAAATGCCTCACATATCCTGTCCTGGCTGGAGTAATTATCATTATTACTTTTATTACCATATTGTGCTTTGTCATTCATTATTTAAACAGTACAATCAACTAATAGTATCCTTCTAGAAAGTAAATTTAGCTTGTACAAACCTTAGCAGTGCCAATTTAAAAAAATTAGCTAAACACATAACTTTAGACACTAGGAAGATGAAGGTTGCTTATTTTTGAATTGTATTTTGAGTTATATCTGTAAAATAACTTAAAATTTGTACAAAAATAAATGTGGTTCCAAGTCTGATACTAATAGTAATGATGGAGTCAAATGTTAGTGAGTCACGTACACAATTGTGATCAGTAAACATAAATGCCAAAATAATTAGAATTAATTCCCTTTTCTTAATAAAAGAATAATAAAATCCTTAATTGAATATGTTAAAATTATGTGAATATGTTTTAGTGGAGTGAAAAACAATGGATTAAAATAGAGTAGATAATGGCAGTAACACAGAGTGTACCAGAGAAAGTAAGCCAATTTTATTTATATTAATTTATCTCTACTAAAGATAATGTACAAAATGTCAAATTTGTGTTTCTGATAGCTGTGTTAAAGCTCCAGAACTGATACTTTAAGGTTTGGGATTGGGCTATCTTCCTGTATTATCTGCTGGTTGTTCTAAATTTACATATTAATTTAAAATATGGTTTAATTTGTGTTTGTATATATATTTTCCCTTTCCTTCTATAGGAATTAGACACAGTGCTTCAGTCAGCTAATTTCTATGTTGTTTTCTGTAAAAAAACAACAACTAGTTTTCAGATGCTTAAGAAGCCCCTGGAATCACAGATAAAGTTGCCCCCCCAATCTGAAATGGCACCCCTTGTGAGTCGGGAGTGGCGGTCCCAGGATACTGGAATCTTGCCTCTGGAGTCTTTACCTTTGTGCCTTTGGAGACAACACAAGAAGTGACTGACATAGAGACAATACAGAAGGCCGCCCCCTTCCCTTTGGACTGCCACAAAAGTTCTTATTCTCTCCGATTCAACAGGAATAACCATTGCAGACTGTATCCAAGTAACACTACCCTGGCTCCCACTGCTGATCATTGACATGGGCCTTAGCATCTACACTAAGGAGAGGTAGGAGAGGTTGCTTTTGGGGAGAGTGGGCCAGGGCTTAACAGTAGCTAACAACTGAGCACCATTTCATGGGAAAGGAACCCAGACAAGTGACCCCTGTCTGGAGCCCTGCCCCACAGGGCCTGGGCGGAGGGGAAGTGGGGATTTGTTTGGCCAAGGAGGCAGCGGCACACCCCTGCTCTTAGGAAAGATCCCCGGTTCTGTGGCTGTCCAGGCAGCGCAGGGGAAGCGGAGGGTCCTTTTAAGGGCTTTAGGAGAAAGAGGCGCCCTGTGCCTATAGTAAAGTGCAGGGCCCTCAGGGTTTCTCCACCTGGGCACTCGTTTGAAGGTGGGGTGGGGGGCAGAGAGGGCTCCTTGCCGGGCTACTTCGGGAGCCAACCTCGCGAGCCCGTTCCCTGCCCCCGCGGCGCGGAGAGGGGGCGCTGCGGGGCACCGGCGGGGGTGGCACAAGCAAGGTGCCCAGGCGAGGCCGGCGCGGCCTTCGGGGGCGCTTCTTCTACCTGCCGCCAGGTGGGGCGGGGTCCCGGGAGAGGGAGGGACGCCTGGAGCCAGGGCGTGAAGAGCGGAGCCGCCAGACCGCGCCGCTGCGGCGGGGGCGAGTCGTGGCAGGTAAGAGCCGCGCGGGGTTCGGTCCCCGCTCGGCATTTGCGGCCGGCGAGCGGCGCCGGGACGTGCAGCTGCCGGGAGCTCTCCCCGGTGCGTGGTGCGGGCTGGGGGGCGCGCAGCCAGCCGGGGCCCCGCTGCTCCGGCTGTGCGGGGAGCCCCTTCGCCTCCCCCAGCCCCGGCCTTTCCGGACACTCATCCCCGGGGGCCGCGGGCGCAGCGAGGTCGTTCCCCCTCGGAGAGGAGCCGGCGGCTCGCGGCCCCGGGGCTGGACGCCAGAGGCTGGCTGACAGTCGGCGGGGGGGTGCTGCCGATCGCCGGGGGGGGGGGAGAAATACTGTTCAACCAAACTTCCCGCCCTCTTCGCAACCCCCCCTCCGTCCCCCGCCCCTCGCTTGGCCGCCTCGGGGTGACTCGTGTTTGGTCTCGAGACAGCGGCGTCTTCACATTCTTGCGGTTTTCGGAGCCTCCCCAAACTCCCGGGCAGGGGGCGGGGAGGAGCTGACGGGCTCGTTCAAAAGCCCGAGCGGAGCGCCGGAGGCCGGCTCCGCGCTCCAGTCCCACCGGAGCGGCGGCGTTGCTGGGGGTTGCCCGCTGATCTCTCGCTTCCCCCCCCCCACACCCCTTTTCTCCAGCTTCCCAGCCATGGAGGGGCGAGAGGATGCCGAGGGCGGCTGCGATGGAGCTTTTGCCGAAGCTCAGAGATGGGTGGAGGTGAGCGGATTTTGTTTTAATTGTCTCGGTCGATGGCTCCGCTTTATAGTGTGGGTCTTACACACTAGCTCCAAACATTCCCCGGAGACCTGTGGACTCCCCTGCGCTGATAAGGCGCCGTCCAGCGCGGATGGCGCTTAGGTGCTTGTAAACTTCAGTGTCCGTCCATCTCTGACTGCTGGAGAAGGAAACGCCCCCAGCTCGGCAAGGTGAAGTTATCTCTGTCCACGCGGCTTAGGTTTGTTTTCCACTGATGCTGGCTGGGGCGTTTCAAAGGAAACAATGGGGGCCACATTCTTTCATCAGGGAAGCTGATGAGCTCAAAGCCTGTTGGGCGGGGGAGGCTGCATCTGTGGGCAGCACTGAGGTGGTCTGCCCCGCTTCGTTTGTGAGGGCTGCGAGTTCAGAGCAAGTAACTGAAGGGAATCTGCGGTGGAAAGCGGAGTGTTTTATAGTTGTTTTTATATAGTTATGTTATTAACTGTACTATTAATTTTAAACATATTTAAAAATCTGTTGTTAATAATATAATAACTAGCGGGTCGTTGAGGGAAGCTTGGCCTGCAAGAGACTTGTTTACAAACTTTCTAACTTCATGAATAGGTGCGGTGGATTATGTGTACAATGTGGTGTTAAAAGCTTCCGTGCCTCATAACCATTTAAACTTAAATAAATAAATAAATCCCTGCATTAAAGGCTAGCAGGGCTTTACTCCTGTAATGACCATTTACAATTTTGTGATTACTTTTTTTTTTAGTTCTTTTCCTGGGACAGCTTGTTCTAATCACCCCTGGTAGTCTCCCAGAAATTATGGGTAACCTGTGTCTGTGTGAGTTGTAAACCCTGGTTCTTGGTTAACAGAACTTGTTTATGTATAGGCTGATAGGCTAGAGAAGTTCTGCTGTGTCTGTTGCCGCTGTACTAAACACAGTGTGTAAAGGGAGGGTGGTTCAGTGAGTGATCTATAGTGTGCATAGTGCTAGTGTGAATTACAGTGTGTAATGTGATTGGTATAGTTTGTCCCTGATATACAATTGCATGGTATGTGTTCAAGGCAAGTTACTATTTAAGACGAGTACACTAAGTTTAGTGCATTTCTGTAAATTTTAGAGAGACTAATACTCTGGCTCAATCTTCAATCATTTTGTACGTTTTTATAAAGAACTTAATTTTTTTAAGTGTATATAGCAACTTAAAATTTTTTAGTTGTACGCATGCTTCACCATTCTTGATTTTTAAAACTAAATAGTCAAAGAAACACCTTTATTTTTTTTCCTTTTGCTTATTCATCAAGTCCTGGGTTTAGGATTCTCTCTTTCCTGTTTGCAAATTGATGACATCTTGTGCCTAAGAACTGTGCAGGGATTGCAGAGAATTATCAACTCAGGGCATGGCAAGTAAATGGCACTTCTGTACTTCAGCTTTAAGAATAGTTATTTTAAAGTCAGTGCAGTTTATACCTGACATTAACTAACGTAAACCAAAAATATATTTGAAGACCTAACTTTTTTTTTAAAAAAAATCCATTTAACATTGGCTAGTCCAGGCATTGGCAACCTTTCAGAAGTGAGCCTTCATTTGTTTACTCTAATTTAAGGTTTTGTGTGCCAGTAATACATTTTAACATTTTTAGAAAGTCTCTTTCTGTAAGTCTATAATATATAAATAAGCTGTTGTATGTAAAGTAAATAAGGTTTTAAAATTAAGCTTCAATTAAAATGCAGAGCCTCCCAGACCAGTGGCCAGGACCTGGGAAGTGTGATCAATAGGTTGCCTACCCCTGGGCTAGTCATACCAATCCAAAAAGTCCTGGTAGCAAGCAGAGAGGATTAGCAATGGTACTTCTTGCATAATATAAAAACAGAGCTTTGAACTTCTGTTTAGCTTGTGTGATGTAATATAAATAGATTTGCTTCTGAATTATGAATTCTTTATTAATTTATTCTTTAGCACTTAATAATCTGACCTGCCTGGATAACATTCAGATTTTAAAATATAAAACATTTTCAACACCTTTTATTATAACCTATTTAAAAAATAAAATGAATCCTTTTGTGTTCAGGGCAAATGTAAATTTAAATGTATTTACTTTGAAATTCAAGCTTTGCTTTAAACTGATTATAGTCTTTTTTTGCCATATGTTGTTTTTAATTAAATCCAGTTACAAAAAATACCCAGAAGTCACTTGGTACTAGTAACTTTGGCTACGTCAATTAACTTTTCTCTTAGACATTGGCCCTGTAAACTTTCCTAACAAGATAAACTTTCAATAATATTCCAGTATTATGTTAACCCACACTAGGGAACTTTAATGTACACCAGCAGGCCAGTTACACAGGTCAGTTACCACGTAACATGCTGGTGCACGTTAGAATTTACACCCATCTAGTGTGTATTGCTGCACTGTGTAGACAAGCCCTAAGATCTGAAACTTGTTGCGTTTGGTTAAGATAACATTAATCTATTTGAAAGTAACATTTCAAAATAGATCAACCTTGGATACTGTTGGGTGCTCTGCATTTCTGAAAATCAGGCAGGTTCACAAATATGTATCCAGGAACCTCTAGTTAGGCTTCTCTTTTTGAATATCTTGCCCACAACTTTAATAATTTTCTTGCCGTTTAAACTTAGTTTCTTTGTTAGAAATGATTGCTTGCTTTGAGGCATTTTTTTTCACTTTGCAAAGCGAAACCTTTTAACGCTGGAAGAAGATAAAGGGATACAAACAGTAGCTACTTTGTGTCTCTCTTAAAAAAAGAGAACTTTTTTGTAAACTGCAGTTTATTGCCCTTTGCGGTGAGTCCTGCATTAGCTGAGATTTCAGTACTTCTGCTTTTGGCATAATCTTTTTATATGTTGAGGAGAAGAAGAAAGGAGTTTAAGGTAATCAGTAGTGTTAATGCTAGTAAGGGGAAGAGGTCACTTTTTAATACTGTGTAACAGTTTATTCATTTAGAGCAGGCCTGCACAACTTGGAAAGCAGCGAGGGTCATATTACTGCAAAAAAACCAGCTGCAGGCCGAAAAGCCCCGCCCTCATCCGCTTCCCCCCACCCCACTGCTTGGCTTGCCCCACCTCTACTCACTCCCCCGCGGGCCGCACAATGAGCCCATGTGGGCCGCACGTGGCCCTCGGGCCACATGTTGTGCAGGCCTGATTTAGAGTGCAGGCCTTGTCAGTGAAGGACACACATTTCACCAAGTGCAATTTTCAATGAAATCTGGACAGAGTTCTATGTTGTAAAGTATTTCTTTGCTGAGCACAGAATTCAGTATTCCAGTAGAAGATGTTTTTGGAGCTTCATATTTTTCTCAGTGGCAAAGAATAGTTTGTATGAGCACAAAATGGAAACCACTTTCAGGCATCCTTATGCAGATAATTTTCCAAACCAGAGCACAGTAGAGCATTCGGTTTATAGATCATTACAGCTGAGACCTCTGAAGTCCCCTGAATCTATACCATAACAGCCATTGCCAGTCAAGACTATAAAAAGCTTGGTTTTCATTTCACATCTTGGTTGGGTAGGTGAGAGCCAATTGCAGTTAGCATAAATTCATGATGTGAGAAACACCATCTTCAAAATATTATTACAGTGGGGTAGAGGTATCTCTTCCTAAGAACAAGGTCACACAGCAAGCGTATGGCAAAGACAGGAATAGAGTAGAACTCTGCTCTCTTAATATCCTGAGCTTTAACCACAAGACCATCCTTCCTGTTTTCTAACTAGGAAATAATCTGAATAGCTCTACTTCTGTTGAACTCAGTAGGGTTTCTGAGATGCCTGCTACTGTAAGGATAGCCTAAGAGGGATCAAAGGATTGTACTAAGTTTGATAGCTGCAAGCTTAGAACTCTTTATTCTCACATCTTGAAGCAATGAGGAAGGAAACAGCCTCCCTCCCCAACCTAAAAACTCTTTCCAATGAATCTGGGTAGAAAAAGATACCTACTTACCACCATAGATGGTAATGTACAGGGAGTGAGCCTATGGTTTGCCCCTCAAAGATTTCAGAAGGAAGGCTGATTTCGGATTGCTAATGACTCCATTAGAGTACATGCAGGTAAAGCAGTGGAGATATCCATTGTCTTATAAAACTACAATTTTATTTGAGTTTCACATTTGAAATGAAACCAACTCTCCAGGTGAATTTCTCAGTTTGAAATTGTTTGTTGAAATAATTTGAATCCTAACCAGCAAAGGTCAAGTATTATTTGCACTGCGGGTCTCTAACTAGAGTACAATGGGTTATTTTATAGTAGTAAATCTCTACTTGGCAGTACTCCATGCAGATCTTGGGGGACGGGGGATTGTTCTTTTTTAAAAAAAAAAATCATCACAGTGGCTTATGTAACCTGTAGATCTGACACAACTTTAACTGATCCACTTAAGCGAACATAGATGGTAGGCCAAGAAACATTCAGCATTGCAAAATGTCAGGGGACCTCTTGTGACCCATGTATATGGAGTTTTTCCCTCACTAATCAGTGGAGCTAGAGTTCTAAAAATAGTCACATGGTTCTGAGAACTATTAACTGGGTTTGTTAGATGCCTAGTCACCAAGAATGTTAGAGTTATAAGAAAGATCAGTTCTGTGCTACACTTCTTGGGCAGGAGTATTGCAATTTTTTGATGATGTAAATTTAGTGATCTAAAATTCTATTTTGGAATACTTTTTATACATCTATCTTAAAACAAAATCCTACATATTTCATTTCAGAGTTAGTGGCAGAATGTTCCATCTTGAGGAGTGAACTTACTCATTAAAAGATTACCAGCGTTATTTAAAATAACCTTTCAATTTGGGCATACTGTTTAAGGATTGAGTCCAATGAAATGGTCGCTTAACATGTGGTCACCAAATGACTTTGTGGAAGTTGTTATAAAGTCAGCATGTCTACTGTATATTTTTATGGCTTCTGCCAATGCAGTAAAGATGACTAGCTGGGATGTATTTCCTGCATTTGCTTAAAGGTCTTCCATCACCCATTCTTTTCAAGCACAGATCTAATATATACAGTCTGGTTCAACAGATGGGACAAATGAGTGTAGAGATGGTAGGCATTCCTGTCTCATTTCACTACCTAGGAGGAACATGATCTGAGCAGACTATTTGTTACCTCACTTGTGCTAACCACGGTGAAAAGGTTTTGCTTGGCTCCAAATAAAGTATGCCCAGGTTGCGCGCTAAAAGCCCATCAACCTCCCAAATGTTTTCGGAATGGAACTGTATAATTGAAAAGTAAAAACTGTATGTTGTGCTGCCTGTACTATAGCTATTATTGAGTGATTCTGTGATCAAACCATAAAACCTGGGTGGGCTTGTTTCTGGAGACCTTTTTATAGCTGTGCTGTCAAGTCTTGGCTGAGTTCTTAATGTCCACATAAGGGATGGATTTAAGCCTCTATTAAGTAAAAGCATCAATATTTCATTTTTGTGTGTGTGTAGACTCTTGGCTATGGGTACGTACATGGAATAAATCTAAACTTAGACAATTAAGGGATGAACATGGACTGCCATTGCAATATATACATAAAGTAAATATTTATAGTAAATAGTGATGAAAATGAAATAAAATTTTAAAAGTAACTTTACTCTGATCTATTCAAAACTATGAAAGTGACTGCCAAGAATTTCGTACAGCAGAGATGGTAAAAATATTTTAGAAGATGATAGCTCAGCTCTTCTTACAATTAGCTGAAATTCTCTCTTCTCAGTAATGCAGTGTCCCAGTGCTGTGTGTGTTTGGAGGTGTATCGGGGGAACTATTGGGATAGTAATTTTTGTTTGAGAATATAAAAATATTTTAGTTAATTGATAAGATTTTTTTTTTACACTTTAGTCAGGATTCTGTATAATTGTTGCTTGTCTTATGTGTGCGTATAGAACTTCAGTTGAATTTTCAATGCTTCTCAGTAGGTCTTGCAGACACACATTTGTTTTTTATTCATGATAATAGTTGTCTTTGTATTTTTGGTATTGCTCTGAAATCTTACCACCAGATGCTAACATTCAGCATTTTAGGAAGATTTCCTAAAACTGCTGAATATCACTAGCTGTACATCTACACTTTCTAATAACTGGGATATGTAACATTCTTTAGTTGATCTCTTGGACTAGACTGTGTTTAGATTTACTTGTTGCTTTCTTCTGTTCTGAGTTACAGTTAGCCAAGCTACCAGCTACAGTCAGTCATGGAACTATTATTACTCCTCTGCTTCTGTGTTTTTGAACTGTGACCTGAACCTTTCACCAGCTTTGTGGGGCCACTTATTTTCCTTGCACAGTTCAGGAGTGAACAGACATCAGATAATATATTCCATACTCAAAGTGCTCTTGTTAGTTTTTTCGACGCTGGAATAAATTCCTTCATGTAACTCCTTTTTCTCTATCAAACATTTTTCATCCAAAGTTTTGAAGTTTTTAATGAGCACTTGTGTGTATTATATTTAATATAACCTTCTAGAGTTGTGGAAAATGTGTGGATTCTATTGTGTTATAGAAACCAGACACATTCCAGCTGTTCCTCGTAACCACCGCTCCCTTCCTCTAGACTTCCTTATTGCAGCAAAGTAATCTGCTGGAGAACAGGAGTAAAAGGCAAAAGTGGTTATGAAATATAGGATGTAGGAGAAACTTTTTCTAAAAAACATAAAAACTGGAAAAGTTAGTTAAGTTGCTGTTATGTAAAAACCACCAATATTCAGAGAATCAATATGCTACAAATACTTCTGTTAGTTTAAGCAAATGTACTTCAAATATCCTCTAAGATTGGAGGAAATTGTTTCAGGAAGCTGTTTCTGTTTTGGGATCCTTGCACATTGTCATTTTAAAAATACCTGGCTTTATTGGACTATAATGTATACTCTTATTTTAAGCAGGGTTTTTTCCTTTACTCTTTTTTGGAATTCTGTAAGCAACAGTGAGTGTAGCTAGTGCTAGCAGCTCATAATGAATAGGAAAATCTAAGATTTAACTTTGGTGCAACCCACGACACATTAATCAAGTAGGTGCTAATTTTGGTTGATACTTGGCTATAAATCTTATTTTTTTTCTCTCTTCAGTGTCCTGGAAAACTACTGTTTTAACCTTCCTGCATTGTTGTTTTGAGTGTGGGGTCTGAAGTACTTGGTGTTCTCTAAAGGATAAAATCATTATGAGGGTCAGCCTGTTTGATATTGAGTGTGCTGTGTGTTGTATTTTTATAGCAGCCAACTGGAAGGGCCTTAGCTTATTCTCTGGAGAGAATCTGTGATATTTTAATTGTAAATAAAGCTGGTATACCGTTCTGAGGAAAATGCCTCTTTATTCCATTAACCAAAAGAACCAGTCTGGGAGTCTTTAAGATCGGTGGCATCTAAAATGGGAACATAAAATTTATTAGATGAATATTTTAAGATGATTTATATTGTTGAAGCTTTCTGAAGAATAATAGATTCAAGGTATTATTATTCCAAAACTCTCAAAGCATCTGATTCGCTTATAAATTGGCTTCAGCTATGGCAAAAGTTGAGTTACTGGATTTTTCTTTTTTTTTTAACCAGAATCCCTTTCTATAGGAAATGATACATTCTTCTATCTGGCTTGCTGATTCTGAATGGAATTTTTTCAAGGGCCTCAGATCTAGTCATCAGTCTCCTTTGCTACTCTTCATTATCAATACCTCCTTTATTTTTACATACATTTTTGGAATATTTCAGAAATATTAAATAGAATTTGTGTAAATTACCATTCTGAATGGAAGCTTATTACAACTGATTGGAAAGTGGGTTTCTCCCTCCCCCCACCCTAGGGAAACCTTTAACATGTTTTTTCTTAGCAACCAAAAATTATTGGTTTACTGATGGGGAGGGGGGGATCAATTTTCAATTCAAACAGATGCTTTCAGTGGAAACATTGTCCTAGAAAAATATTTAATTTGCTCAAAACCACATTTTTCGTTGAAAAATTTTGAAAAAAGTCTTATTTTTAGATTTTTTTTCTCAGTCCAAAGACTGAAGCTTGGAAAACAGGAATGTCCATCTGTGTTTTTTATTTATATGAAGAAGGCTCTGTAATTATGAGCTACATAGGAAACAAAACTCAGCAGAGAGATAATGAAAAGGAAGAAGGCATTACTGTGGCAATAGCTCTCCCTGCTGCTCTACATGTATGCTCAGTGACAGGTAGCCTCTCAAGGAGCATTATATAACCAACCAACATAATAGTGCTTTGGATTAGTGCACCAGCAACTAGTGTTAAAACAGATGAAGGTTCAGTTCTGGAAGTGGCAATTTATTACATTAATTTGTCACATTTCAGTGGAGATGGTTATTCCAGCCTCAGAGATCTCTGGTGATGACTCATTTAAACATGTTCTCTGCCCTCTATATGCAAACAAAGAGACTGAATTCTCTATCATGTATTGCAGGGTGTTGAGGTAAGGACTAGTCTCCCATGCACGGGAAGTAGCAGGATATCAAGAGGGAAGGGAGAAGTCTGAGAGAGAGGTGAAATCAGATTAGCTTAGACAAGTAAATTTTCCCCCTAGAATCCCCGTGCTTTATTTCAGTCACTTGGACTGCTTATTTTGTATGGGAGGTGATTGAGTTTAAATGTTTTCAGAAGCACATTAAAAAAAATACTTCACATATTACTGCAATACTAGATTCATGCTTGGCTGCATGTCTACTGTATTTTGAGTCCTTGGTCACAACTGGCATATAGTTGCAGCGTGTCTCACTTCCTCCTATTATTTCAGGCGTATAGTGGGTAAACAGTGAGAGATCGGGAGGGACATACTTTACAGATGTTAAAACAAGGACAAAGTTTGAATTTGCATAAGGGAATACAAATATGGTGAAGGCATTTATAGAGGGAGTGACATGATCTGAACAACAAGCGAGGGAGATTAATTTGGCAGCAGCATTTTGGATGAAGGGGAGTTGGGTATTCTGTAGATCAGGTAAAACCTACCTTTTCAACGATGTTGCGGCCTTCCCCAAAGGGTTGCAAATTTTAGTTGAAGGTGTTTCTGAAGGTTTCATCACATGACATTATCTCTAATGAAAGGTTAATCTGTGATTTATGGAAACTTCAGGGCAATCCTGAAGGGTTGGTTTAACTCACTTTCCTGTGAATTGATATTTTTTAAATAAAAAAAAACCCTGCACATACAAAAGTAGCCCAATTGCCTTTCTGTTCTGGGATTCTACACTCTTACATTTTCTGTAGTAGTTAAACACCACAGTGCTGAACTATGGTTGTAGAAATGTCTAGGAAAGAGAAAAGGAAGTTGCACTAAACTATGCAGGGGAAAGACCAAGTCATGGGAGAGGGTTTCAGGTCTGGCAACTTTTTTCCCCCTCCTTTTTTGCATTTTGCTTTGAATTAATACAACACATTCTTATCTTTAAATTAGGGTCTTGTATTTCCCTGAATAAGTTTAATAATAATGATTTTGATCAAAATAAAAATATCCACTGTGTTATGCCTCTAACAGAACCTCGTGGCCTCCTTACTGGAGGGTTAGCACATCCATGCAGAGTTCCTGGAATAAGACTGGCATGAGCTCAGTTTACTGGTAGAAGGTACAGAGGCAGTTCCCCTCCAGGTGCTGGTGCAAACACTTGCTTTCCCTCTCTAGGGCAGGAAATGCACACACTTCAGCTTCTTCTGTTTCTTTTTGAGTCTGGGTGCTTTCTGTCTGGTAGGAACCATAATCTTGAGCGAGGGGGCAGGCACACAGAGGCCCAGTCAGCACAGTACATCATCTTAATACCTCAGGATTAAATCTGGGTAGCATTTGTACCATGTTTAAAATTGTGGCTATTTGACCACAGACAGCTCCAGCTGTTTAAGATTTTGTTAAGATCTACTGATGAAAAGCATTATATAAAAGCAAGGTATTTTTTATTATATTGTGATAGTCAAAATTTGAGGCCCTTGATTCCTTGAGACTTTTGGCTTTAGAAACTTAATTTTGACTGAATATAAAATTTCACTCCTCTCAGAAGTCTGGCTCATAGGAAACTGTTACTTTGGGTGAAGAGTTTTAATGTGTGAAACTATCATGTCCAAGCTATCACTTGTCCTTTTTCCTTCGGTTACCAGAATTGTTAATCCAGAGCAATAATACTGACTTTTCAAATGTGGCAGAAGCATGTGACAAACGTTCTCCTTTAAAAGTTTATATTCTTGATTATAAAATGGATTATGTTGACCATGAAATGGAATATCTGATAATAGTTTCTTCTTAAAAGATTGCTTGAATCAATTCTTATTTTGGAGTATGTTTGTAATTGACTTTCTATGCCCTTTCTTCCCTATGGCATGTGAATAGCTCTGTGGCAGAGGAAATAAGAACTCTGTAAACACTGCTAAAATTATATTCCTTCCCTTCACCTCTTTAGTTTCAAAATAGTGTCATAATGTTGTGATGTGGGAAGAAAATAAGTGAATTTGAAGGAGATGTGAATACGCAGGGCATTACTTACTCATGGCTAGTCAGATGGCTAGTATCATGACCCCATAAAATCTTAATATACGCAAAGTAATTTTAGGGCATTTGACAAAATCATGAAACTAATGACCAGATAATTTGCAACATTATCTGCTATCTATGTATCCTTGTCACATTCCCAACTGGTGTGTGAACTTTTAGAAGTCTATTTACTTCTGTGAACTTAGGCATCTACTGTTCGTTGGATTTGCTTAAAGGATTGTCCTCTCTATTTTAGTGTAGATTTTATGAGCATAATGATATTTAATCTTTTGCCAAGGGAATCTGCTTTTAATCCTGGATTCTTCTAATGTGAAACCCCATCCACTCTGAGTTGTGGTTTGGGAGCCTTGAAGTAGTAATTGTCATTCCTCAGTCAAAATCCCATTTTTGGTCACCTCCTGGCTATTGTTTGCCAAGACACTTTTTAAGTTATGGTGAATTTTACTAGAGATGATGGCAGCAGCTTCCAGTGATCATTAAAGCCTCACATTTGTGGTGATTCATTTTTATATAAAATAATAGACATAATGGAATATTTTCATAATACAACTCTAACTTTTTGGTGTATATAGTTTTTCATCGCAGTGCCACAGACTAATATCACAACAATGTTTAAGAACTTCCTTGAAAATTAGTTAACCAATGGAAAATTGTGCAAGCCTAGTTAAATCATAAACTGTCAGTTTGGAGTCTCCATTAGTTAGAAAAGCTGCACAGTGCTTATAACCTTCCAAAAGCCAATGTTCTCTCTTCTGTCTAATGTCAAGCAGTGCTATTGATTATAATGTTTTTGTAACAGTCTCAGAATATCTGTAAATTGGAAAAACTGCTTCAAAGAACACAGAAAATATTAGTAGCTCATTTTTCTTCTTCTGCTCAGATGCTTTGTTCTAATCCACTTACCCATAGATAGCCATCATGCAATTGCCAGCCAATGGCTTTAAAATTTTTTGCTGTTGATCCTATCTGAAAATTTAAACACCGTATTGCATTGACATGTTCCATAAATGTTAGTTGATTCCTCTTTAAATTTGGCAGCTTTCCACTTAAATGTCTGCAGTTTTAATTTTACACCAGACTTTTTTTTTAATCCAAAAGCTACTGACATATTTCCATTCTACCAATCAAATGAATGTGATAGCAAGATTCCTGTGGTCTTACAGAAAGCGCGAGAGTTAGCAATACATTTATTTCACAACAGGCCTTAATATACAAGTTATTTAGTACTGAGTCCAGGAATTTAATGTTGATTTTTTGCTTGCTAAATGGGGAAATGAGACACCTTTGGTGCCGAGTACTAGAAAGAAGATGTTAGTCTGTGTATATTTGGGGTTGGAGAAACCCATTATTTGCTTTAATCAGCAGAAAACATTTTAGTGTATACTCTGTTGGAATCCGTTGATCTGCTCTCCCCAGTAACTTGGTTCCACCTCCTCCAAAGGTAATTCTTCTTCCTTCCCCCGCCCCCCCTTCTGGGTTCTCCCATCAAGAAGCCTATAGACCAGGGGTAGGCAACCTATGGCGCATGTGCCAAAGGCAGTGCTTGAGCTGATTTTCAGTGGCACTCACACTGTCTGGGTCCTGGCCACTGGTCTGAGGGGCTCTGCATTTTAATTTAATTTTAAATGAAGCTTCTTAAACATTTTAAAAATCTTATCTACATACAACAATAGTTTAGTTATATATTATAGACTTATAGAAAGAGACCTTCTAAAAACATTAACATGTATTACTGGCACGCAAAACCTTAGAGTGAATAAATGAAGACTCAGCACACCACTTTTGAAAGGTTGCCAACCCCTGCTATAGACTTTGTCTGAGTTTCCTTTCTAAAACCAATGTCATTTCTGTGTGGTGCAGCTATTAGATATGATGGATCAAAAGCCTGTATCTGATATATTTAAAAACCTCTTCTGGAGTTCATTGTTTGCTTCTTTCCTGTCATCCGTTTAAGAAAATTTATGGTTGAGAGAGAACTTACATCATTTAATAGCAAGAAATATTAAATTATAGGTAAGATTTCCTTATCTCCACTAACTTGTTTTATGACAAAAATGTATCCTAGAGTCCAGTGTAGTGAAGACCACTTGGGTCTTCCAGCCTCACTGCCTCATGTTACAGGATTGCTAACTACCTCATTTCCACTAACCAAGTTTATTATGTCTTAGATTAGGAATCTGTTTAAACTAAACTGAAAAAAACTTGCACTTAAACTGAAATAAGTGTCCAGGGTGTTTGTACTGATTTACTTAATCTGTACAGCTTTCTTGTGGAGACAAGTCCTTATATTTCATCTATCTTGAGAAATGGCCTCTAGTCAGAAACTAATGTAATTGATTGCCTGTACTTTAGTAAGACTTAGGTTGCCATTATCAGCATCTGTCTGGGTATGGAGGGAAAGAGCAAGTGGTATGTCACTCATGGGCACATCTGCCATAGTAATATTTAGAAATAATCCTGGCCAGAGATTTTTCTTTTTTTGCTGACCTTTAGTCTAAGTAAGTTTACTGATTGTAAAAATGGGGGCTAGATTACATTTTGAATTTGTGGTCTGTGGATTGCATCTGAAAACATAAGGTCATGTATTATAATCAATTCATGGTGGAGATCCCTCTGTGAATAGATGCTTGCTAGAAAGATAGCAAGTAAAATGTGTTCCTTATATAGGAGTATACTGACTTTTTGTAGTAACTAAATTAGTGCTTAATTAGTGAAGTTTCTGTTGAAGTCAGCAGTGCTCACTTAAGTATCCAGTGACTCTAAGAGCTAGAAGTGAAGATTTATCCTATCTGAGATCTGAGGCATACTTTTATATGGCATAAAGCATTTATTTCTAGTTCTGCAATACAAAATAGAAATTAATTTTGTATTGCAATACACATTAAGATTAAAACAAATAATAATAAGAGTGGCAAGATTTTAAGGCCGAGAATTTCAAAACTACCAGGGCTTTTAAAAAATAAGCAAAGAGCACGTAGCATTTGTTTCCTTGTGGACCGTGAGGGTATGTCTACATTGCAATTATAAACCCACAGCTGGCCCATGCCAGTGGACTTAGGCTTTCAGGGCTTGGGTTGCAGGAGTGTTTAATTGCAGTCCTCTGGGCTTTGGCTGGAGCCTGGGCTCTAGGACCCTGCAGGGTGGGAGGGTCCTAGAGCTCAGGCCAGAACAGCTATGCCTCAGTTAAACAGCCCTTTAGCTTGAGCCCCAGTCAGCTGGCATTGACTAGCTGTGGGTTTTAATTACAGTATAGATATACTCTGAGATATCTGGTCTTATATCTGTAATTAGCCCATAAGTCTAGCTAGTGTCTTTTAGCCATTGCCTAGGACAGTGGTTTTCAAACTTTTTTTCTGGTGACCTGCTTGAAGAAGAAAATTGATGCCTGCAACCCAATAGAGCTGAGGATAGGGGTTTAGAGGGAGGGGTTCAGGGCTGAGGCAGGAGATTGGGATGTGGACTTACCTGAGGTGGCTTCCGGTCAGTGGTGCAGAGGCAGGCTTCCTGCCTGTCCTGAAATCGTGGACCACACTGTCCCAGAAGCAGCCAGCCGCAGGTCTGGCTTCTAGGTGGAGGTGCGGAAGTGGTTCCCTGCACTCTTGCCAGCAGGCACCACCCCTGGCTCCTATTGGCCAGTTTCTGGCCAATAGGTGTATAGAGCCGGTGCCCAGGGCGGGAGCAGCACTCTGAGCCCTGTGGGCCTCCCCTGCCTAGGAGCTGGACCTGCTGCTGGCCACTTCCAGGGCGCAGCACAGTGTCAGAACAGGTAGAGACTAGCCTGCCTTAATCGGGCAGCTCTGCCAACGGGACTTTTAATGGCCCGATCGGCGGTGTTAACCAGAGCTACCATGACTTAGTACCTTACATTCTGCAATCCAGTACTGGGCCGTGACCTGCAGTTTTAAAACCACTGGCCACGGACATGCCCTGACTTTCAGACTAGTGTTATCTTCAATTTCTGATGAATTGTTCAAAGTGAAAAATATAAATCCTATAAGTAGTTTTGTACTCTGTACTAAATATCCTAAAGTATATTTAATGTGTGCTGTTCCAACAGTGACTAACTGAACATGGGAATTCCATACCTCATGCTAACTTTTGTAAATGCAATGTGTTTCAGGTTTTTTTTATTTTTAATTTTAGAATTTTGTTTTTTAACCTGGGTCAAAGAAGCTCTATGACCTCTTGAGGAATTAATGTCTCACTAGACATTCCTATAACCCTTCATGCAGCCTAGTCTGACCATCACACATACCCAAATACGTTCCAGATCCCACACGTTATTAATGGCATCCATCATAGGTATGACAGGAGTCCAACATTATGTGCCTCTTTCCTTTTTTGAAAGGAGCAATGCCCATATTAAATAAGCATCTTTTGTGGGAAGGAGAACATGAATTTAAATGGTTTTATATTTGATCTAATTCAAGTATATATTTTTGTCATGCTTGACAGTGCAAAGCAAAGTTCATGACAGCAAGAAATAGTGTAAACAAATTAAACTTCTTTTCAAGGAGACATTTAATGAAGGAAACACAGATTCTTGTTCAAAACCTCTATGGAAGTTTGTCTAAAATACCTTTTAGTTGTAGGCGTAAAAAAACCCTTGCTCTTGTTCTGCTGGATGCGTATTACTACAGCTCTTGCTTTTTTTTCTTATTATTTACTCTATTTAATTACTCTTGTTTAATAATAGGTGCTGAGTTCTAACAATAGGATTTGAAAACTTATTTAAATTAAATGCTAACAGTCAAGTGAAATAGGTTTAGTCAGGCATTTCTTTCTTTCTGTGCCTGGGAGCTAATCATTTACAAATTACTGCACTAAGGGGCACAGATTAATGGCATTCCTACATCTTAAAATAACCTCACTATGTCATAATAGAAGAATGTGTAGTTGAAGTACTATGAATTTTAACAAATACCTCACTTGTTTGAAAAATGTGACCTAGACTCAGAAAGGAATTGAGTTGAAGTTTAATTTAGTCTAATATGAAACTCAATATAAATATTTATATACAATTTTCAAATATTTGTAGTTCTTTAACATGGATTTGCTCATCATAACAAATTTTGTTCTTTATTAGAAAACACCACCAACCATACTTTTTCAGGAAGTAAAATATCTTAACAGCCAGAAAAAAATGTTAGTATCACAAGTTCTATCACAAGATCTTTCATGAGACTACAAAATGCTTATCATTTAATCCAGTCCACAAAGTTTTCAGACTTGATTAAAATAACAATTTTGTCTATTGCAATGTATAATCTAAGTCTCCAGGGAATGTACTGCATTAATTCTACACTTTTCCTTCATAATCACTCTTCAAGATAGGATTTGTTTTTGAAGGGTACTATTTCAGAAGTACTGTGTGAAGCGAACAGTTTCACTGTGAATATATTGCATATCCATTTTTTTTGCTATGAGTAAAGCACTTTAGGAAAGCTTCATTATAGACTTTTTTTCCCAGTCATTGTAACAATGAGCTAGCAAGCCTTCGTACAGGTCTGCAAGTGTGACTCTATTTTGATTGCATATTTTTGCAGTTAGTTGTTCAATTAGTCAGACTAGGTTGGTCATTCACTTTAATTGCTTTATTGACACAGAAACTGTCCTTTGGACAGTTGATTTTTGACATTCTTCTACATGATATTTGGTCTGAGTTGATATATTTTCTGGGATTGACAGTGGCTTTTCCATCAATTAGCTTAGTCTAATTCTGTATCATACCACGTGTACTGCTTTCCTGTTTAAGTATATTTGGATTGCTGTTCTTGTAGCTATGACTTTGGGTCAAATATCTTAGATTAGCAGTTTTGGCCCAAAGTGGCAGTGTGTTCTCTCTCGAATTTTCTGCATTAATTTGATTACTTTTATTTATATCTGTTTCAGACCTTGCTCACTTGAGTGGGAATTAAATTGCAGCCTCCTGTTTGGCAGAGCAGAGCAGTACTATTAGTCCACCAGAATGATGTTTGTAATACTAACATTTTTTTTTCCTCTTGGCATGTGCTGAGTCCTACTTACTACTGAACAGTATTTAACAAACCCATTAGGCTCCCAGGTGATTCTAGTGGTTGCGCTTAAGATGTTAATTTATGGAATTTGACCTTGATAGCTAGTTAACCAGGCCTAGGTTTTTGTCTAGCCAAGGATAACAGATGTGGCATTAGAAACTATTAACTAGAGTCCTGTGTTGCCATTAGCACATTCAAAGCTATTCAGGTTAGTGTAGTGCCTTTAGTGTTTTTCAAACTTAATTCCAAGACAAAAAAGTAAAACTTGAGGAAGACAATGCTTGAAATAAGAGCTGACTTGGAATCCATTGAATGGCTCACAACTAAGTGAAGTGATGGGGAGCCTGGGAAGAGACAATGTGTGCCTGCTGATTGTATGTCCCGTGGGGGGGAAGGGTGAGCAGGCGGCTTCTGCAGTGTTACTGAGCATGCTCTGTACAAGCCAAGCAGCAAATCTGGGGGTGGGCTATGTGTGGAGCAACAGGACATGGCTCCTCATGCCCCCACGGGTTTCACTTCTAACCCTGGGTTTCAACTAACTAACTTAGCACGTATAAACTATACACTGCCTTGCCTATGCTATACTTTTCAGATGCATGTCTCAGAACCCATGATACCCTTTTAAAGCCTGGTCCAACCAGCTCCTTGGAGAGAGAGTTCCAGACTTCCAGCTTTTGAACTTCATGTTAGAAGAACTCAGACACAAACCTGCCAGAGACTGGTCAACAGGTCCTCATGAAATAACTCCAGTTTCCCAGTCTTTTGGTTTATTTAAATCCTTAATGTTCCCTTAAATCTAGCAGCAGTATTCAGCAGCTCAGATGTTTTGAAGTACCTACCACAATGGCAGTTGCTCCATACAGGTATATAAGACTTCATGTGGTTGGGAGCTATTTAATGAATTCCAGATCTGTGTTTATTTCAAGAGATGTTTCACTTTGTTTCGTCTCTAATTTTCAGAAGCTTGAAGATCAAAAATGTAACAGGAGCAGTTTCCTTTCTTTTTCTTCTATTTTCACTTTCCCCATGTAATCCTGAAATTCTAGTTTTGCGTGGAGAGCCATTGTCATGGCTAGGTCAGGATTAACTCCCTGCTAGAGGCAGGGGAAACTGGAATTTTTCTTGTTTATTTGTGTTCATCGTGTGATCTTTCCTAGAGGTAAAGAGTCCATAGGCTTCCTAGCATCGTGTTTTCTCCCTACATTCCTCCCTATAAAGAAACCTTGCCCCAGCATCCCGGGGTAATCATTACCGCAGTGATTGATTGCATGAAGACCTGATATAAACTATGGGAAGGAAAAACGAAAGTAATATGAATCTTGCACATCACATTGTGAGATCATCCTTTGCAAGGGACAGGAATGAGTTTCCCCTATACAGAGCGTCAATCAATGGCTTAGTCTTTGAGTTCCTCTGATGCATCAAATATTGATATAATGGTCTGTTACACTATGATAAATTCTATTCCCTATATAATTTACACTCTGGGTCACCATGACTGACATATAGAAAAAGTACAGTTTTAAGGAGCATTTCTCTATGCGAATCCAGACCTTTTTAGATGATTTTTTTAAGTGCCACTTACACTCTGTAATTTTGCAAAGACAGTAATAATTATCATGATCCATATAATTATATGAAATTGTAAGGAAAACAATATTTTTCATTTCAGGATACACCACCAGTGTTGGCTTATCATTGCCAAATTATTGTACCAACTTGATTTCCATCCCAGAGTCTCTGTCATAGACTAAATCCATCTATGTAGATATTTTTTCTCAGTCCATTTATTGTATTTTCAAACAGTCTGGGAGAAATACACACAGATCATAAATTGAACTTTATTTTCATAACTTGGCCCCTGACCTTCCAAACATTGACACGTGTGTCTGACTTGACACATGTGAATATCGCATATCAATGAGACCGTGCACATGAATATATGTTTGCCAGATAGTGGCCTTAAATTGACTATTGGTTTTCATAGGCATGTAGGACTGGAATGTAAGACTGGCCATTCTGGGCCAGACCTATGGTCCATCTTCCTTCCCCAATAGTGGCCAATGCCATATGCTTCACAGGGAATGAACAGAACAGGCAATCAAGTGATCGATCCCCTATAATCCATTCCCGGCTTCCGGGAAACAAAGGCCACGGACACTCAGAGCATGGAGTTGCATCGCTGACATCTTGGCTAAGAGCCTGGAAGGGATTTTGAGGTCATCTAGTCCAGCCCTCTGCTGTGAGGCAAGCCCAAGAATACCTAGACCATCCCTCACAGGTGTTTGTCTAACCTGTTCTTAAAACCTCCAATCATTGGCAGTGGGAGGAGGGGTGTTGCATAACTTCTCTTGGACACCTATTCCAGTGCTTAACTATCCTTATAGTTAGAAAGCTTTACCTAATAGCTAACCTAAGTATTCCTGGCTTCAGATTGTCAGTTACTTCTTGTCCTTCCTTCAGTGGACATGAACAATTGATTACCATCCCCTTTATAATAAGTTTTCAAATATGTTAAGTGCTATTAGGTTCCCCTTCAGTCTTCTTTTCTCAGTACTAAACATGCCCAGGGTTTTTTTGCCTTTCCTCATAGGTCAGGTTTTCTAAACTTTGTATTATTTTTGTAGTTCTTCTCTGCACTCACTCCAATTTTTCCACATCTTTCCTAAAGGATGGTGTCCAGAATTGGACACAGTATCCTAGTTGAGGCCTCACCAGTGCTGAGCAGAAGATAATTGTATCCTGAGGAATTACATATGGCACTCCAGTTAATACATCATTCTGGGCTCTATTCTTTTTTTTTTACGTAACTGCATCACATTGTTGATCAGTGTTCAATTTGTGATCCACTATAACTGCCAGATCCTCTTCAGCAGTACTGTTGCCTAGCCATTGTGTAGTTGTGCATTTGATTCCCACTGCCCCCTTCAGAAGTGCTTTTCTCTCTATTGAATTTCTTCTTGTTGATTTCAGACCAGTTCTCCAATTTGTCAAGCTGATTCTGAATTCTAATTCTGTTCTCCTAATTGCTAACACCACCTTCCAGGCTGGTGTCATCCACATATTTTATAAGCATACTCTCTATTCCATTATCCAAATCATTAACAAAAATATTGAATATTAATGGACCCAGAGACACCCCTGCGGGAACCTAGTAGGTATATTCACCCAGTTTGACAGTGAACCATTGATAACTACTCTTTTAGTGCAATCTTTCAACCAGTTGTACACCCACCTAATAGTAATTTCATCTCTCATATCTCGAGTTTGCTTATGAGAATGTCATGTGAGACTGTCAAAAGCCTTCCGAAAATCACGATATACCACATCTACAATTTCCTCCCTTCTACTAGACCAGTAACTCTGTTAAAAAAAGGTTTTGATGCTCAAATAGAGGATGAATGAGTAGTTTCTCAAACTTTTCTGGTAGCATACTTTTGAGCATGACACAACTATATGAGTATATGTATATATTTTAAACTGTATATACACGTATACTTCTCACGCTACTTTTTTTCATTTTCTGTGTGTGTGTAGTATAGTTTATTCTGCTAAAAAGGCCTAGTGGAGCTTATTTCCTGGACATAAAAAGAAGCACCCGATCCTGTGTGGTGCTGAATGCTTTGTATGTAGATTTGGCTACTCTTCTCTTCCCATAATTTAATGAGCCGTTAGTGACTAGGATATGATAAGCATATCCTTTTTTTTTTTTTTTTTTTTTTTTTTTTTTTAAAAAAAGCTAATGCTACTTTCTTGTGTTCCTATAAATCTTTGAGAATTGCTTCATTTTTTTTCTGTCTAAAAGACAGTAGACTTGTGTTTTTCCTTTTTTATAATTAGCTGTGCTATGTCTAGCTTTAAGCAGTAGTATCAATTCCCCAGATTTAAAAGGAAAAAAACCCAACCATTAACTGAAATATGTAGCATCTTTGTTTGTTAATAACCCACATGGCACTACAGGAGCCAAAATGGCATTCCTTGAGGCCCTTTGTTTTTAGTTTCCAGTGGATGATGGTAGCAACTAAAAGTGAAAGAAAACTATGAAGATTACTACTGGAATGTGTGAACTAACAGGATATTCTTGTGACATCTGTGTGATAGTCAGGTGCCATGTTGAGTTGTAATCTGACTGTTTTACCATTTTAGTAGAGGTTCTTTTCAGGTTTAGTGGCTTTATTTATTGATCTTGCCTAGACTCTGTGTTATTTAAGGCATACTGACCAAAGTGAAAATCCCTAAGTGTATGCAAGTGTCATAAGTAAAAAGAAAAATCTTAAGAATTAAGCTTCTAGTCATAATTTATTTTTTCTAATCTAAAATGTAATTAAAACTGATCAGCTACTGTATTTGAGAAAAAGTGCTTTATGTACTAAAGCAAAAAAAAAAATTAGGGGCATTTTTATTAACTATTGATATTCACATATTTGTAAGAACAGCATGATTATCTGAAAAGGACTAATATATGAATAGACTCTTCTTAGAAGGAGGTACAGGCACAAAGAATAAACAAAACTATTTTCCACACATAGTCTAAAGATGAGAGTTTCACAATTGCTATTAGACTATCAAATAACTCTTCAGAGGTAGATGTGCGTGCTGTCTGGTTAAACATAAGATGTGAAGAGAGAAGTGCTTCCAGAGAGCATGCTCACTGAACACTACTCTTTTCCAGTCTTTCTGGGTCTTCCATTGCCTCACTCAAAGGAAGAGTGCTGCCCCAGATACCCACTCTGGATAATATTCAGTAAAATCTCTTTTGAACTTTCATGCTAAGAGAAGATTGGATCTGGGATTTGCATGACTGCCATTGGAATTTTTGTTTTATTTTAGAGTGTGTCTGACAGGTGGTGGGGATGCCAGAGCATCCCGCTTAAAGGGTTCAGTGTCTTCACCTTACAGATCAAGATGTACTGGAGATGGCTCCTTCCAGAGCTCATCAGCTAGGGTTGAAAACAAACTGTCTTTTTTTTGACGGGAAATTCCAATCGAAAGGGGACCTGTGCAGTGTCCGGTCAGGACTGCTGACTGGATACCAAAAGTCCAGTTACCGCAGTAACCACGATCAGTCTTTGCCACCAGGAGCGTGAGAGGATCAGTTGCTGCTGCAGGAGGAGGGATCCTGACTCTGCATGGTGCTTGAGAAGTGGGGCTGGTAGCTGGGCTTTCCATTAGTGTTGGCCCATCTCAACCTTCTAAGTCTCTCAGGGCCCCAGCTCTCTCTGGCCCCTCCCTACAGTGACAGACACCCTGCCCCCATATCCCACTGCACCCTGATTGGGCAGGAAAGAAAGTTCCCCGTCCGCTTCTCCTACCCTGGCTCTGCGGGTGATGGGTGAGTTTTGGGGTGGAGGGAGTAAGTGACGGGGGGCCTGTAGTGTTCAGTTTTGAAAAAATGGAAAATTGGCAACCCTATGATCAGCACTACTCAGTGTTTCAGCAAGAGGGGACAAAGGGTCCTTTAAAAACCAATACCAGGGAAGAGTATATTCCAGCATGAGCATGACAGACGATCTGTTTATCTTCTGTGCCTCTGCACTTTAAAATGATGGTATGTGGAACTGCCACAAGACAGTTTTATTAAGTATGGCATGAATTTGCAGGACTTTTGGAGCACTCACCATGTGAATCAGTACATCTAAAGATTTATTAGAGACATTAAAATGGAGTGGTATTTGGAAAAGAAGCTGTTGTGGCAATTGGGTAGATGTTTCTAAGGTCCAGTGGTTGAAAAACATTTAAGTGTAATAAAACCACAGGCACTTTGCAAATGAATTGTTAAATATTTTTCATCTATGTATATATACTTGTCAATGGACGGGGGCTAATTTCACATGAATCTCTTGATTTGTTTAAGCAAAGCTTTGGAATGATAAAAACAATAATACATAAATTTAAAAAAATAGTTTTTGTACTTACTGGAGTAAAAACCCTAGAGTCACTTTCAGTTTTAGATTGAGAGTCCCATTAAATTTACAACTCAGAATGAATTTGTATGGCTGTTCTTTTGGAAAAATAAGGGTCATTTCTAGACTTACTAGAAATACAGTATTGTAGTTTCTGAAATGTCTTTTGGTTTCTGATTAGCTGTACAATGGTTCTAACAGTATGACAATTCATTATCTTCTTGAAGCAACACATTGAGTGTATATGATGTGGTTGAAATAAATTCCACTTTATAACACAAGATGTCAGGAGATGCACGGGATCACTGCAAAGCAGGCACACTACACAGTGACTATCTCTGAACTGAAGCTCTCTCTTTTCAGTAAATATTACGTACCCAATATAAATTTAAATATTAGGTAGAAATAATGCGGTATGTTTCTTTTATTATCAAACACATAACCTTTATTAAGTAAATCATCTAGGAAGTGATGAAATAATGTGTAAATTTTGGTGGAAAATGTATAAGTGAAAGGGGTGAACTCTTCACACAAAATAGTGATGCTTTTGGCTTCTATAAACAGTTGTTACTGTCACAAGAGCATATGGTAAAATGGTTCTGCTAAGTCTTAATGCAAACAAATGCCTCTAATATAGCCTAATATTTTATAGAGAATCAGGACAGGCATCTGAAAGGGGAAAAAACTTCACTGGGATTAACTTTCTCTTAAATATGATATTGACTAGTAAACAACACTTCATCTAGTGAAGTAGAAGACAAAGAAACCAGATTAGTTTAGGGAGGGTTTCTTCTGATCGACCACTGTTAGCTTGAACCCATGCCTTTTCCTCATTTTTCGAAGTGCAGAGGCCAGACCAGCAATAAAAGGTATCTAGTCAGTTGAGGTCTTTCAGTATTACTTAACATTAATGTATGCATCTCCTTAAATAACTGGGTGCTTATTATTTTTATTTTAAACCTATGTTCTGGGATGTAAAATTATAGTTAGTAATTACTTAAATTCCTGCTGCCTTACTACTTTATTGCATAGTAGTATGAATTAAGTCTAATTTTTTTCCAGGGCGTTATTTCATATATTGTTAGAATTCATGCTGTAGATCAAAAATACATAATTTGCCACACCCTTCAGAAATAGCTGCCTCTGCTTTGGTTCCTGATTTCATATCTAGGATACTAAGGGTGGGATTTTCTCATACGGCTAAGTGATTTTAGGAGCTTCAATGAAGGCTTTGATTACTTATCCTCTTAAATCACTTAAGTGTATGAGAAATATCCCACCCTTACTTGCCTAAATATGAATGCAGAAACCTAAGCAAAGGCATCCTTTTTATTAATAAAAAAAAAAAAAACGCCAATATGTGGGTGGTTGGGGGGGGGGGGCCCCCCCTTTTTTTTTTTTTTTTTTTTTTAACTGTTTAAAAATCAGGATCTGGGGCAGTCCAAAATAAGTTTCTTCAACTCTCCTGTTACTTTATTCAGTAATAACACTGGATAATCAGATGGAAAAAATAAATGACTGGATAGTTTGTTTTATGAAAAATGAATTATCAGTGGTTTGGGGATGAAACTCAATTCAAATAACAACTTGAATGAAGCAATGATCATATGATTGTTTGTTTATTTTAATGAAAATGGTTAAGAGTTGAATAAAAATTGAAATAAAGTGGCAAGTTTCATCACTGAGTTCTAACACATTAGTCTTGTTTTGGGGAAACATTTTACTAAAATTTCGTGAAGTACTACCTTTATAATTTAAAGTTACATTAAGGAACTCATGAAAACTGTATTGAAGGGAAGCAGAAAGTTATGGTAGCAATATATTTGGGGGAGCAATTGTTGCAAAATACACCATATCCTGTTGTCTTCAGTTTCAAAAATGGGATTCATTTGTGTAGTATTGAGTGATCAGGATTCCTTTCATGTGTTCAATATTTTTTGACATTCTGGTTTTTGCTTTTGCTATTCTTGGAGAAAATCTGATTTATATTAATATTCCATTATAGAAAACTACATCTGAACAATGTAAATATTTCTGACTTTGAATATATTATGCACAGGCAGGAAGATGAGGGGCCTTTTTCACTAGATAAGACACAATGTTCACAAGTGAATAAAAAGGCTGAGGGCTAACTTGTTTGCCCATGAGTATGAGGAATCTCCTCTTCTTTGCCTTTTCTAAATTGGGCTGTTAGTTTATATAGTGCCACAAATGTATGTGGTGCTTCAGTAAAGAGAGCAAGGCATATTCCTTGCTCTGGAGAGTGATGTTTTCACTGTGCAGGCAATTTAAAACATTTGTGTGTGTGGTGTTTTTGTGAATACTGTAAAGCAAGCTGTCTGGGCAACAACACCTATTATATGCTCCTGGATATGATAAATGGTGACAACTGAAAGGTCACGTCACCAGCTGTGGCTGTACACAAGTGTCTCCACCCTCTTGTTACACAAGAAACCAATATGCAGCAAGTACGCTGACTCAGGTGTAGGAGTGGTTATTTGCTATGTACCAGGAAAAGGGATTGTTGAATACCTTTCCTCTCACTATGGTGATTGCCATTTCCTGGTGACTTCTCTCCAGTAACAATGTTCATTGGTGTCTCGCTGTTCCTTCCATTACACCACACCATTAGAGAGCGAGAGAGCAAGTGTCTTCCACCATAAAAGGTAGACAAACTGTGCAAATTCATTAATAGACTTTTGCTTATTCTGAGGCATCTGGTACTGGTCACTGTCAGTGATGGGATAGCAGGCTGGATGGACAACTAATTTCCTGCAATACAGTAATTCCTTTGTTCCTGTGTAAATGTTATGCAGATGGTTTGTGAATATTTGAGCCCTGAGCTTACCCAAGCACACTTTATTCTAAAAGTACATAATGTAAGGTTTAATGTCCAAGAAAGTCTTCTGAAAACTATGCAACGTGCATGATTTATAATACACAAATAAAATTAAATCTGGCATAGAAGGGCAATGTAGTCAAAACTGTGACTTAGTTAAAAGGGAACATTATTTTTCTCCCCAGTTTTACATAAAAAATATGAAGCAATGACGTAATGTTTAAAGTATTTATCAGTCTCTTTTATTTAATGGTAAAGTGTAGGGTGTCTTCAATTGCTCTGCTGATTTGCAAATAAAATTATAAACTTACCTTTTGCTTAGGAAAAATAATTATTTACTAGATTAAGGGGGGAGAAATGCATGCTATCATGAAATATGTTTAAAGAAATATGTTTATACACTAAGTAGTCTATGCTTTGTCTAGGTTGCTAGGCAGAACTTCAGACATTCTTACGTCTGAACATTCCAAAAAGTATTTGATAACAGAAACCATTGTGGCTTGAAAATAATGCTTCAGGCATCTTGTCCATTCTATGGAAGCCTGAAATATTTTTATATTTTAGGCATCTTCCTATTACATTAGTTGTTTGAACTAGAAGTAACATTATTCCGGATCAGTGCTTCAGATTTATTATATCTAAAGCCAGAACAGTACAGTAGAAATGCAAGACTATCCCAAACATTTGCGTCTGCTTTGTAATCCAAAAAGTGTGTGTTTGCTCTTGGGTAAAAGCTATACTGTGCAAACTAAATTATTAGGATTGGATCAACATTTTTGCAGGATTTAGTGGCTCTGCCACTGGCATAACATAAGACTATTCTTTCCTGTTTTGTGCTTTTTTTTGCATTTTCATTAATTATTATAGTCAAATATCTCTTCTGCTACACAAACTTTGTCTTTGACTAGCTAGTTAGTAAATCTATAATATCCAGACTTCTGTTTGAGATAAGTGTTATCAGATAAAGTATTTTTGCCAAATCTTTCTCTTTGTAGTCTCTTCTTCCAAGGAAAATGTAGATTTTAAAAGCCTGGAAAAATACCTATGTTTAAGTGCATAAAGGGACAATTTTCATACCAAATCCATTATTTGAAAATTGTTTGATATTTTAAATCTTTGGTTTCCTTTCCCTGCTCTCTTCTGCAATGGGAGAGAAAATATATATAAATGTACTAGTAATTTAAACTCACCCTGTGGGCAGTGTATGTAGCAATCAATGTGTGTGTAGCGAGAACCAAATCTGCCTATGGTTCCTCTAAACACACCCTGGTTAGGAGGTTAGAGTTCTGTCAGACCAGTTTGGTCCATCTCAAAACCACACATTGCTGTAGTGAAGCAATAAAATAGTAACTGAAAGAGAGCTTCACATTGGAGGAGATCAGAATAGAATAAGAAAGGGTGGATAGGTGATGGAAGAACAGTTTGGGAAAAGGGATAATGCTATTTTTAGGAAAGACATTACCTTGAGATGTCACTTTGCTGTAGTTGCTGCCCATTGTTTACCTCATGGGCCAGGGTTCCCCTATTTCCCTCCCTCACCTTAACTCTTTAACCAGTGGTACCCAAACTTTTCCTCTTTTGCCCCCATACTGGTAATGGAATGTGTCTGCACCCCACCTGGTTTGGGGGCCGGGGCTGGGCTGCAGGGCACTCCTCTCTCTCCCTGTTGTCTCTGTGCTGGTATTTTGCACCACTGACCATCATAACCATCTCATTACATATAGCATGTCCTAAATTTTAATTCCCACACAAAAGACTTCATTGAAAAATAGGTTGTCAGTGCCATGTTGGACTTTTCTCAAAGTCAACTTATGTCTTGATTCCAACATTAAGATGGGAGAGGGACAGAGCACAGAGTGATGTGGGTCATATGGAGAGATTACAGCAGGGTGTTGGTCAGTAGTAGGGTTAATGGGGGAGAGGGGAAATAACTGGTCTCCCCACTTTCCCCCTCCACTTAAACAGCTTTTAGGTCTCTGTGTGGTACCTTTTCAAGCACATTGTGCAATTGAGAAAAGGTATACAATACAAATTTTCACATGGGGCTGTAGACTGAGTTTGCCCTGCACTCACCTGGCAGCAGTAGCTCCTGTCCCATGAGGGTACATCTGGCTCTCTCTGCTCTGGGTGTTGTGATGCACAGGGTTACTTGGTACTGTGACCCCATGTGCCGCGTCACAATGCCACGCCAGTTGAATGATGGAGAGATGGCTCAGCCAAATCTGAAGGGTGCTGTGACCCTGTGTGCTGGGTCACAATGCTTGGAGAGGGAGCTGGGCCCAGCACTGTGGGACAGGAGCCACTACTGCCAGATGAGTGTGGGATTATTTTTTAAATAATAGAAACATGTCGTTAAAATTGAGAGGATGAAGGAAAAGTAATTATTTTGAAAAATGTGTGGATACTTCTACCAGACAGCTGACAAAAATATTTAGAAACCTTCCTAGCACTGTGGCTGTTAGAACCCAACTGAGAAAAATCCAATCTATAAAAAGGTTCAGAGAGAACTCGAAATAAGGTTTAATAAGAGAACTTTCATGACTGATGTAGACAGCCTTAAACATGTCCTAGCTTGATACCTGTTCTAAAGCACTTCAAAGTGTTCTTGGTCTCCAGTATTCATTACAATTAAAGTTAGTTTTATAAATAGGGTTGGCAGAATTCAGGGTTTTTAAAATAGTTTTGATGGATAATATCATCATTTGTTAATTTTTATCTATTTTAAATTTTCATAGTTGTGGGAAATCCTGGGAGTGCGAATTTGAAGCAATAACTATTTAATGACAGATGATGAGATTCAAAAAATTAAAGCTTTATAATTGTTAAAACACAAATTGTCGACATCACAAGTCAGAAATAGACAAAGTAAATATCCTTAAATAAAATCCTAAATTTTCAGACAAAATTTTTCTTCTTTTGGCTTTCTGTACATTTTGATTATTATTTCTGGAAATACTTGTGTGTGGTGAAATTGATGTTTACCAGCATTTACTGATTAAAAATCAAATCCTTACTAGTTATAAAGCTAAAGCCTGAATCTTTTATCTGTAGATGTGATGCAAGGATGCATTTTAAGTCAAAACATTTGTTTTTCTTAATGGTTGCAATATTCAATAAGCCCATCTCACAAGTGGTGGTTTCATTCTCATATGGCTACATAAATGACTGCTTTTTTTTCCTGGTAAGATTGCCCCATGCACAACAAATGTAAAGCATACTGTAAAAACAAAAAATTGGAATTAGAAAAATGGTCTACAACATTTACATGGGTAAGGAGAAAGAATAAAGCCTGCATAGAAATCCTAACAACACTGATTGCCTCAGCCAGGCAAGAAGCCCCCAAAATAAATTAAATGTAAGAAAACCGTGTATTTATGCATATAGGTCTACCATTTAAACATTTTCCCTGGCCCAGTAGCGCAAGCTTTCTTTCAAATCCCAGCTCAATTTTTCTTTGTTTCATTCGCATGACTCATCAGTGTTAACTCATCTAAGGGCTCTAATATCCATGCAATGCTAATTCCATCAGACCTTAACCTTCACTTGGTAGGATAGGTCTTAATAAGCACTGGCAAGAGTTAACCTAACTTGTCAAAAGCCATTTTTAAATTGCCTGTTGAAATATTGTTGTAACCTGAGTTACAACAGCCTCTTCTGGTAAAGTCTGCATAGCTGGCTAAAGTGTTCCTGGAAAAGGGGCGTGCAGTGAGCATGTGAAGACCAAGATTGTTTAATTTGATTTTGATTGTTAATTTTCCTTATACTGCCTGTCTCAAATCACTACTTAAGCAAGATGATAGGTTAAGAGGCATAGCATGCTGAATTCTTAAGTGAATGTTCTTTGAGTGTTGTCTTCAAGTCATGGGGAGACTCTCCTTCAGTTAACAAATTTTGTAAGCCTTTGCAAAATCGTTTGTTCAGCTAGTTTTTAAAACAAACTTTCCTTTGCTGTCAGTAAACTAACCTATGATAATTAGACAGGACACACCAATTTAACTGTCTGGGATATAACTACTTCTGTTTCAGCTTGCCTAAAGTCTTTGCTGCAGTAGGTGGGTGTCTCTCTTCCAGAACTTGTCAAGAATCAGGGGGGTAGCCGTGTTAGTCTGGAATTGCACAAGTGACAGAGTCCTGTGGCACCTTAAAGACTAACTAAAATTTTAGAGCATAAGCTTTCGTGGGCTAATACCCACTTCTTTGGATGCAATCCGACGAAGTGGGTATTAGCCCACAAAAGCTTATGCTCTAAAATTTTAGTTAGTCTTTAAGGTGCCACAGGACTCTTTGTTACTTCCAGAACTTGGAATCTATCTAAAATTCTCTCAGCAAGGTAGACAAACAAGAGAAATTGTAATGGAACACATCCTGTTTTACTGTCTCACTTTTTGTTTCTTAGTCTTGTACAATCAATTATTCACAATTTTGAATTCTCCTCCTTTTCTGAGTTGTGCTCCCTCAGGCATAGATAGAGTATTTGTGATGTTGTGGGTCACACCCCTGAATTTATATTGCAAGAAATTTTAATTAAATCAGCTACCTGCTATCTCTCCAGATTATTTGAATAATTTTGGACAGTATTTTTTGTCATTCAACATCTTGTGTAAAACCACTTGCTCAATGGAACTCAGGTCCTCTTAATGAGAGCAAGAAACCTGAGAAATAATACCTAAAGAGTCATGAGTTTATATTGTTTAGTCTATAGAAGAGAAGGCTGAGGAGAGATTTGGTAGCTGCTTTCAACTAGCTGAAAGGAGGTTCCAAAGAGGATGGAGCTCAGCTGTTCTCAGTGGTGGCAGGTGACAGAACAAGCTGCAGTGGGGAAGGTTGAGGTTGGATATTAGGAAAAACTTTATCACTAGGAGGGTGGTGAAGCACTGGAATGGGTTACCTAGGGAGGTGGTAGAATCTCCTTCCTTAGAGGTTTTTAAGGTCAGGCTTGACAAAACCCTGGCTGGGATGATTTAGTTGGGGTTAGTCTTGCTTTAAGCAGCGGGTTGGACTAGATGACCTCCTGAGGTCCCTTCCAACCCTGATATTTTATGGTTCTATGAGGGGGAGAGCAGGAGAGAGGAAGGAACACTACTGCAGACAATTTGGTGCACTGCACAGTCTACATATAAACAAATCCTACCTCAGAGTTATTGATTGGAATCCAAATCCTGCAATTGGCTCTACAGAGTTGCAGTCCAAACTTCTGTTAAACTGCAATCCTGTAGCAAGGGGGGGTGGGGGAGAATGTGGATGACTGCCTGCAGAGAGTTACTGTCTCATGGAACAAGGAGACATAGCCGCTACATATGACTCTAGTATATCCCTGTCTGGAATATTGCGTTCAGTTCTTGGCACTTTTCATTACCAGAAAGATAGTGACAAATTTATGGGAGTTCATGAAATGGCAACAGGAATTAACAGGGCTGGAGAGATTCATTTTAAGGAAATACTTCAGTTAAATTTGCTTGGCTAAGAGTAAATTGACAAATAAATGAAAGGTGTAAACAGTAAGAAATCCTGGTCTTTGTTGAAGTCAATGAAAGGTTTGCCACTAACTTCATTGGGGGGGCCAGGATTTCCTGCTATGGAGGAGAGGAGAGACATACAATGGTACCATAAGACCTAATTAGGAGTAATGGATTAAATTAAAGGCAAAAGTAGGGTGAATAATTGAAAAAGCTTCTTAGGCATATAACTTTCTCAAAAATATGATGTTAAGAAATGGGTATGATTTGGAATTTAATTAAGGAATAGACTGATAATTAAAGGAAAAATATCTACTGGAGACTGTAGAGTAATCTCCAAAATGAAATGCTAAAAACAGGATCACTTGTAATGTTTACAGGTAGATGGGGAAAAACACATATGCCATAGGGAACAGCTGTGCTTGCCAGGGAGATGAAATGAAAGACCTAAAAGGCTCTTCCACTTCTGATTTCTAAATCGGAGGCGATTGTATCCTTGAATAAAAACAGAGTTGCTATTTTGAGATAATTATATTAGAAAACATTTTAATTAAAGAGGATTAAACAAAGTTTAGACATGTTAAATCCAATGGATAGTGGAACAGTGAAACTAGAGACAAGCCATTCAGGATCAGCCACAAAAGTGTGCTGAATTACAGACAGTTGGTATTTTGAGACATTCAGAATTCCACCTTAGCTCTTAAAAATGTACATAGGTCGCAGTGCTAACTATTTACAGCTAGATGAATGATGTTACCGATGGTATTTTTGATTTTTTTTTTTTTTTTTTTTAAGCAATGTGAATTTTGTTTTTAACATTAAAAATACAAACCAGCCCCAGACCCTGAAACTTCCCTGAAGACATTCATTAAAATTTCATATCAATGCTGGGGTAATACCAAGTGCCTATGATTGCCAGCTGCTGCTTCTGCAAATTGTCTCATTGCTGCTTCATTACTGTTGGGCCAGTTCTTCACTTTCTTCCTACCCCTATCTTCCCTTCAGGTCTTCAGATGTGAGTAATCATTTCTTTAGCTGTTTCTTAGATTTTGTTTTCTTTCTTGATTTCTAATCAACCTTCTCTGCTGACTGTCATTATTTTTTTCTCTCCTGCCAGAGAGAGGGCCTAATATAGGCTTAAAGTCTATGGTTAAACATTGGTTTATGTATCGTTCACTAGGCAGTGCAATATTCTTTCTGTCTTGCATTTTTAACACTTGCCTTAGTATAGATCTCATAACTTACAGGCAAACAAATTTTTACAAGCCGTAAGAAAAAGAAGTCCTGAAATCTCACTCCTGAGTTGGTTCATTTGTTACATTGTTTCTGCATCTCACAGCCAATTCAATACAATAACTTAAAAGTTCTGTATATTTGAGTTAAAACCCTTTAATTTGAGTAAGCACATATCTTTGTTCTTTAGGATTTTCTCTTCCACATTTTAAACTTTAATCATTTGATTTAAGGTCTCTTTGCCAAAGTGTTGAGTAGCTTGCTTTCCTTACACCTTTTATAATCTGACTTGTAGCTTCACAAAATAAAGCAGTATCTAATGGTTTATAGACCTGAATGTACTGGTGTGGTTTTTATTTTTAATTTCTGTAATTTTCATTGTTATTTAATGTCAATGTTGTTAAATTTTCCTGAAAACCAGCAAATAAAATATTTTTTGCAATTAAGCACAGATATCTTCACTTAAACTTATGTTGAAACATTGAGTCTGCATGGCCATAGCTAGGTAGATATACTGTTAAGAGTTCTGGAGGGTCATACCCTGGATCAAGTTCAATAATTCAAAGAGCATGATGCTGGCTATTAACTCACAACTATGGTGATTTCCTGAGGACTTTGACAGACTTATCTGCCTATGTGTACCTCCCCTACCCATTATGAAGTAGTTTGCCATCCAATTTCTGTATCTGTCATCCACCAGCTAGTCTTGCACATGGAATTGATTGGAAAACATTGGACCCAGACGAAGATGAGAAAAACAGGAGAGGGAAGATACGAGATGGAAAAGCCAACAGTGCTCAGAAATCTTGTGAAAAAATGTCATTTTTTTGACCAGCTCTACTCAAAACTGCATCTGTTGTGACTACTCCATAGGGAATAATGCCTCCAGAAAAGTGTAGTCTTATACTGGGAAACTGTCCAGTAATAATAATACATGGATCACCTCAGTGTAGGTGACAAAACAGCTGTTCCAAAACATTGGCTTCTTCTCATGGTATGCACCTCCTTATTTCTTGGATTTCTTCCCCCTCCCCACTGTGATGGTTTCGGTCACAGAGACTCCCTATTGTCTGTCACCTGATAGGACTGTCACCAGATGTGCTGGAATTACCTCTGAGCCTGTTTTTCCTGCCAGCTTGAGACTCCAGAGCCCTGTCTTGTTGAGCCAGACATGCTAACCTGCTGCAACTCAGACCCAGGTCTGATCCATGCCCTCAATGCTGCAGACTTTAACTAAAAACTGTTCAGCAGGTTACTTGCCTCTAGCACTGACACCCCCAGTTCCCAATGGGATCCAAACCTCAAATGAATGTGTTTTACTGTAGTGACAGAGTCCTGTGGCACCTTAAAGACTAAGGGTATGGTTACACTTACAAGATTACAGCGCTATTGGTTATAGCGGTCCCCTTATACAGTAATATGTATAGCGCTATTGTATGTCCACACTCAGATGCACCAGCGGTATAGCATGGCCACATTTGGGGCACTTAATGCGGCATTAAGAGCAGCGCATTAGGGCGGGTATCCCTGCATTCAGCTGGGTGCAATGTGCTTTTTAAACGAGGGGGGTGAGGGGGGACGCGTTGTGTGTATGTGGAGGGAGAGACACAGTGGTTTTTCCGTTCTTCTGAAAGCCTGTCAGCGAGCCTCCGTTCACAGAAGGCTTTGTTTTCACACAGGCTCCCTCCTTAAACATTTGCATTGCTTATCTGCCGAGTTAAGAGAGAAACTCTAAAGAGGTACTTCCGCATTCCTCCAGCCGAGTTCAAAACAAAGGGAAGAGACGTCAATTGCCTTAAATGGCTCTAGGCATCTCCAGAGATCACTTGTAGCGCGGTGGGTGTCCACATTCTTGCTGTAGCACTACAGCAGCTGCGCTACAGCCCTTATTCCCCATGCAGAGGTGGATTACGAGGAGCGCTATAACTCCACGGTTATAGCGCTCTACGTGCCTTGCCGGTGTGGACGGGGAGGAGGTTATAGCGCTCGTGGGGGCTTTATAGCGCTATAAAGTGCCAGTGTAACCAAGCCCTAACTAAAGTATTGAAGCATAAGCTTTCATGGGCTAATAACCACTTCGTCGGATGCAAGCAGTGGAAATATCCAGAGGCAGGAATAAATAAGAGGCAAGGACCAGGTTAGAGGTAACCTAACTTCTGCTTACTATGTATAAAGTTTATACAGGGGTAAACTAACAAATTGTCTTCCCTCTATAACACTGACAGAGATGCACAGTTGTGTGCTCCCCAGGTATTAATCACTTACTCTGGGTTTATTAATAAACAAAAGTGGTTTTATTAAGTATAAAAAGTAGGATTTAAGTGGTTTCAAATAATAACAGAACAAAGTAAGTCACCAAGTAAAATAAAGCAATAGCACATAAGACTAAGCCTAATACGTTAAGAAACTGATTACAGATAATGTCTTGCCCTAAGATGTTTGGGCCCAATCCTTTCCCCTGATACAGTCCTTGTTAGTTCCAGTAGACATCATAGGTGAAAAACAGGGGCTTTCTCATGACTGGCCACCCTCCTTTGTAGCTTTGGCACAAGATGGGAATCTTTTTGTCTCTCTGGGTCCCCACCATCCCTTCTAAATAGAGAAGTACCAGATTTGAGATGGATTCCAGTACCATGTGACATGGTCCCATGTCCTGTGAGACCTCATTCTTTATTACCCATGGGCTGGCCCACACATACACAGGAATGCTTAAAGGTAAATAAACCCATTCACAACCAATTGCCTTAGTCAGTGGAAGCCATCAAGATTCTAAGCCATGATTAATGGCTCACACTTTGCATAATTACTGTAGGACCTCAGAGTTGTATTTTATATTTCTAACTTCAGATACAAAAATGATACATTCATACAATAGAAGGAATATATTCAGTAGGTTATAACCTTTGTTATGATATATAAAACATATGCCAGTTACATTATATTCACATTCATAAGCATATTTTCATAAAACACATGGAGTGCAATGTCACCCCCACGTAATTATAGGTTAAACCCTTCAAAGTAGGAATCTACTTTTTTTGGCACTCAGCTGCCACTCTATGGAACCATGTACACTTACTATCATAAAAGATTTAGAATGTCTAAAAACACAGAGTAGTAAAATACTTCCAGAACTACTATTAGAGCATTATTTTCAGAAAAGAATCACTGCAACCTATACTTTAGAGCTAAAATCTCCTCCAAGTGTGGATACTTCCCTTGCTTTCTCCTGCCAGTCCTGAAATGTAGCAGTTGTGATTCTGCCTGTCTAAGGATTCCCAGCAAGGGAAACAGTGACAGCACTTTTGGTACTGTTGGTTTCAAATGAATGAAAGAGAAAAAAGGAAATATTGAATTACACTCAATTATAGTAAGATTATATTACTTATTAGTAACACTAATAATTAGATTATTAGTAACACTAATACCTATAAAGTTTATAGGCAGAACTGTGATTTTTAAATTTGAGTATATCTAAGGCTATGCCTACACACCACACCTCTTACAGTGGCATGCAGGACATGCGTAGTTATATGCTACAGTGAAAAACAAGCCATGCCCACACTGCTGTGCGCAGCAACACATATCAGTGCAAGGGTCTGGCAAAGAGAAGCATCAGGGAGCTGCTGGAGCATTTTGCCACTGCCTCCATCTGCCAGAGCCTTTTCCCGTCGCTGGAGTTGTCATGTAACTCAAGCACTGCCTGTGCCTATTGCCTCACCATTTCTCTGAAGTGGGAAAAGACTCTAGCAGTGTGCCCACCTCCCTTGTGTGTGTCTCATTCTAGGACCAGCATAGCAAGTTTAGAGAATGGTGGGTAGGGCTGTAGCTAGGAAATTGAACCTTGTAAACACACAATGGCAGATCTGTATTACCCCATCTACAGTAAACCATAATTTTTGAAGACAGACATATCATCCTACACAATGGTCATTAAAATAGAAAATGAGGAATGAGCAATGTGATGTTAATTCTTTGGCAACATTTTTTAAATACACAATCCTAAGCAATGTTGCAGCCAAGAGACTAATTGTATGCTTCTAATGCTGGGATGAACTACAAAAATGACGCTTCTTGTGAATCAATGTTGTGTTCTAAAATGTTATCTACGAATTTTAGATAATGTCGTCTGCACTGCTTCCTAGAGACTCTCAAAGTTAGGTATTCGGTAAATGTACTCTTCCTGTGTTTTCCTTCTGGCTGCGACTTGGCATACAAATTGTTGGCTTTGGAGCAATTCTTATCCTCATTCCAACTTCAGTTCAATGTGTTTGAATATGTTGTCTAAGAGTGGGAATGAAAGTGTGAAAATGGCAGGTTTGAATGTATTTGTACTTACAGGATTGTTGGAAGCTTTTCAAATTATAGTTTGAAAGGATAATGCTTGTGCACTTACGTATTATGTGATTATGCTGAAAATGTCAATATTCCTTTTGGCTACACTAAATTAAAGTATACTTAAGTAAAATGCTAAAAGCTACATAAATAATGAAAATGGATATCTTGAGTCACACCATAACTTCTGTTATCTCAGTTACATGTGGTTTTGGGAAACCAGTTTCTGTATAATATGTATCTTTCAAGTGAATTGAATTTTCCTTGTGTGGCAAATGAAATTTACCCTTTAGTGTATCATCACTTCCACTTGAGTAGAATGTGTCACTTTAATGGGATGAGTCAGGAAGCCAGTTGTTTTCCTGTTGAATAAATTGAATTTCTTCTGGCATTTATGGGATGATGTTTACTGATCAAGATGTTGTGTTGGAATGATTTTCAGCTGAACTCTTTGCAACCCGTAATATTACCAGTTAAGGTCATAGATTGTATTATTTTTAACTCCCTTCTCTTACAATGTCAATCAGAAATAGCCAGTATTGAGTAAGTAGGTTTGCTAACTTGTGCTTAGAGTGGGCAGGTTTGTGTTTTTTTTTGTTTTTTTTTTTTGTTTTTTTTGGCTGAATACAGGAACTCCTCACTTAGTCATCCCAGTTAACATTGTTTCATTGCTGATCAATTAGGGAACATGCTTGTTTAAAGTTGTGCAATGCTCCCTTCTAGCGTTGTTTGGCAGCCACTTGCTTGGTTCACTGCTTGAAGGAAGGGCAGCCCAGTGAAACTAGCTGGTGAGGGTTTGGAACCAGGGTGGATAGTCCCCCTATCAATCAGCTCCCTGCTCTCCTAAGTTCGCAGTTCAGCAGCTATCCAGCAGGCTATCAATTGCTGGCAGTTCAGCTGTCCCTCCCCCACTGCCATGTGCTGCTCCTGCCCTCTGCCTTGGAACTGCTCCCCGAGACTCCTGCTTGCTGTGTGGGGGGTGAGAAGGAGCAGAGGAAGAGGAGGGCTAATGTCAGGGTGTCCCCCTCCCTCATGCTCCTGCACCCCTCTTACCCCATCTTCCATAGAGCTGGCGGGACACACGATGGAGGGAGCTTTCTGCAAGCTCTGTGGTTTCTGCAAGCTGATCTGATTAGTAAGGCAGTGTACTTAAGAGATGGCATACTTAAAGGGAATCTCTTTCTCTTACACACACAGGGTGTCTGTCCTGGTCTGCCCTCCCTCCTTTTCTGCTGCAGAGTAAGAGAGTTAATCCTTGAGAACTCACTCAATTACTAGTTCATTTAGCAGTAAGGCATTCCCTGCGAAATATCCCACCCTCTGATTCCTCCACCTTAACCAAGCTTCACAATCATCATCACTGTGTACCAGTATTAAATTGTTTGTTTAAAACTTATACTGTGTGTGTGTGTGTGTGTGTGTGTGTGTGTGTGTGTGTTTTATATTTTATATATATACACGCTATATATATAAAGTCTTCTGTCTGGTGAAAAAAATCTGTGGAACCTAACCCCCCTCATTTACATTAATTCTTATGGGGAAATTGGATTCGCTTAACATTGTTTTGCTTAAAGTCGCATTTTTCAGGAACATAGCTACAACATTAAGAAAGGAGTTCCTGTAAAATTCAATATGGGGGTATGAGGACTGAAAATATTTATGAATTTGCTTAATTGTTTCAGATAAAAAAAGGAACATTAAAAAAAGTTTTTGTTTTGATTTTTCAAAATGATGCGTTTAGTTTTTGTGCTTAAAACAATATTTTGTTTTGAAGATTTTGAAGTTTTTTAAATAACTAAAAAATGGTAAAGAACACCTGACAATTAAAAAGAAATTCTGACTTTGAGTTCAACAAAATATCTTGTTAAACCAAGAGGTTTTTTGTGTTTTTGTTTTTGCCAGAAACTAAAAAAAATTTCTGATTTTAGTTTGACCTGAAATACTTTTTTCCCAGATTTTTTTCAGCTTGGTCGGAAACTGAAAAATCAATTAGTTCAACTCTACCTGAAACTTTCAATTTACCAATCTGACATTAATTTCCTGCAATAATAAATGTAGTATAAAATAATACCATGCTTCATAAAATAAAGTTAGTTGCAGAGAGATGTAGAATAGTTTAATGTTTGAATAAATTTCGTTCAAATAGTGTGGCTACTTTTGAACTGGATTCCTATGTCAATCTCAAGAAGCAGAATCTATGTATTGATTATAGAATAAATAACAGAAAAATCTTGTCTCTTGGAATGTAATTCCAATGAGGAGTCTGGGTAATATCACAAAAGCAAAATTTGAATGGATTACGCCTTCATAATTTCAGGTTTTAAATATTCTCTCCAAAAGGACATCTGTTGCTATTACTCTTTTGTGGGGTGAATTTTGCATAGGCATGAGTCACTTCTCACTGGACTTATTAAGGAATAATTAAGATAATGGTGTCCAGGTTCCTAGGCAGAAGACACTTGAGAAACATAATGGAGTGCAGAAATTATACTAAACTGATTAAGTTTGTACTGATGATCAAAGTCCTTCAGTACAGTATGACTCAAGTTTTAGAAGGCAACACAATGGCTTAGTGAGTTTCTGAATTTTTGTAGTTTTTGCTGTTTGAATTTTGTGGTTCTGTGGTATCTGATTGGCGTTGGACAAAAAATAAGATGAAAATATTCACTTCTTTGTTCATAGCTAAAACTTTAGTTTTGGTGGTTCTTGTTCTGCGTTTTACTTTTTTTTTTTTTTTTTTCACCCCCCCAGATTCCTTTTTTATTCTATTGCTTTAGTCTAAACTCATGTATATTTTCTGTTTTAATACAAATCAAAATGTCACTACCTCCACCATTCTGGGAATGAGTGAAAATTTAGATGACATTAACTTATTTCAAAGTCAAGCAACGATTGTAATACCTAAATGACCATGTCCGGCTGGCTTAAAATGCAGGTCTGAATATACAAAGTAGCACTAGTTCGATCATCCATTGGCTCTGCTTATTGTTGAGTTGTCATTGCCCATGAACATTTTGCTCTTTGTGTCTCTTGAGTCCAGTACCAAACAGCCTGGTGGAACGTCAAAGCATATATACTTGGATCTGCATCAAGTTCTGAAGTGTGCTTTGCTACACAAATATGCACGAGCTTGTTTTTGGTAAAGTTAGTTGTGGAAAACCCACGTCTTCTCAGGACAGGGCTGCAGGTCAAAGACAAGGGTATTTCCTTCAAGAGAATATATCAAGAAAGGCAGATGGTTGATGGTTAAAAGCTTTGTTAAACAGGCATGTGTGCTGTCATTTGTTGCCAGAGTAGTGTTTAAGTGCCCCCTCAGAGTGGTCCACTAACATAGGGCACTCTTTTTACTATTCACTCTGTACTTGGGTGAGAGGTCTAGGAGATTGTCACTTTATATTTTACCATAATAGGTCGTTTCTTATCACTAGGCCTCTGTGTGGAGTCAAAGCATTGACACCCCCATGAAGGGTGACTGCTGTAGCCTGAAGAAATTGGTATAATAAATTCAGTAGCAGCTGGAGAATGTAAAGATAGGTCTTCCGGCTAATTTGCCCCCAAAGTCCCTAGAAATGTTTTCATGTTTTACTTTCCCAGGGATCTTTTCAGACAAAGTCTTTGTCTTTCACTGCTGTGAGTTCCAGGATAATACTTTCTAGCTCTTACGACATTTCAAACAAGAAGAAATTCTCTCCTTAAAAAGTAAGAGATTTCAGTCACAGCACTGATTAAATCCATCGAGAAATAAAATGTGACCAAAAGCTCGCCTACCTTAATCTCCCCCTTAATCTGAACTAGGAGCATACTTATTAGCTCCTGAACTCAAATAGCCCAGTGATAACTTTTGATAAGTCCTTCCTGTGCTGTGGCTTGGCTATCTACTTCCAAGGTGTGCCTGGTAGATTCCTCTGAAATGTCTCTTGATTGCCTAATAGCACTTGTAAGGTTTGAAATTGCTTTTCTTTTGGTGGTTCAGGAGCAAAATTTAAAGATTTTTAAAATACATTAAAACTTTTAATTGGAGACCCAGAATAGCAAGCTCAGAGTCATGGCTGATACATAGCATGGGAAAATGAGAAGTATTTTTTGTCTAAACATGGTTTGTACGTCATTTGAGCCACGCATGTTAACTGTGCTCCAGTTCAGCCAGTTGTGATTTGAACTGTCTGCCTTGATCCCACACACTCAATGAGCTGTTATACTTTCCAAGTCTATTTTGTCAACAAGAATTGCCCAGCCTGCACCAATTTGATGGATGTATGCTGTTTCACTCCACTCTAGAGCTGTCAGCAGCTCTATCAGCAAGCACTGTAGTAAACTTGTTTTTCTGCATGCATTTGAGACATCTGTTTTGTTGTCTTGAAAGGATGCTAATTTTGACTGTTTTTTAAAAAAAATTTCCAGGAAGCACTTCTGTGCTTTCTCCCATGCTGTCTCTCTTATTTAGGTTGCTAGGCATCTGGCTTTTCAACCAGAACGCTTGGTCGAAAAGGAATCCTGGCAGCTCTGGTTAATACTGCTGACTGGGCTGCTAAAAGTCTGACCAGTGGTGCAGCAGGGACCCAGGGCTAAGGCCAGCTCGCTGCATGTCCTAGGTCTGCATGGCTCTCAGAAGTGGCTGGCATGTCCCTGCGGCCTCTAGACACAGGGGTGGCCATGGGGATTCTGTGTGGCGACTTTGCCCTGAGCACTGGCTCTGCAGCGCCCATTGGCTGAACACTATAGCCAATGGGAGCTGTGAAGGCAATGCCTGTGGATGCGGGCAGTGTGGGCAGCCCCCGGCTGCCCCTACAGCTAGAAGATGGACATGTTGCCGCTGCCAGGGCAGGCAGAGAGTCTGTCTTAGCCCCGTTCCACCACCAACCGCGAGGTGCCTGAGGTAAGTGCTGCCTGGCTGGAACCCAAACCACCTCCTGCACGCCAACTCCCTGTCTCAGCCCTGAGCCCCTTCCTGCACCCAAACTCCCTCCTGGAGCCCGCATGCCCTCCTGCACTGCAACCCCAGCCCCCTCCTATACCCTAAATCCCTCAGCCCCAGCCTGATGCCCCCTCCTGTATCCCAAACTCCTCATCGCCAGGCCCACCCCAGTTCCTGCATTCCCAGCTGGAGTCCTCACCCACTCCTGCACCCCAATCCCTTACCCCAGCCCACTTAAAGTGAGTGAGGGTGGGAGAAGCGAGCGACGGAGTGTGGGTGGGGCCTTGGGGATGGGGCCAGGGGTGTGTTTGGTTTTGTGTGATTAGAAAGTTGGTAGCCTATTTCTTATGCATAGGAAGAGGTCCACATAGATATCCACATATCGACTTTTTGTTGTCATCCTTGTAGTCCTCTCTTTAAAACTTTTCTGTGGGAGTGTCTACATTGCATGCTGCCTTTGGCGCTGTGTGGAGTTCGTACCCGTGTAGCCCCCTGACATGGATATAAATAGCAGTGTAGCTCATGGGGCATGCCTTTGGTAGATGGCATAAAGGCATGCCTGAAGGGTGAGGGTATGTATGTGAGTACATGCTCTCTGCTCACCCAAGCTGTGGCTACCTGTTTACAGTACTATTTTTAGCAGGGTAATGTCCCACTGCCTCCCTGTTGCTAAAGTCTCTTCCCTTCCACAGGAAAAGACTCTCCCAGAGGGGAAATGCTCTGACAGGGAGGAAGCAGAAAGGAAAGGCTCTGCCAGCTCCCTATTACTGGAGCCTTGCCTGCAGCAGGGAGTTGCTGAAGCCTTTTCCAGCTGCCTTTCCTCTTCCAGAGCCTTTCGCTGACACGTGTAGCTACACGCTGCTGTGTGGCTGCAGCTTGTTTTCATGTAGCCACTAGGACTGTCAAGTGATTAAAAATTTAATTGTGATTCATCACACTGTTAAAAAAATATTTTCTACATTTTCAAATATATTGATTGCAGTTACAACACAGGATACAAAGTGTACAGTGCTCACTTTATATTTTTTATTAAAAATATTTGCTCTGTGTAAAAACAAAAGAAATAGTATTTTTCAGTTCTCCTCATACAAGTACTTTAGTACAATCTCTTAATCATGACAGTTGAACTTACAAATGCAGACTTATGTACAAAAAGAAAAGCCTGCATTCAAAAATAAAACAATGTAAAACTTTAGAGCCTACAAGTCCACACAGTCCTACTTCTTGTTCAGCCAGTCGCTCAGACAAATAAGGTTGGTTATAATTTGCATAAGATAGTGCTGCCCACTGATAGATAATAGTGAGAGACTTAACAATGGCAGTTAAAGTTTTTCTCTCCATGAGTTTGTTTTGATATATTTTTAAGGCCAGTTTAGGCTGCAAGTTTCTGAATACTTCAAAGTCTCCCAAACTGTAATCATGTTTCATGACATTGGAGTGGAGGAAAGCAAACTTCTGAATCTCTTTCCATTATAGTTTGTGTAGCAGCCTAAGAATAGGGATATAATGTGAGCCAAGTGACTCATTTGTTGTTTCCTTATATTTCATGTAAGATGAAGAGTTATCCTGTTCATATAGGAAACCATTTTGAAAGTCTTACACTTTCAAGAGGACTGTCCTTATCAGAAAGCTGTTCATGATTTGATGGGTCCCAGGCATTTTTCAGATTTGTAATAAAATTCACTGTGTGGTTTTCACACAAGTATTTTAAAATAATGTGTAAATTAAGGATTGATTTGAAAATTAAGCTGCTTGGCCTCAGTAATTGCAAAGTATATAACCTCACTCTAAAAATATCAAATTAATATATTTTGTAGCAGCTGTTATTCCCATGCGCTCGCACATTCTCTCCTCCCCTCTTCCCCTGTGAGTGTATATAACATAAAAATAATCCCCTTACTGATATCCTTTCCACTTGCTTCTTCTCAAAATGCTGAAATGGGACTAGGGATATGTAGTCAGCAGGAAAGGAGAGATGGGTGTGTTGATGAAGTGCAGAGATGGATGATCTTGCAAGAACACATCTTATTTCCTTTGGCATTTGGTAGGTCTGATGGTACGCCCATAGTCTAAATGGTTGGTCATGTCCCCAAATCAGTTATGCCCATAACATAAATGCATCACACCCTCCATAGCATGTTAAGGACTAAGGATCAGACTATGTTGCAGATAGTCATAAGTCTCACTCTTAACTTCTGAAGATGTTGTCCTATAGTGACATGTAACGAATAAGATGACATTGAAAAGAGATGGTCATGAGTAATGTATGTGCTTAAACCACTTACTTTTTTTTATTGACATTTCAAGTATTTTGATTCCATGTATGACAGTATACAATATCTTGTTATGGTGTTACTTCACTTAAGGTCCTTTTTTTCATATAGATTGTTACCATAATATGAAAACACATTTTTTTCCTTTTGAATTGAACTGTCACCCTAGTAATAAAGACACATCAAAGGTAGCCAATTAGTTTAGATTTTTACATATATCCAGTCTATTGCTCTATGACATAGAATATGATCCTGGAGGGACACTGAAACAAGCCTACTTCAGATAGTGTGTGTGTGTAAAATTGCTTTTTTAATCATTATTAATGAAACCAATATAGCCGAAATGCTAGCAGGAGAACATAGAATTTGGATAGATATTAATGTTAAGGAAGATTATGCAGTAAGTTAAGGCTCAGTGTGACCTGTAGTTAGAAGTGTTTTAGCTTAAGGGATGTCAGAATTGGCGTGCACAGCTTGACCTGAGTTTATAAGATTTAGTAACAAGCTGTTTTTAACAAACACTTAAGTGCAAAAGAATAGTTTGTTTGAATTAATGGATTTTCAGGGGATTTTTAATATAGGTAACCAAGAGGTTAACCACATTAACATACTGAAAACACTGGGAAATATATGAATGCTGTATTGACACAAATAGCTTACGTCAGCAATCAGAACCCTGAGTTTGGTACTCGGAAAGCAATATATGAATAAGGGCCAAGACCTAAGTAAATATGGTCATGGATATGTAAACGTGTAAAACCTGATGCATGAATGTTCAGAAGTGAGACATCAGGAATGAGTGAGTAGATGGCAGCCCAAAATGTCATTCTCTCGTGGTGATCTTCACTTATTGTTTCTTTATCTTTGCTTTCGCCAGTCTCTGTCATGTTGTAAGTATGTCAGCACTGGGGATTGTTCTATTCTGCACTGGTTTTGAGGCTGTAAGTATGCACAGTTCAGGGGTTTGTTTCATTATGCTTCTACCACACTGTCTTATTTTTCTGTGATGTCAACTAAACTTGCCTGTAATAAATACAACTCTGTCTGTATGTGCATCACCAAATACCATCATCCTAATTAAGATGCTGTCTGAACACAAAGAACCTATTGTTTGTGACAAGTGCATTTGCACCTTAAAATAATCTAAGTGTTTGCAGAATCTGGGGCCTAGTTTAATTTATGGAATACAAACTCTTATAAAAATTGTCTATGTTTAAATCTTTAACTTAATGTAAGTAATACAATCAACAGAAGAAGAAAATGTTATGTTCCTCATTGAATGTGAAACAGATTGAAAGAGAACAAGGTACTAAAATAAGGTTAAGTGTATCCCAAATGCCTATGACTGTTGCGGGGGAGGGCAGGGCAGGTGCTACTACTTGAATTTCTTTCAGATGTGGTAATTGGTAAACTTTAATATCTCTTAAAATGATGTCACTAGCTGATCAGCTATAAGTTGGTCGAGTCTCAAACACAAGCGCACACTCAGACCATTTTTTTAAACAGGAAAATGATGCACATTATCCAGAAGAACAAGGGTTTTGGGTTTTGTTTTGGTTTTTTTTGTTACAAGATTGTTTTCAGAATGTTTATGGTTTTGAAGTTTCTTATCTAGAAGTGAACACTCTCTTTGTCTTCCTGCCTGGTTATTTGTTGTGAAATTCTGGAATAACACATGACACCCTACCAAACAAACAGAAAGAACTTCATAACATATTCATTATTATATTTAATAATCTGGTTTGTCTCAATAGCCACTTTTAGAAATAAAAATTATGTAATAGAGTTTAAAAATAATTTAAAAACTTTCTGAAAGTTTTTTTTTAAAAATGTAAATTCTCATTTGGTTATTTAGGAACAATGATTTGAAAATACTGGAATTACTTACATGTTATGCACATTTATCATTGAAGGATCCGGTGCTTAAAAGCATTTCTCCTTTAATTTATTTAACTTCCCTTTCCTCACCTTAATTTTTTTTTTTTTTTTTTTTTTTTTTTTAAAAAGTCACATCAGTAAAGATCCACTACTCACCCTAGAAATAGGTATCAGTTTGGATATATTGAGTAAAGGCTGGATGGAATAAGTCAAAAGTTGATTGTAAGCCTTAACTTCTCTTTTACAAACACAGGTGAAAAACTCTCTGTCTAGAAAATTCTGCACTGTACTATGTATCATAGAAGTGTGTGTATTCAAACTGTGAAAATAGCTGGGAAACATGGAAATTGTTTAGTTCTTCTGTTTTAAATTTATCATGCTTAGCACACTTCACAGTAATCGTTTACATTAGAAAATAATGGTAGCTATTCCTGGTGTGTAGTTGATGATTGGTTCATGCTAAAGGAGATGGAATTTACTGATATAGTTAAATGTAATCTCTCCTTATGAGGCATAAAGAATAAACTTGCATTCCTTTGAATGTTTAAGTTTTTATTGATGATGATATTTCCAAAGAACTCTGAGTTCTTAGTCATACATTTGTGACTGTGAAGTCCTGACTCTTGTAATACTAGTTCTCAATCTGTTGTTAGCCTGGTTGTAATTTTATTTTTAAAAGACAAATTAACACCGTTATTTTCTTTATAGGCAGTCACTGGGAAAAGTTTTGGAACCAAAGATTTTCGAGCAGCTTTAGAAAATGGAGTCCTGTTGTGCGAGTAAGTATGGAAAATGTACACTATAAATGTAAAAACTGGACAGCTAAAATACATCACCTGTTCAGTAATGAAGATGAAATTGGCCAATTTTCTTTCTCAAATATCTTGTTCAACTGATGTTTCCTTGGCTGCAAACTATCTGTTGGAGCAAATTAGATTAAATATACTACTTGGAAGTCTCAGACCACTCTGTCGAAGATGGAAGGTGATGGGAAATAGTAATATTCTCCAAGTGGTACCTACTATTAGAGCTCGGTGAAATTATTCATCCACATATTTTTTAGCAAAAAATGCTTTTTTGGAAACAACAAAATAGTTTGTGAATCCTTGTTTTTGCCAAATTTTTGTATTTTTTTTAAAAAAACCAAAAATTGTTCCACCAGAATTCCAAGGAAGTCTAAACATTGATTTTTTTTTTGTTTCAAAATTCTCTTCAAATTTATTCTGAAAATTTTAAAAATGTTAAAGCATTCTAAATCAAAAGGAATAGTTTTGGTTCAAATGAACTATTTACACAGATGTGGGATAAATTTTCCTCCTTTCTTAAATAACTGCACCATTATCTTGACTATTTCTATGAGTGCTCACTGTCTCTCGTTTCCTCTAGAAACATTCCAACCATTCACAAGTTACTGGCATGGAGCAAACAGGACTCACCCTGCCAGTGAGTCAGAGTAATAGAACTTTCACTCTGTCCCTGATTTTTTTTTTATTTTTTTTTCCCCTTTTATAAAGAAACCTCAAGTAGTGTAGGATCCCAGAACTAATCATTAATCCACTAGGTCCAGGATTTTAGGGCAGGAGTAAAAGTCATCAGAATGCCAACAACACTGGGAAATATCTAGGTGGGAGCAGAGGAATTCCTAGTATAATTTATTTTTTTAATTACACTTGGTATCTCCAAATTATTTTTAGATGAGTTATCATGGGGGAATATTAGTTTACATGGGCTACCAAAATATTTATTTACAAGCCTTTGTTTCTGTCTGTTCATATTGAAAGTGCAGAAACGATGCAGCTTGATCTGCAGTTCTCTCATTGTCTTATTTGTTGTCTTCTCTCCACATTCTGTCCTTTATTTTATCTATTCCATTCTCTTCTCCTTCCCATCCTATTTTTCTGGCTGCTTCCTCTAACTTCTCCTGCAGGATAAGGGAGTTAATCAGCAAAGTGAAGAATGAATTATGATTTCTTAAAAGTAAAAACTGCAATAGAGATGGAGAACTTGTCCTTTCTTCCTGCTGCTTCATTGTTGAATAGAACAGTGGTTCTTAACCAGGGGTCCGGAGCCCCCTTTGGGGTTGCAAGCAGATTTCAGGGGGGATCCACCAAGCAGGGCCAGTGTTAGTCTTGCTGAGGTTTAGGGAAAAAAGTCAAAGCCCTGCTGTCTGGGTCTGAAACCTAGGGCCATGAGCCCTGCCAACTAGAGCTGAAGCCTGAGCAATGTAAGTTCGCGGGGACCCCTGTGGTGTGGGGCCCCAGGCAATTGACCTACTTACTTCCCCCGTAACACTGGTCCTGGCTTTTATACGTAGAAAAACAGTTGTTGACTTTTTATAGCATGGTGGGGGGTGGGAAGAGGGGCGGCTCGTTCAGAAAGAAAAAGGTTGAGAAATCTAGAGTAGTACAAATGCTGATGCAATAAAATACTTTGTTACTGTAATGTTACATTTTAAAAAGATATAAACCATCAATTAGTCCAAAATTATCATGAATTGGAAAAAAAATGTTTTAAAAAACAAACTGAACAGTTAGATGGAGTTTTGTAAATATAGTGGGCGAGAAGTTTGGATTCAAAAACTAGGTTGAGCTTTAAAAATAAAGCTAAAATGTTTCTTTCAGGGTTAGAACTCTGAACAGGTATTTTTTTAAAAATCCTCTGCTAGCTTCATCATCTAGCTACAGGTCCGGTCACTTTATTATTGTATGGAACTACCTGGCAGATAAAATTATACAGTGCAGGTAACTCCATGTTCATTCAATATCTACTGGGGAAACTTTTGCCTTCCAGGTTCCCCAGCCAACCAATTGCTGGGACCTTACCATACCCCACAAAGGGTTAAGGTGAGTGGGCTATGAGAAAGGAGGGTTGGTTCCCTGCCATGCCAGTCATAGGAGCCCTGATGTGCTCTCCCTGCCACCTGGTTCCTTTCCTTTAACCAACACCTCCATTTTACATCCTTTTCCAAGCCATTTATCTTGTTACTGTATGCCTTTCCTATGGAGTACCTGCACTGGACATCCACACCACTCTTACAAAATGAGTTGTGACACCATAGTCTAACACCCTTCCCTACTCACCATAACAAAGCCCTCTCTGAACTTGCTGTGGGAAAAGTGAAAAAAATCCCGCCTCCCCACCTAGTCTAATCTAGTGATGAGGGAAAAATTTCTTCCCTGTCCCCCTAGAAAGCAGTAGTTAATGTAATGCCCACAGCAGATCCTCACCAAACCTGGTAATTTTTGCCACTTCAAAGGCAGGGAGGGTGGGTGCTGCTCTACCTGGTCTGGGGAAAAGGGGCTTCTCCCATTGGGCTTGACCCTTTTGAACCCCCCAGCCCTTCTGGTCCCTGGGGGATGAGTCAGCATCGCTACTCTGACCCACTCCCCCTTTTGCAGCAGCTTCTGAGCCTTGCTCCCACAGCCTGTAAAGCACTATTTCCTCTCCGGTGGCAATCCAAACAATGTTCCACCCCCACTGAAAGTTGCAGTGTGGTTACTGTTGTCATATGTTTTTGGCAAAAGAATGGAAGAATAACTTGCACTTGGCAGATGGGAACTTGCTTCTGAAACTAATCAGCTTAACTCTCATTAATAGCCGTATGCAGTAAAATGCATCTCAAAATTAATTCTGCTGATTGGGTTGACTTAGGATACAATATTCTTTTTAAAAAAATGCTTTCTGAAAATATAGTTACTTTGCACTAACTTGTTCTAGTCTTCATTTAAGATTTATAGATGGCTTTTAAATTATCTTAATTTCATATATTCAGAGGTATAAGGAAAGGTGGTTTTATGAGTAAAATGGGCAAAATTTTCCAACTACAGTATTTCCACTGTGGTATAATAGGTGACAAAAATTCAAATAGTAAAATAAATACTAGACTACTAAGCTGTTTCAGAGTGGCTCTGCTGCAATGATTGAGGTAAAGGAGACTGAGTTCTCATTGTAATACGTTGCATTTGCTGTGGGTAGTCCAGAAAGCTAAATCCATTTAAGTCATACTGCTTGCAGGCCTATCCCATGTTCTAAACTACCTGCACCAAAAACCAGACAAATGGAAATGTTGCATTCAGAAGCTAAATAATTATTTGAAAAGCCACCCAACCATTTTTTGCTGTAAATCTTCAAATGCTCTTATTTTTAGTGACTACTTACTGAAATGTTGAGATATTAATACCCATAGTCCTGGAGCCTTACAATTTCACCTGATTTACAGGAAGGGAAAGTATCTTTCTTGCTACCCTTCCCATCTGGAATTTAATTCTGGAATTTAATAGTTTTCTATGAAATCTACACAGCAGGGGCAAGTAATCTGCAGAGCAGGTAGTTTTAAGACCTTGGTTCTGCAACTGCATCTTTTATGTGCATTCCACAGAACTGTATGGACATCATTAGTGCTCTGTGCAGATGCAATGATCTGTCCACATGAATGCAGCAGCAGGATGAGAAACCCGTAGGGATGCAGGACTAATGAATTCTGTTGACTAAACAACAGAACCATTCTTCCCCGACCCTCCCACCCATTATTCCAACCCTTTAAAAAGAGATTTTTGCTATCCTAATGATTTAACTTTTATCCTAAATTAAGTACAATTGCATGACATTTTTTTGATTAAAAAAGTATTACTTAATTATTCTTTGAGGGAGTAACTGGCTCAGTTGCTTGGTTATGTAAGCATGAATACCTGACTTGCACATACATGCTTAAAAGTATGCTAGTTACATGCTTGTGATTTTGAAAATCAGGTTCTTGAAGCCTATTTAGTATTATGAATGACATAATGTATTAAAATTGAGTCTTACAGACTTCCATTGGGTGTGGACTTTTAGATAAATGTAAGCTTTGAAGTATTTAAAATTTAGTTTTGACCAAATCTTAAAGAAATGTTGACGCACTTTTTTTTAGTGATAACCCATTTTTTCTTTTGTGCTGATTATAAAAGACTAACTGTGTACACACAGCCATTTTACAAACATTAATTTTCTTTATCAGTTAATCTGTTGGTGGTGTTTATAGTGTGTGCAAAGCAAACTAAATATTTTTCAGCCTGAAAACTAAAATACTGGTATCTTCTTGACCAGAAGAATTTTTTTAACAAAAGAGCCTAGATTCTCATAAAAAATCTCCATTTTTTGTGCCAAGAACCTGAATCCATTTCTTTCCCTTTCCCTTTCTTATTTCTTTTGTGCCGCCTTTGTGCCATTCTCAGCAGTCTTGCCTCTTGATTATGTTTGTGATTGACTGCTTTTTATGTTTGGAAAGTCTGAGTATCAACTTATTTTACATCCTCTTTTAATAGATTGAAATCAGAAATATATAGAAATTTTTTCACAAACATCGTTTATTTTTTGTACGTCTAGGATAAAATGTTAACATTAACTATATGATATGCAGTTATGTAATAATGTTTTCATTCATTTTTAGTTTGATTAACAAGATCAAACCTGGCATCATTAAGAAGATCAATCGTCTGTCTACTCCAATAGCTGGTTTGGTAAGTAACAAAATCCTTTCCAATATCTTCAATGAAGGGTTTCTCTCTGACTTTAAAGTAACTTTGTCCTGTACCTTGGGGTTTTATGTTTCAATATATAACCATTTTTCTCTGGTTACTGGTGTACAGTAGCTACTCTTCTGCAATGTCTGTCATACTATGCAAATAGGTCTGTCTATTACTCGTATTGCATTTTGGCACTGTTCCTCATCGTTGGTGCCCAAAAGAAGACTAAAACAGCATGGCTCCCTGAGCAAAAGTGCCATGGGCCATCGGGCAAAGGACCTACTTTGGGCTGTCCGGCCACTCTGGAGCCACATGCTCACTCCTCGCCAGGTGGTGCCCTTAGCACCATGAAAGGTCCACTTCTAGGAGCAGCTTGGGACTCAAAACCCTGGCAACACCAACGCCTTCACAGGCTCTCCCAGTGCCAAGAGAGCACAGACCTCCACCCACACCATTGATGCAGCATGTGCCCCAGTAACTGGCAAAGGCTCCCCAAAGGGCAAGCCAGCCACTAAGACCCTCGGGGCAGTGGAGCACCACCAGTCCCCCGAGGAAAAAGCAGCACTCTCCACCTCCGCACCACAGGTCGCCACAGTTGCAGTCCAGACACTCTGGGGCTCGTCCTCAGTCATCAGTGCCACATTCACAAACACCACTGTCTTGATGCAGATCACCTAGAGCAAAACACTAGTCTCCATACTACCGATGCCGCCCAGCCTCCTGCAGGTTGTCCTCCAGGTGCAGGTCCTGTTAGTCTGCATACTGGGGGTGCTCCCCGTTGCGTCTCTGGTCCCACCCTGCACTGGTTCCCTTGATACTGGCACTGTAAACTTGGGGTTGTAGCACATGACTGGAGAATCACTAACATCGTTCCTATTTTTAAGAAAGTGGGGGAGGGGAGGAAGAGATCCCGGTAACTACAGGGCTGTTAGTTCGACATCTCCAGTATTCAAGGTCTAGGGAAAAAATTTGAAGGAGAAAATAGTTAAGGACATTGAGGTCAATGGTACTTTGGACAAAATGTAACCTGGTTTTACAAAAGGTAAATCATGTCAAACCAACCTGATCACCTTCTTTGAGAAGGTAACAGATTTTTTTTAGACTAAGGAAATAGTGGATCTACTTACCTCAATTTCAGTAAGGCACTTGATATGGTTCCACATGGAGAATTATTAGTTAAACTGGAAAAGATGGAGATCAGTATAAAAACTGAAAGATGGATAAGGAATTAATTAAAGGGGAGACTACACCTGGTCATACTGAAAGACGAATTATCAGGCTGGAGGGAGGTTACTAGTGGAGTTCCTCAGGAGTCAATTTTGGGACCAAAATAGAGAAGGACCGGGATATATAGGAAGATCTGGATGACCTTGTAAATTGGAGTAATAGGATGAAATATAATAGTGGAAAGTGTAAGGTCATGCATTTAGGGATTAATTTAAAAAAAAATTTAGTTATAAGAGGGGGCGCATCATTTGGAAGTAACAGATGAGGAGAAGGACCTCAGAGTAGAGGTTGATTGTAGGATGCCTGAGCCATCGATGTGAGTAGTGTACTGGTACTTCCTGCAATGCACAAATATTCTCTGTAATTTTATTCTTTCAAAGTGTGTTATTTTAGAGTTTTGACTGATGTATGCATTTCATAATTATTTCTCTTACATTTAAATGTAATTCTTTGAGTAGTGAATTTTAAAATGCCTAACCTGTCCTGGCTAGAGTAATTTTCCCTCTGGTAACTTTTTAAAATATAAAATATATCTAGGTTTTCTGTTTCTACTGGTGGTGCATATCTGCACATACTGAAATTTATTTCGCACATTGATGAAAAAAGTTAGCGGGAACATTGGATGCAATCCCGTGGTCTGGGTATCGCTTAGCCTCTGTGTGCCAGAAGCTGGGACACGATGATAGGGGATGGATCAATCAATAAACTGCCCTGTTCTGTCCATTTCCTCTGAAGCACCTGGCCCTGACCATTGCCTGAAGATAGGATACTGGGCTATATGGGCTATTGATCTGGCAGTATGGCCGTTCTTATGTTCTTTCTTACAGGTGGAATGCAGAATGTCCGCAGTTACTTTCTAAGTTCTAAAAAACCATAAAATTGTAAAAAAAAATCTCAGCAGTTTTTTGGGCAAAGTATGTAGCTCTTAAGGCTCTAGAGGAGGATATTGAGCTATTTCATTAATTGGTTAAGATGCCATAACGTTGGGGTAGCTTAATATGTGTACTCGTGAAAAATAAACTATGGGAAGCCAATATATTTGTTTCCATATGAGATAAGTGCATGGTGCATTAGTGGCCTTCATCCTAGAAAGGCTATAGGTTTTCTCTCATAAATAATTTTGTGCTAAATTCTTTTCCCATCAAAAAATCTAAGAAAGAACTTGAGTCAAACCAAAATTATCCTTGTGGAAGGCAGTACAGCTACTCTGTTAGTAGCTTAACCGACTACACGGCATTGGAAGCAGCCAATAGTCCAAACCAGAAAACCATGGAATAGATTTCATTTTTGTGGTGGCTGAACTTCTGGCTTGAATCATCACTGAAATATTTAATAACTAACACATTTAAGCTGGTATATCTCTTATTATTTTAGATCAGTTCTAAGAACTCAAGGTTTGCAGGCATATTTTTTTTGTTTACTAGCACAAAAAGTGGAGTGTCATGTTGTTTTTAGGAATATAGCTCTCCCTGACCTTGTGCACATACATTTATGTTGTGTTGTAGCCCCTTCAAGTTGTGTTACCATTACCAGTGAAGACCTTAACAAAGAGTCTGAGGGGAAAAAACGAACATAACAAAGCAATTTTAGCCATAACATGGGGTGAATATGGGCATAATGCAGCTGGCTAAAATTATTTTTAATTAAGAATCTCCGATAAATTCGGTTTATTTTTAAACCTAGAAACACTTGATTGAGGTTCTTATTTTAATGGTAGGATTAGATGATAATTACAAATGTACTGCCTTGTTAATCAGTACAGGCCTGATTTTTTTAAAACTGGGCCTTTTTGCTGGTCTCCAATTGTAAGCAAACTCTTGTGTATGCACTTTATTGTACAAGCAACCTAAACTTAACCCTTATTTGTGTTAGTGAAATTCACACAGAGAACCAATCATGTTCTCTAAACTGGGGGGACAGGTAGAGATGCCGGAGGGTAGGAATAGGGTACAGAATGACCTAGAAAAATTGAAGAATTGGGCCGAAAGAAATCTGATGAGATTCAACAAGTACAAGTGCAGAGTCCTGCACTGAGGACAGAAGAATCCCATGCACTACTATAGACTGGGGACCGACTGGGTAAGCAGCAGTTCTGCAGAAAAGGATCTCGGGATTACAGTGGATGAGAAGCTGGATATGAATTAGCAGTGTGCCCCTGTTGCCTGAAGGCTAATGGCGTATTGGGCTGCATTAGCAGGAGCATTGCCAGCAGATCGAGGGAAGTGATTATTTCCCTCTATTTGGCACTGATGAGGCCATATTTGGAGTATTGTGTCCAGTTTTGGGTCCCCCACTACAGAAAGGATGTGGACAAGTTGGAGAGAGTCCAACAGAGGGAAACAAAAATGATCAAGGGTCTGGGGCACATGACTTATGAGGAGAGGCTGAGAGAACTGGGCTTATTTAGTCCGCAGAAAAGAAGAGTGAAGGGGGATTTGATAGCAGCCTTCAAGTACCTGAAACAGGGTTCCAAAGAGGATGGAGCTTGGCTGATCTCAGTGGTGGCAGGTGACAGAACAAGGAGCAATGGTCTTAAGTTGCAGTGCGGGAGGTCTAGGTTGATATTAGGAAACACTATTTCATTAGGAGGGTGGAGAAGCACTGGAATAGGTTACTTAGGGAGGTGATGGAATCTCTATCCTTAGAGGTTTTTAAGGGCTGTCTTGACAAAGCTCTGGCTGGGATTATTTAGTTGGTGTTGGTCCTGCTTTGAGCAGAGAGTTGGACAAGATGACCTCCTGAGATCTTTTCCAACCCTAATCTTTCCTATTGTGGTTTGAAAATGTTTTCATAGTGCTATTACTCCTCCCAGGACTCTTCCTTCACTTTATATTGTCTATTGGAGTATGCTATGTGTGTGTGTGTTTTTTATATCCTGTATGGCCCCTATTACAGTAATATCAGAGTTCCTCACAATCTTTTAACGTATTTATCTTCCTCACACCCCTGTGAGGTAGGGAAGTACTATTATCCCCATTTTACAGATTAGTAACTGAGAGACAGTGTGACTAAGTGACTTGCCCAAGATCATGCAGGGAGTATGTAGTGGAGCTGGGACCTTAACCAAAATCTCAGGCCATCACCCTCCCACTGGAGATCTTCTAGTCTCAGACTGCCACAGCCTCTTCCTTAATTGCACCCTGTTATGCTCAAACTCTGGAACTATATTTCCAAAATACTTCATGCAGTCTTCATCTCAGGCAGCTCACATTGGTCTTGCTTGTGGCTTTACTGATAGAAATGCAAAGTTATATATTTTTTTCAAGATTGTGGCCATCTGGAAATAATTTTCCTTTGGAGAAAAAAAAATTGGGGTTTGAATATGCATTTTCCCTTTGCCTTTCTCAAAGAATTCCTTCATAGTTTTGTTTTTGCTGATAGAGCTTGCCTGATCTGAAATGCAAATATGCTATGAAACTGACATTCTTAGCTGTGGTTAAAGAGATGGCTGTTGATAACTGTACTAAATAGTTGCACAAAAGTTTTTCAATAGAATGTTTTGACGAATGTCTGAAGGCACTGCATGTGCTTGACTGCAACAGGATTTATGATTATTAAGATTATTTTGAATAGAAACTTGTTGAATATGGTAATATAAATAGTGAAAGTTAAAATAACATTCTAAATTTCACCTCAAATATATGATGTTGTGTTCTGCCTGTTGCAAAAGGAAATTGATGTGCATATTTTTATGTACCAAATTCTTTTCTGAATGGACATCAGTCAGTTGCTATTGTAACCTTTTAGCTATATTCTACTTTTTTTTAAAAAAAGTAGGTGGGATTAGTTTGTGGTTTTTTTTTTTACTGGGATCACTTTTATTTACAAGCTTTTTTTATTCAGTTGAAAACAAGCTATAGTTTTCATGTCTAGTTTCATTATATAGCTGCTTAGAGAATTTGGGTGTGCCCCACACAGTTCAGGGATAATCATGATGGAAGGATAAAAAAGACAATAAATGTATGCTTGGATGATTAAACACTGAAATGAAAGTTAGGCATTCCAGGTATGTCTGCATTGCAAATAAAAGACCGGTGGCTGAGAGTCTCAAAGCTCAGGGTCAACTGTTTCTGTCTACGGGGCTAAATATAGCAGTGTAGACATTACAGCTCTGGCTGTAGGTCAGGATCTGAAACTGATAAGGGACCGGTGGAGGTGTCAGAGCCCAAGCTCCAGCCTGAGTGGGAGTGTCTACATTGTTGTTTTTAGCCCAATAACATGAGCCTGAAGCAATGGGCCCAGGCTCTGAGACTTGCTGCTGTGGGGTGTAGATGTACCCTCACTGGCCACAAATTTCTATGTGGTATTAACATTTATTGTAAGCATGTTTATCTTTGTTACAAAGTAAAATAAAGGATAATTCAACACAATGTAACTTTAGCGCCCTCCTGACCAAGATGAGTCTGCTCTGCAGGCAGCTCTGGTCAAGAGAAAGCATGTGCAGGGACATAGTAGTAAAAGTTCCTTCCATCCCAGGAGCATCTGTTACAAACCATTCAGAGTGGGGGCGCGCGCGCGCGCACACACACACACACGCACACACACACACACACTCTGGAAAAGTACAATGAATATAAGATGGGGAAATATTTATTCATAGAGGGATGAAAGGACGAAAACGGAGAAATATCGGGGGAACAGTAAAACACAGTTGCATTGAGCTCAAGGCCCACTGGTACCACAGCCTGAAAGGGCAGACACTGAGCAATATGTCTGCACACAGAGTTCAGGAGTCCTGGACAAAGTTCCAATCTGGCAGTGAGTCTTGGGTGCTCCTACTCATCTTCCGTGCCAATGAACTTTCCCCCACAAATCCTTTTTCTGCTGCTCTCTGCAAAGCCACGCAAAGCGACCACCTCCCCACTTAACTAGTTGGCAGCCTCCCTCCTTATTCCCAATATAGAGTCACAAGCCCCAGTACTCACACTCCCATGCAGCTTTGAACAATAGTGATACTGGGTCCAGCTCCAGTCTGTCTTCATCAGGTGATTCCTCTCTGGCACAGTGCTCCTCCTGGGCTCCTGTCCTGGGATGTCCCTGATCGGCTGCTTGGTCCCTCCCAGGCTTCGGGCAGGTTTTTGTTCTGCCTCGCTCTGTGAGGGCCTGCTTGCTGCAGCCACACACCCCCTCTTGTTCTCCCCTCCCCCTCCCTGCTCCCACTCCCACCAAAAAACACTTTCTCCTTTTGGAACAGTCAGCACTTCCCCTCTCAGGAAAAAGTTTTAAGGGACCATGCTCTGTGACCCCAAAGCGGTTACAATAGGATTTATTGCCTCACAAAGCTTTGAAAGGCCTGAGCCGCAGCTTTCTTGGGAGATTCCATTAATATTGTTTTGAGAGGAGGAAAGTTGGGTGAAGGATTGAGGGAAAGGCTCAGACCTTTAACGTAACCATTATGGCAGAGTTTCCCCAGGGGTGGGGCATGCCTAGGTGGGGTGAATGCAAAAACGAGCTCGCAGGGGGGAGGATGTGGAAGATGCAAGGGTGGGCCTTTAATGCCATATTTCAGGATGGAAAGTGAGTGCAATTAGTTTAGGCTTCCTGAAGGGGGGACTCAGCTGTCAAAAATTTCAGATCCCTAATTAAGGGATGTGATAAAATAGTGAGTTCAGTAAGGGACTGCCAGTTGTTAAAGTGATAGGAAATGAGGCACTGTTATTCCCTGATGTAACTCCATTGCAGCTAGGGTAAGAAATACCCAAAAGTGCTTAAAAATCAGCAGTGAATTAAAAATTGTGTATCTTCACAATTTTGACTTGATGTAAACTTCCTGCCTAACTTTTGTATTAACTCAAGAAACAAAAGGGCAAGTTCATTCTTTTCCAACATCTGCAGAATGAAAGTTATTCAGTATTTTTCTGTGAAAAAAATCACTTTTTTTTTTTTCCCAACCAGTTCTAGTCAGCAAGCTTCACTGTGGTAGCTGACAGCAGTGTATTCAGCACAATTCAGGGGGAATGACTGTACTGTACTCCTCCTTTGATCTGTGCGCTCTGAGGCAAAACAAAACTTTTGAAACACAAGTTTCTGTTTTGAAACTGGGTATTAAGGGAGTGCACGGAGTGAGGATTGAAGCAAACACAAGGGTGTGGATAACCTGGTGGGTGGAAGGGAAGGCGTCTGGTGCTGGATAGGGTATGAGAGAGACTAGAATTCAGCCCTGCCTTTGGCATTTCTTGTCCAGTCCCTTTTCTGAGCCTGCCTGCCCTTCTCCACAAATCTTTTGGTAATGTGGGAGTGCAACACACTGCCCCTGCTGCTGATCTAGATGCCTCTCTGTGTTTGATGACTACATGGTCAAAGCAGAGGCTAGAGTGCTATGGTTAACATATCCTGCAGCTCCTTTAGCCATGTGTTTCAAGCAGAGCAGAAAGCTATTTGTAGTGATTAGAGTATAGCAGTAGTTGCTCTTCCTTTTCGTTGGTGGGGGCTATTAATTGGGAGTCAGGACAGAGATTGCAATGCCTCTCCAGTTCAGTCTCTGTGAGAGAGACATCACCCAGAGCAGATGTGGGCAGACTATGGCCTGCGGGCCGCATTCAGCCTGCAGGACTGTCCTGCCTGGCCCTTGAGCTCCCGGCAGAGGAGACTAACCCCTGGCCCCTCCCTGATTCTGCCCCAAAGCTTCAGCTCACCATGCTGCCAATCTTCTAGGTGGCGGGACTGCAAAGTCCTGCTGGGCAGTGTGGCTCCAAGAGTGCTGGCCTGGCCTGGTGCTCTAGACTGCACGGCGACATGGCTGGGTCTGGCCTGGCATCACGGCTGCCAGTCCTGGTGCTCTGAGCAGCATGGTAAGGAAGCGGGAGATGTGGGGGTTGGATAAGGGTTAAGGGTCTCAGGGGCAGACAGAGAACAGGGTGGGGGGTTGGATAGGAGTGGAAGTCCTGGGGAGCCTGTTGGTGAGGGGGTGTGGATAGGAGTCGGGGACAGGGAGCAAGAGGGGTTGGATAGAGGCGGGGGCCCATCAGAGCAGTTAGGGGCGGGGGTGCTGGTAGGAGGCGGTCAGGGGACAAGGAGCAGGGCGGGTTGGATAGGTTGGGAGTTCTGAGGGGGGCAGTCAAAGAGTGAGAAGAGGGAGGAGGCAGATGGGGGTGGGGGCCAGGCTGTTTGGGGAGGCACAACCTTCCTACCTGGCCCTCCATACAGTTTCAGAACCCTGGTTTGGCCCTTAGGCCAAAAAGTTTGCCCACCCCTGATCCAGACGTTGCAAGGAGAAACTTGGCATAAAACATCTTCAGATAAGAGGCCTTGCGTTTTCCTCTGATTTTTGTTTTTGTTTTGTCTTTTTAACATCAGTCCACGTTTAATGGAGTTTTGTCTGTCTGTCTCTCTCACACAAGAGGTACGCACACCAATAAAACTGCAGAATAATTTGGCACATGTAAATATTGTCCCTTCTTTCCTGACTTTCCCCAGGTTTGCTCTTCCTGACAAAGAGGACTGCTCAGCTGGACACTTTGTCCTGTTTAGCTAGATTTTCCAGTTAGTGAAGTTATGTGCTCTGTCAAGGAGTTTCTGGGGTGGGGAAGAAGAGGGCAGAGAACAATACTCTAAATTCTCAGCTTTTTGGGAAACCCTACAGTTTTACTAGCAGTGGTGGTGAGAAGGGTCTTGGAGTTTCTTGCCCACATGGCTCTGAACTTTGAGGTCCAAGTTCATATTGCTTCTCTGTGCTTGTCTGTGGAGGAAAATTTTGCAGTTTCACCCAGGTCAGTCAACCGTTGACAAGCTCTGTTTTCATAGGTCGCCCCTCCCAAGTCGTGTCATGACAATCTGTCCAGTTTTCCCTGCTGGCCAAGGCACTGCTGGAGGTGTAAGCACAACTAGAAACGACCAATTCCCACCTACCAGCCATTAAAACAAAAGATACAAACACGGCTGCAGTTAAGAGGAAAAGGCCTATTTTCTTTTAACCCAGTCGATAGTGTTCAGGGCAGCTCTGGCTCACTGTGTACCCACAGTTATGGGCTTATATGTTTTCGGTGACTCTCTTGAGGGTTGAGTTCAAAGGGACCCTAAGACACTGATTTTCAAAGGAGCCTAAGAGTTTGGTACTCCATTCAAACTGAATTGTTGGGCACCTAACACCTTTCAGCTCCTTTTAAGATTGCAACACAGAACAAAAACCCACTGGACAGTCCTGGATAGGATACCCGCCTCCCTCTCTGCTGTGAAATTGCTGACACGCTTAACTTTTACCATAGTACTTAGAAATAATGGGAAAAGGAGTGAGCTGGCGGCACAAGTGGTGCAGCAGGTTAACAAACGGGAATCAGAGGAGTAGAATAAAAATCTCAGAACCATCAGGAGAAATGGGCATAGCCAGGGAAGCTTTGGTTCAGAGATGGCTAGTGTAGTGGTTCACATCCTTTCCTGACTACTTACCCCTTTCAGGAGCCAGTTTTATCTTGAATACCTCACATTTTCACCCCATTTAAAAACTACTTGCTTACAAAATCAGACATGAACATTCTGAAGGGTCACAGGACACTATTACTGAAAATTGCTTACTTTCTCATTTTTACTTTATAATTATAAAATAAATCAATTGGAATATAAATGGTCTACTTAAATTTCAGCGTAGTACAAACAGCAGTATAGACAGTCGTATGAAATTTTAGTTTGTACTGACTTGCTAATGCTTTTTATGTAACCTTGTTCTAAAACTAGGCAAATATCTAGATGAGTTGGTGTACCCCTGGAAGATCTCTGCGTACATCCAGGGGTATGCATGCTTTTGGCTGACAACCACTAGTCTAGGGAAGTTAATATTGTATTGGTATTTTATTATTTGTTTAGGATAACCTTTGTGTTTCTTTGCTTATATTGGTTGTGTATTCCTTTCCTCATGGCAGAAAAGATTAACAAATTGTAGTTTCTTACACTGATTGGTTTGGAGCAATTTTTTTTTTTTAAAGTGTTTAAGCAACCTAAACTACAGGCATCACTGACTATAATAAACTGATGCAGCCACTGGATCTCTGATACAAGCTCTTCCTTAAAGCCCCCCTCAAAGAACCCTCACATTCTCCTCCTCACCAAAAATCTTTCTTCATTCTCCCTTTGCTTGACTATTGAGCCATGTCTTGTCTTTTAGGGAATATCTTCACTTCAGACTTATCTAAGCTTTTTGCCCTAACTCCCTTGCTGCCCACACACATAAACCATTATTAACTGGATTTGGAAGTGCTTTAAACGCAGGCTAGCTGATCTGACTGGGAATATAGGTTAGAGTGTGGTCTCTACTTTAACGTGAGAAGTGAGAATGCAGAATAAAAAACTTTGAGTGCTGGTGGTCCTCAAGTGCTTTCCCACAATTTCCCGTTTGATAGAAAAATTCCCCTAGTATTGACACAAGTGATGGGGAAAGAATTGTCAAGCATCTCAGCACAAAGAACCATGGGAGATGTCCCCAGACAAGTGCAGGGCAGAAATGGTGAGGATTCAGGTAGGGATTTGTAGTATGACTGCTCATACCTCTGTTGGCTAATTCAGATGCTCAATTCTGGCCGCTGATCACTTGTGCTAACTCTGCAGGGAAAGTACCCTTAGGGCTTGGTTACACTGGCACTTGATAGCTCTATAAAGCCCCCACGAGCGCTATACCCTCCTCCCCGTCCACACTGGCAAGGCATGTAGAGCGCTATAACCACGGAGTTACAGCGCTCCTGGTAATCCACCTCCGCATGGGGAATAAGGGCTGTAGCGCAGCTGCTGTAGTGCTACAGCAAGAATGTGGACACCCACCGCACTACAAGTGATCTCTGGAGATGCCTAGAGCCATTTAAGGCAATTGACATCTCTTCCCTTGTTTTGAACTCGGCTGGAGGAATGCGGAAGTACCTCTTTAGAGTTTCTCTCTTAACTCGGCAGATAAGCAATGCAAATGTTTAAGGAGGGAGCCTGTGTGAAAACAAAGCCTTCTGTGAACGGAGGCTCGCTGACAGGCTTTCAGAAGAACGGAAAAACCACTGTCTCTCTCCCTCCACATACACACAACGCGTCCCCCCTCACCCCCCTCGTTTAAAAAGCACGTTGCACCCAGCTGAATGCAGGGATACCTGCCCTAATGCGCTGCTCTTAATGCCGCATTAAGTGCCCCAAATGTGGCCATGCTATACCGCTGGCGCGTCTGAGTGTGGACATACAATAGCGCTATACATACGACTGTATAAGGGGACCGCTATAACCAATAGCGCTATAATCTTGTAAGTGTAACCATACCCCTTAGACTGTAAAATCTCTGGGGCAGGGTATGTGGCTTGCACTGTTCGCAAAGTGCTATGTAATCTGATTTACTAAAAAGTGTTGCGTGTTTAAATTAGAAGTTGGTGTACTCAGCTTGTTTTGTATTTGCCACAGGGCAAGAAACAAAATGATAGACCCTGCTCTGAAGAGCTTACAGTTTAAAAGAGACTGACAGGCTGAACTGAGAGAAACAGTGGTGGGAGTTGCTATTGTTTTCCTCTCATCCAACATGATTCTATTTGTGCACATTCTTGTGGAGTTCTTATAGCCTGATAATTTAGCAGATTCTTAATTAGAGATTTAACATTTCTATTTAAATGAATTAACACATTTCAGTTACTACACCAGCTGTGTATTTCATGATCAACTTCAATCTGTCTACAGCAGTGTTGCTAACAGAGGCAGGCAGAAAGTGAAGGCTGTATCATGCCCTTCTCTCTCAGGCTGTGTTATTTATACCTCTAGCCCAGCCCATATCATATGAATGCTCCCTCTCCTCCCGTTATGGCCATTCTGCTTGTGAGTTCTCCTTTTGGGAGCGGGAAGAGATGATGTATTTAGGCATCCATGATCACCTTTGATACCTTATTTTAACAAAGTTTCAGTCTTCATGTATAAAGTAAGCATATTTTAAATGGCAGTGATGAGATTTGTTCCCTTTACTTCATCTCTTTTTCAGTGATATCCTCAGCACAATGCTACAGAATATAACAAGATCTGCTAGTCAACATGTGAGATCCTCCCCACGCCCACAAAAGCAAATTTTGAGTGTGTGTGTGTAAAAAAGCATTAAATACCAGGAAAGACAATGACTGCACATTTGTATAGTTCTAAATACTGCTGATGTTTTTACTGCACTTCATAAAAACAAGTACAGTATATGCATCACACACCTCTTTAGCTTTTGTTCCTGATATTCTGGTTTGAGCTATCTTTTTGATTTTGTGTTGACATAGGACCATAGATTAAAGCCTTTAAACTTACAGTAAACTCACTTTGATGAAATAGTAAGAGCACGTAGCTACCATATTTCAGAATGTGCAGTTTAAATTGCACGAATATCTCTGGATTCACCCTGAGGACTGTGAGCCAAAGGGCTGCTGAATTGCAGTGTAGACTTTTGGTCACAGGCTGCAGCCTGAGCTCTGGGACCCTCCCACATTGCAGGGTCCTATAGCCTGGGCCCCAGCCTGAGCATGAGTGTCTACACTGCAGTTCAACAGCCCCTTAGCATGAGCCTGACTGAGCTGACACAGGGCAGCTGTGCTTCTCTACTTGCAGGGTAGACATATCCTAACACTTAAGACATGGGTTTCCTAAACCTTGTCTGTCTAGTCTAGACCTAAAAGCATATGTGCATGTTTAAAAATGTAACATAGCTTGTCCTCATAATTAAAACATGGAAGATAAAACATACCACTTTTTGATCAATGGTCCAGTATGAGGGCCTGAATACATTTACTGGCCATGAAAGTGTTGATATCAGTCTTAAAAACTGTCCCTCAGACTGGCGAAGTGTAAATATCAACCACTTTATCATTAACTTATTACACTTTTTTTGCTATTTTGGTTAGTGAATCTTCTTAATGCAAAATCTCTCAATATTCCTACAAAATATAATTAAAAGTGAACACTGTTATATCTGTGGCTTCCTTTCATAGCAGAATCTGAAAGGCTTTGAGTCCCATGTTACTTCTGCCCTCACAAGCCGTTCTTGTTCTTCATTTAAGAAGCTCTATGAAAGTCTCTTAAATCAAATTGTTAAAATATTGAATTTAAGAGGAAAAAAGCCTGTCTTTTTTATATTCCTAACAAAGACAAATGCATTATCTAAGAAAAATGATCATCTTTCAGAATAAAAACTAAGGAAGTAAACTAAAACATGAATATAGAGTTTAGCTGAGAAATGCATACTATCTACTTCTAAGAAAAAGAACCTCAAACTCTAGATTTAAAAAAAAAACACTTGAAAGATGGAAGATTGATGATGCTATTTGTGGAATCATAATTCACTACTTTTTCTGTATCCCACCCACAATCTTGCAGTGAATAGGTATATAACAAGTATTAAAATAACCTTAGAAACTTTTCACATTACTGAGTAACAAAGTTCTGAATCCATACACATGCTGGGTCTCAATTTTCTTCCCTTAGGAAGAAGTAGGGCTTCTTAATATTTAGAGACGAAGTACGTTATGTATCCTCCAGTGACTGAATTGGGCATATTTAGTTCCTGATGTGGGTTACTGGTGTGTCTGCTCAAGGATATATGGTATGTTTCAGCCTTGACCATGAACTTGTTTAATTGTTTCTGTTACTGCCTAAACAATTTGAAATGCAGGGTGTGTATGTAAAGGGCAGGGTGATACTAAAAATATCCCATAGATTTTGTAACTTCCCTGAAATTCTAGCAGGGTAAAACCTAGCTTCACAGAAGGCTGTGATATAACATGCAGTTTAATAATCTAATGTCTGTTAAACTGTGCTGATCTAGATATCTAAAAGTATTCATCTGCTTGGCCATCTAGGTACATATGGTTCAGTTCCCAGTCCTCTTTATGCTGAGCTAGCAAACGCTGTGCGTGTTTATGAATTGTATACTACACCCCAAAGGGTTGGGTTTGTTAGGTTTCTCAGGGTGTTGGGGATGACAGCTTGCATGCCAAACTGAAGCTTCAAGAGAATTTAATTGGTGTGAACTATAGCTCTGCTAATGGACCCCTAATTAAGTGTACAAACTCGACAAAATAACCTGTGAAGTAAGTTTTTAAAGTAGGGTGCCATACCTAAATCCATAGTAAGATACCAAAGAAGTCTTATTTCCCCCTCACCCCCAAAAGGTGCTAACGCTTTCACATCTTGAAAAGCATGTTGTAAGATAAACAGTCATACCGTGCAGCCTATCTGGCAACACTGTCAACAGTAGTCTAATATGAACTGTTTTGTCGTATGCTATTTTTATTTCCTTAAACATTTTATGACTAGCAATATGTTTATAGCTAAATGATGATATGACAACTTCACCTTTTCTGCATGATTATGTTAGTGACATTTTATGCTTTGACTTAAAAAAAAAAAAAAAAAAAAAATTCAGGGGGTATTTTGGAATTTATATTACAGCAGTTCATTGTATCTGTGCTAAACTAAAAGGATATTTATAAGCAGGACACATGTTATTCTCTCTTCTGCTTGTCACAGGCTCTTTTGTTGAAAGATTCATGTCTATCTGCTTTTTGATGCAAGGATAAATTTAAATTAGTTACAAGAGGTGATCGTTTCATTAAAGTTGAGTACTTGAATTGGACAGATATGGTTCTCACCTTTCTATACTGCTGAGATTCTCATTCCATTTCTGTCACTGTAATACAAATATCTAAACTTCTTGCCTTAACTACATACCTGCCTGTGTCATACTACTTATTTCTGTGATAGCATGTGTGAAAAACAACTAGTGAAAAAGCTGGCAGCATTAATGCTGCTTTGAGCAGTTTGAGTTGCTGCATTCCATGCCTTTGCTTTCTTCCTACATAGTACAAGATTAGAATGGACTTGCTAGAGTTCATTGTTAGCACAAGAGCTTAGATGTTGCTGAGATGTGCAGCCCTTTCAGTTCCTGCTCAGTGGTCCACAAAGTGTGGAATATCATACTTGCAGCATGCAGTAAGCTGCAGTCCATGGACTGCAGCTTGTGCAAAGATGGCTATTTTCAGAAGATGAACTAATTTTTCCTTTTCCTTTTCCATTTCCTTTCCTCTCCTTTAAAGGAAAGGGGAGGGGTAGGGATAGGGAGTGGGAGATGTCAGAGAGTTTTCTAAAATGCAGAGGAGCAATGACCACCCAGCACCTTTAAGCTGGGTGTGGAGGGTATTTGGCTGGCTGGCCGAGTGAAGGGACCAATGCTTTATAGGTGGAGGAGGAGGAGTGGGGATGAAAACTACCGCAAAAAGCGGCAGTGTGGTCACTGACCCATCCTCTAGAAATGCAGGGTTTAAAAAGGGGCTGTTTGGTGCCTTGAGCCTTTCTTTTTACATGGATCAAGGCTGAAGCAGGGCCCAACCACCTCCCTTTTAGGTGGTAAAACAACAGGTTTGGTCAACTCCTGCTGTGGGCAGTATGCTTTTTAGGGGGGCTGGAAAGGAATTTTTCCCTTGCCACCAGATTGGCTTGGGTGCAGTTGGGGGTTTTCACCTTCCCCACAGTGGGTTCAGGGTGGCTCTGTTCATGCATGGGGATATGCCATATGTCACAACTCATTATTTAAGTGTAGGGCAGTTGTCCAGTGCAGGTACTCCATAGGAAAGGTATACAGTGCCTGGATAAATGGCTTGGAAAAGGACTTAAAAAGAGCTGTTCGTTAAAGGAAGGAATGGAGGCGCGGATGGGGACTTCTATCATTGGTATGGCAGGGAGCAAACCCCCCTGTTCTGATAGCCCATCTTAACCCTCCAATAAGTGGCGGGGTGGATGGTAAGTTCCCAGCAATGGATTTGTTGGTGGGACCTGGAGGGAGAAAAACGGGAAGCTGATGGAAGCCCCCCAGGTACTTGTGGAATAAACATGGGGTTACCTGCTCTGAACACTGTTATCCACTGGGTAGTCCCAGACATCTAATAATAAAGTTGTAGCCTGATTAAGGCCGTGCCAAATGTCTCCTGTCCTTCTTTCGGCATAGCCAGACAATCACAATCTGGAAGGGAGAGTAAATGAGCAGAAAATCTGTAATATGTATTGTGTTGGCTTGTTCCTTTTTCTCACATACCAACATTTCTTTACTGCTACAAGTACTATGTAAGAATATAGCAGTTTAGTATCACTTCTCTTGTGGTGAATTATAAACTATATCATCAAAACTCAAAAGCCCGCGTATGTGTGATGGGGTCCCTGGGGTGAACTTTGACTGTGAGACCACTGAGAGATCCAAACCCACCAGCTTGGGCTGTCTCTTGCACTGTGATGTGATGTCAAGCTACAAGTCTCTGACAGATACTTCACTTACACAGCCAGCCACAGGCAGGGACACACCCAACTGAGTTACATGAATCATCTCCTAGCCACTCATGAGCCATCAATAGAGAGACTTCAGCCAATTCCCCACAAAACCCTTAGCCTTGCACCCCAGAACTGCTCAAGACTCCCTTGGGTAACATAAATTAATAAGTTCACCAATTCTTCATAGGAAAGTGGACATTCATCAGCTTTTGTAATCTGAGCTGTGATTACCCAAGAACTTCAACCACACACACAGTTTTTAGGTAAAATATAAAACAATTTATTAAATACAGAAAGATTTTAAGTGATTATAAGTAGCAGGCATAACAATCAAAGTCATTTACCTAGGAAAACAGTTAATTCACAGTCTAAATTCTAGCTTATACAGACTAAGCAAGATTTGAATCAATCTCACCCTAACTGTTGGTATAAGCATCTTACAGTTCCTCAAGACAGCCTGGGACCAGTCTCCCTAGTTCAAAATCTTTGTCTTCCAGACAATCTTCCAGGCACTGAGATGGAAAGGGTGGCTGAGGGGAGGCCAAGTGATGTCACTGTCCCTCTTTTCTTCTTTCTTCCAGCAGCTAGGAAGATCTTGGTGTAACATGGGTTAGTCCGCTCTCATTGAATATGTGCCTTCTCTGAGAAGTGTCTGAGGTAGTTGATTTTTCTTGACTGGCCATTAATGCTGTCCAGCCCTCCTTTGTTGCAACTGACAGGTTGGCTGTGGGTATTTCCAAACCTCACAATGTCTTTTAGTAACACATAAAATAATACTTCATATAAAATATGTACAATCCAACAGGATATTAAGGTTCAATAGATCAATAATTTTTGAATATCTCACCAGGCATATTTTGTACAAAACACAAATATATTGGCTCTAGGGTGCTACTTTGAGGGACAGAGTATCACAGTATGCAAAAGTGAAAAAAGACCTAATCACTTTGCCAGCACCATCCATATATTCTTTAAAAAGTCCATATTTTCCCTATCTGTATTGGCCATAGACCTCTCCTAATGCCCTTTTGCTTCCTTTGTCAATAAATGTAAGGAATATGAATCAGATATTTAGTTGTTGAAAGACAAAACAGACTAGCATTTGAATTTAGGAATTCCTGTCTCCCAGTCTTGTGATAACACCTTGAGGCCAACCCCCTCTTTACATATATGAAAACTAATAATAATCTGAACACACCTGCGATAAACAGCTAGTCATCCATCTTGTTTATCAAGATTCTTTTATAGATTTCTTCTCCCACCCCGCTTATTAATTTTAAATTAGTCCTATCATATGGTACTATTGCAAAATGTAACTCCAGATCTTGTCCTAAATTAAATCCAGTAACATAGGCCTTATGATTGGTATAATTGACTTTGGGTGTATGCAAACAAATAATTATACTTTTTAAACAACTTATTTGTGGCTGAAATATGCCTTTTTTGACTCTATATTCCAAAGTATCTGCAAGCAGGCTTCTTGTGGAACGTATAGATGGCATTGCTTACACCTTCAAAATTGTGGATGTACATAGAGTATCATAAATACTGTACTAGGAAATAGCATATTTTTAGTGGGTAACATGCCGCCACTGGTCTATGTGCCTGTCTGAGTATATTACAAAAGTCTCATTGTGACTTCTGTAGTTTTAAAGTAAAAATGTTTTCATTCTAACCCTCTTCCCCCCCCCCCCCCCCCATCCAACACTTGTTACTTTCCAGTACTTTTTAGAATGAAATTGTCCATACTAGACTTCTCCCTAAAGGTGAAATATATGAAAGATTTGAGCTAATCCTGTTCATGTTTGTTGCTATGTGATATGGTGACAGGAGTGTGTTTTGTTTTTGCTTTCAAAATTTATAACTATTGTGTTTTGGGGGAATAACTCAAATTTCTGCATCTTGAAACTACCCACTTTGCATGCACATCTGTGCTGTAACTAATGAATAATGCTTGATTAGCTAATTCTGGAGGCAGACAGTACCTTATGTGTTTTTGTAATGGAGGGAGCTGGCCCTGATTGCAGGCTTTAAAGCCTGCTGGCTAGCTCCCTTAGTCCTGGACTGTAACAAGGGGGTCCTTGAGAAAGAGTGCCTGCTGAAAGCATTCCTGAAAAGCAAAGTGTCCCTTATGCTTCATTCATGTAGCTCTTCAAAGCATGGCAGATTTTTAGTCCTGCAGTTGTTGTAACTTGACATACCATAACTCTAAAGCAACCCATAATTGAATGCCTGCTCAGGAGAGCTTTCCAAGTTCTGCAAAGAGCCCACTCTGTCACTCCCACCCAATTCCCCATTTCCTGAATTTCAAGTGCTTCATTGTGAAATCTTAGCATCACTTTACTTTTTTTCTTTGCAGTTGAGTAGAAATTAAAGAAGTTCTGACACTAAATCCCCATCCAGGTGAATATGTGGTACTTTAACATAAATTGACACTGATTCATAGTTTTTAGGGTGGTGTGTTCCTTTAGGAAAGTCGTAAATTGTCAAAAGAAACTTACTTGAATTCAGTAGGGCCAAATCTGTGCTTGCTTGCATTACAGTTAACAGGAATGGCAGAAGATCCCAATCTGTGGGTTGGAGAATTATATACTCTCTATTGTATTGTCCTGTGGAAACTTTTTTGTTTTTTTCAAACTCCAACTACTTTTAACTAGATTGCTTTTCCCCCATACCACTATTTTTAAGAGTCTTTGAATTTAAAGATGTGACCACTTGTGTTTCTGCTAATGTTAAGAAGATGTTTGCCCCAACTGAATAACAAGATCTCACTGCATTTCAATATACGTATAAAATGACAGAAACTGTTACATAAGGTGAACATATGCTTCCCACCCAGCATGACTGAAACAGACCTGCTTTCTTTGGAGCTTAATGTAAATAAGCTCTGGATCCCCTCCGCCCGCCCCCATCATAGTGACAACTAATCAGGGAATCATAACTGTAAACCTAGATGATTTTTCCAGTTTAAGTTCAGTTCATAAATGTAAGTTAACATTTAATGTAATCAGCATGTTTCCTTATGTTTAAAAGCCATAAGATAAGTCAAAAAAAGACAATAGTTCCATCCTCTCTTATTTAGAGACCTTTCTTTATAACAGACTGGAGCATGAGCCCACTGTAACTCCCTTCTTTCAAACCCTGATACAAGTGTTCTATCGAGTTTATTTGGTTTATCTACATCGTTCTATTCTCTTCTATCCTTCACTTGCTTTTTCTTTTTTATGGAATTTTTTTATTGTGCTTTCCATTTCTCAAAACTGTTCTTTTCCCTCCCTCTTTATAGTACTTTCCTCCCTTTCTCTCAGTTCTTTTGTTCTCTGTTTCATGGTGCTCTTGTTCTACTGTACATCTCTACTCCCTAGTGCTGCCACCTGTTTCCCTGTCCATCCATGCTGCTTACATCCATTTTAAGGACTTTCTTCCCCTTCTCCATATTTTAGCTGACAGCTCCATTCTCCTAAGCTCCCTACTGCTGTTTGTTTCATATCTTCCCTACCACAGTGCTACATAGTGCTGCTTCCTGGCTTTTAAAATAGAGATTGCAGAGAGCCACACTAACACAGTACCATATAGCAAAGCTTCAGAAGCAGAAACACCACAGAAGCAGGAATAACTGTGTAACCACCAATCCCCTGTGGCAGAGCAGAGAGACAGGTGCACCCCTGCAAGGGTGCGGCATCTTCTCTCATTCTTGAGATATGTAGCATTTAAATTCCTGCTTGTGAGTGACCAAAAGAGATTATATTTCTCACCACAAGTTGGGAATCTGCTATTAGTATTCCATTGAATTATCTTGGGATGTGGCTTACTTTGATGATTCAGGGAAAATGGAATACTTAATTCAAATATTTCCATGCAAGTCAGCATTTGTGGTGTTTATTTCATGTCATCTTTATAGTTTTTGTGAAACTGGAGTCCTATATGGAGCAGCCAGAATTGCTTTTGTTTCCTTTTTTGCACATTTCCTTTTTTGTTTTCCTTTTTCCCACCAAAAACTTGAATTTTGTGTCTGACCTTCAGTCTTAAATTCTCTCACAATTAAGCCTCACAGTTGTATAAAATGGTGTATAATACCAATGCTGACCTGAGGTAATTTGAGTACAATGGGATTAGTAAAGTGCACTTTACTAGGATAGCAGAATATCTTTCAAATTTCAAGTAGCATCAAGCCTTAATGTTAAAGTGCAGTTATGTTATGAAAAGTGACTCCCTAAAAATAAGTTTATAGGTTCCATTTATCTGTCTTTGACATCCATTTTTTTTCAGTTGCATTGGTAAAAAGATGGCATTCTAACTGCCTGCTCTGCAAACATTAATATGGGATCTGAAAGTTAAAACTTTCTCTTTTGCTGTGCCATCTGTTCAAGCTGTTGTGCTTAGAATTTAGTTAATTCATTTTGGTGTAAGAGTGGGATTTTATTCTGTCTTAATCTCCCATATCTGAATATACCCTGCAGTATAAACAGGAGTAAAAAGCAGCATAAACTTTTTTTTTAGCTAGAAAACTATACAACTGTGACATGAAATAGACACACAGAAAGTCTGTTCAGTAAGCTGCTGTTTGTCATCTTCCTAATCATAAAGCTTAAAACCATAAAGGACCACTGCATAATCTAGTCTCGCCTCCTTTACATTGCAAGCTACCAGCACTGTCCAGCCACCCCAACACTAAACCCAGCAACCAAAACTAGGTCTCTGGGAGACTAAACTATTGTGTGCCACAGTCCAGTCACAGAATAGGAAATACTGAGCTGTACCAATGGCAGGAAATTAAATGAGATACACACAGACTATCCTGACAAATGGCCCATGCTGCAGATGAAGGCGAACCCACAAGACCTCTGCCAATCTGAAGTGGGATTAACATTCCTTTCTAGCCCCACATAGGGCAATCAATTGAACCCTGAGAATGTGAGCAAGAACCAGCCAACCAAACACCTGAGGCAGAGAATCCTTAGTATCACTTGTCAGCATTAGCTGACCCTGCCCAATGTCCCTCTCCAGCTGTGGCCATGTCAGATGCTTCTTGGGAAGAAAGCCCCCCCAAAAATAGCGGGGTGGGGAAGGGGGAAAGGAAGAGGAAATACCTTCCCCTGATCCCTGTAGGTAACCAGTGGAAGTCCTGAAGCTTGAGGAATAGGAATAGTCTACTCTAGATAATACATAGACCTGCCATGACTAGATGACTTCTCGAGTTCCCTTCCAGCACTTTGATTCTATAAGATTTTACAAACATAAGCTGTAAACCAGAAGGGAAAACAGAGCTATTGAGCTCTGCCCCCTACCACTGCAAGCAGCCCATCATGCAATCACAAGCTTGTCAAGCTCTCTTAAAACTAGTTAAGTTGTTTGTCCCCCCAAGTCCTATTGGGAGGCTGGTTCAGAGCCACAGAGAGAACTTACATAGTAAACTACACTGCTATCTTTGAGTTCCAGTAATTATTTCTTACAATCTTTTTCACTGATCTTTATTTATTTTGTAAGGAAAGGTGTTGATCTAATCCCATAATACCCTTAGTTGCTACACATTTTACCTGACCAGATGGATCTCATTCTATTCTAGAATCACTGCTGTTCCTGCGCCAATATTTTTTGGAGATGCTGTCACGTTTGCTGTTGGTTTGGGTCACTTTCACTTATTTTTAATAATCCCATAGGAACTTGGATAAAATCGATTAAAATCAGTTTTAATAGATTTTATTTGTATAAGAAGGTAAATTGATGCTAGCTATTTCGAAAGACATTTCTTGGCTTTGGTGCGGTAGCATGACAACATTCTAATACTCTGCAATCTTCTAAGAACACCCATTCTGGCCCAGCATCCTATCTTCTGACAGTGGCTAATACCAGGTGCTTCAGAGGAAATGAACAGAACAGGTAATCATCAAGTCATCCTTCCTCTGTTGTCCTTTCCCAGCCTCTGGCAAACCAGAGGCTAGGGGCCCTTCAGCATATGGTTTTGCATCACTGTCCATCCTGGCTAATAGCAATTGATGGACCTGTCCTCAATGAATTTAACTAGTTATCGGTTTGGCTTTCACAACATCTCTGGCAAAGAGTTTCAGGGCTTGACGGTGCGCTGTGTGAAGAAATACTTTATTGTTTGTGTAAGCTTGCTGCCTCATCATTTCATTTGCTGACCCCTATTCTTGTGTTATGAGAAGGAGTAAATAACACTTCCTTATTTACTTTCTCCACACCAGTCATGATTTTATAGCCCTCTGTCATATCCCCCCTTAGTGATCTCTTTTCCAAGCTGAAAAGTCCCAGTCTTATTAATCTCTCCTCAAAGGCAACTGTTCCATACCCCTAATCGTTTTTGTTGCCCTCCTCTATACCTTGTCCAATTCCAGTATCTTTTATGAGATGGAGCGACCAGATCTGCATGCGATATTCAAGAAATGGGCATACCGTGGATATATAGAGAGGCAATATGATATTTTCTGTCATCTTATCTATCCCTTTTTTATTGATTCTCAACATTCTCTTCGCTTTTTTGACTTCCGCTGCACTTTGAGTGTACGTTTTCAGAGAAGTATCCACAATGAGTCCAAGATTTTTCTTGAGTGGTAACATAATTTAGACATCATCATTTTATATGTATAGTTGATATGTTCTCCAATGTGCATTACTTTGAATTTATCAACATTGAATTTCATCTGCCGTTTTGTTGCCCAGTCACTCAGTTTTGTGAAATCCCTTTGTGATTCTTCCCAGTCTGCTTTAGACATAACTATCTTGTGTAGTTTTGCATCATCTGCAAATTTTGCCACCTCACTGTTTTACCCCTTTTTCCAGATCACTTATGAATATGTTGAACATACACTCCCTTTGGGGACACCACTATTTACCTCTCTCCATTCTGAAATTGACCATTTATTCCTACCCTTTGTTTCCTATTTTTTAACTATTACCAATCCATGAGAGGACTTTCCATCTTATCCCATGACAGCTTAACTTTGCTTAAGAGACTTTGAGGGACCTTGTCAAAGGCTTTCTGAAAATCTAAGTGCACTATATCAACTGGATCCACTTGTCCAGATGCTTGTTAACCCCCCTCAGAGAATTCTAGTAGATTTGTGAGGCATGATTTCCCTTTATAAAAAACACGTTGACTCTTCCCCCAACAAACCATGTCCATCTTTGTATCTGATAATTCTGTTTGTTACTATATTTTCAACCAATTTGCCTGGTACTGAAGTTTAGGTTTATCTACCAGTAATTGCTAGGATTGCTTCTAAAGCCTTTTTTTAAAAAATGGCGTCACATTAGTTATCTATCTATTACCTGGTACAGAAGCTGATTTAAATGATAAGTTACATACCAGAGTTAGTAGTTCTTCAATTTCACATTTGAGTTCTTTGAGAACTCTTGGGTAAATGCCATCTGGTCCTGGTGATTTATTACTTATTACTGTTTAGTTTCAATTCAATTAATTTCAAATTGTTCTCAAACCTCCTCTAACAGGAATGACCTCAGTTTGGGAGAGTTTCTTGGATTTGTCACCTCAAAAGAATGGCTCAGGTTTGAGAATCTCCGTTACATTCTCAGTCGTGAAGACTGATGCAAAGAATTCATTTAGTTTCTCAACAATGGCCTTATCATCTTTAGCATTTTGATCAGCCAGTGGCCCCTCTAGCTGTTTATCAGGCTTCCTGCTTCTGATGTCCTAATTTTTTATTTTTTTTTTTATTTATTTATTTTTTTTTTTGGCCAACTTTGGCTGAGCTGTTTGTCAGGAGGACCCAATTTTCATTTCTCTGACTCCTTCCTTATCTGCATGTTCTGCTCCCACTTCACATTTTATTTGGAACATCCAGTAATTTCTGATTCTTCTCTTCTGATTTTGATATCTCCACCCAGTGAAAAGATGCCACCTTTGTTCAACTCTTGAGTCCACCCTTATCACTCCACCCCCTCCCCAGAGTAACTGCTCAGTCTTTCACAGCACCTCAGTAAGAGCTTTTCATTGACCTTTAAACAACTCCTAGTTTAGTTGTCTAGCCTCTCAGCTCCTCCTGTCTTTCAGCGTCATTCTCTAGACAGAGTGCCTCAGGGTTCCTCTCCTTCCAGCTGTTGTACTTTTCAGGATAATGGAGTCCCTTTTTGCCCCTTCTGTCCCTGAAGCATTCTGCAGGCCATTGTAGAGTGTGTATTCTCCATTTCATTGAGGCTTTTGAGTCCTCATTCAGTTTATAAAATTACTGAAGGCAAAGGTACGCTCCGAGTTTTCTGATAAATTTGCCTTCCTGTTAGAGTAGATAAAATTATAGGGCTGAACAAATTGACTGTGCACTTTAGGTGACAGATCGAGGCTTATGTGCATGCACTGGATGGAGGAGAGAGAGCACGAGAGCCTTTCCTCACGGTGCACCTACACAAGAGGCAGCTATAATTTTACTGCTTGTACATCCAGCAACACACTCAATTCAAGGCTGTGGGGCCGGTGTAGGGGTGCAGGGTTGTGATTATGGCCCTGCCTCTTCTCCAGCGTGCTGTGGCACTGAACACTTTTTATAGTGGGGGTGCTGAAAGCCAGCTAAGGAAATGGTAAAGCAGTGGTCCCCAAACTTTTTACCTCATGCCCCTCCTATTGCCCAAAGCCCTGGCTCCAGAATGGGGAGGCACAGACAGGGGTAAGGGTGTTGAGGCTTGGGCCACACTTACGGATGTGCCTGGGCTGGCAGTGGGAGCCTAGAGCTGGGGGTGATGCAGCACCTCCCTCATCCTTAGTTTCTGTGCTTATACCAGTGTGCCACTCTTTCCCCTGATTCCACCCGCTGCATAAGGGGAACAGCCTACACTTGGAGGCATTATGCTTCTGGTTCCACGGGCCTCCATGTCTAGTGAGGCTTGGGGTCTATGGTATATAGTATAATACAACAGTGTCTACATGTTAAATGCTGTACAAGCATTTTCCTGAAATGAAGCTTGAATTTATCCATTAATAAATATGTTAAGACCTACTAGAGCAGGGGTCAGCAACTTATGGCACGCATGCCGATTTTCAGTGGCACGCTGCTGCTTGCTGGAATGTAGCAGCGGGCCATTAAAAATATTGCCCAGCTTAGCCCAGCCTGCTCTTCTCTGCCCCTGTACCCCCCGCACTTTCCCGCAGGGGCAGGGGGCAGAATCTGATCCTGCCGGCTCCCCTGCCTTTTTCAGCAGCCTGCTGAGTTCCTCCCCACCACCCCTGCCTCCCTGCCAGCCAGTCAGCCAATCAGCTGATGGCCCTTGCAAGGGAGGAGCTGCAGCGTGCTTGCTGCTCTGGGCCAAGGCAGAGGAGAAGTGGGGACAGAGCCTTGGGGAAGTGGGTGGAATTGGGGCATATCCCCTCCTGCTGTGAGCACCCCCAGCCCTCTGCCCTGACCCTCCACACACACCCAGCTCTCTGCCCTGAGCCCTGCACCCCCACACGTGCCCCAGGCCCCGGCCCTGATCTCTGCACCTCCGCACACACCCCTGGCTCCGGCCCTGAGCCCTGTACCCTCCTCACACCCACCCCTCTGCTTGATTCCTTCACCCACCCCATGACCCCAGTCTCTGGCAGCCCCACACATCCTCAGACCCCCCACATCCTATGCTCTGACTCCTGTGCACTTCTCACATACCCCCAGCCCTGACTCTTGCACACTCCTCACACACACCCAGCCCCCCACACCATATGAACCTCCCACATCCTGACTCACCCCCACATCCCTACCCTGAGCACCAAATGGGAGCTCCTGCACACACACACCCGTATTCCCACATGCACCCCTCGCACCAAATGGGAGCTGCCCCAGGTAAGCGCTCCTCCCCAAACCACCTGCCCCAATCCTGAGCTCCCTCCGCCATTCTAGCTCCTGGCCGGACCCTACACCCCAACCTCCAGCCTTCTCCTTCACCCCCAGACTAGTGCTCAGTGTATCACCACCCTCAGTGCAGTGCAGAGAGAGAGGAAGAGAATGGGCCAGAACTAGGGAGAAGGTAAGTACCCACTCTATCTGGGCAGGGCCAGCAGACGGCATCCCGGCTGGCAGGAGCCAGCAGCTGGAACCCTGAGTGTCAGTGGGCTGGGGTCCCGGCCATCAGCCCCACTCAGCCCACTGCTGGTCTGGGTTTTTTGACTGCTGGCCCTTTGCTAGCTGCAGGCCCCACTCCGCCAGCTGCCAGCGTAGGTGAACGGGACCCCAGACCAGCAGCTGGCTGAGCAGGCTGGTGGCATAAGATCAGTATTTCAATTTAATTTTAAATGAAGCTGCTTAAACATTTTGTAAACCTTGTTTATTTTACAATACGACAATAGTTTAGTTGTATAATATATAGGCTTATAGAGAGAAACCTTCTAAAAACATTAAAATGTATTACCGGCACACACAACCTTAATTTAAAGTGAATAAACGATGACTGGGCACACCACTGCTGAAAGGTTGCTGACCCCTGTACTAGAGTCTAAGGATCTACAAAAACTCTGGTTCACTTATTAAACAGTGCTTTGTATTAGAAGCTACTGACACTTCTGGTTGGGTTTTTTTGGGAGGGGGGCTTTTAATTTAAATTATTTCATAATTATTATTATTATTATCCAGGAAGAGTAAGAGGGGGAAAGGATGTTTTAAGTTGGTACTCAGTTGATGAAATGGCTGTTTTAGAGACTGTGCAAAGTATGACCTACTACTTTAAGTACAGAAGCTTTGAATAACATGGTTATATTTGCTTATGAATTAAGTAACATTAGCCTCCCCTCTCCTGTAACCCTTTCTACCATGTTGAGTTGTAAAGTGTGTGCAAAGGGAAATTCTTCTTTTGATTGAATAGTACTCATTATTAATGAGAAGGAATTTCTTGTAAATTGCCTGTTGATGATTATGAAGTAGAAAGTGAAAAAATGAATTGTGCCATCTTTACAGTTATATATTGGTTACCCTGTCTTTACTAGGCAGTTGGTCTGTAGCAGGTGCAAGGAGTGAGTACTATACCACTCCTATATTTTATAGTTCCATACTATAAAAAAATATTTTTGCTGCTTCCTTTATCATGCAGTTTGGTTTCTCTCTCTCTCTTTCAAGAGCCTGCTCAGCAACCAAACCCAGATTCCAGGTGCAGTATTCCACAATCATTTTGTAATCTGTAATCATAGAAACAGAATGTTCCTCCTCTTATTCCTCCATTGCCAACTGTTTCTGGGTGGGTGAATGTCAGTAGCTGGAGCTATTTTTAAAGGCGAGAGGTGAGGCTTGTCGTGCAAAGCTAGAAAGAGGGCGTTTGTTTGCAGAGCAGAACTGACATCAAAGTGCAGATTACTGCCTACTGGCTAGCCAGTTGCCTTATACCAGGTAATCTTTAACGTTTGTGTCAGTCACAAAGATCACAAACTAGCCCAGCACGTATATGAAATATTGCTAGTATTTATGATCTAGAAGATTGCTTTTTTTTTATTTCCCGAGCTGGACTCTGAAATTTAGGTGTTCGTACTAATCAACTTTCGATACCTGCGCAGTGCTGCTTAACTAAGCAATCACTTTCCACTTCTCTTCACAGGATAATATAAATGTTTTTCTGAAAGCTTGTGAAAATATTGGATTGAAAGAAGCTCAGCTTTTTCATCCTGGGGATCTTCAGGATTTGTCCAGTCGAGTTACTGTCAAGTAAGTTTTTTCCACCTAATATTTCCATCTAATATTTTTATTAAATTAGCTAATATGTTTTACAGTCAGAGTTTTAAAAAATGTTTGACTAGAAAATTCTTGCTTAAAACAGGTAGCAACAGAGCAGTTTTGAAGCAGTGTAGCTCAGAACGGTCCTAGCTTTGTTAAAGTCTGTTAAAGTTAGGTCTGATATAATTAGTGCAAATAATTCCTATAAAGAACCTTACTTTGTAATTTAAAAAAAGTATTTTTATATCTACTAGTGTTCTGGTTTGCTAATTAGTATTTAGTATTTAAAGAAGTGAAGCAGAAACTATTCTGTTACAATTTAATTTTAGAATGAATAAACTCTGTAGGTGAATTGTGTTCACACCAGAAGGTGTTAAAATAGGTATTAAAAATATTTCTTGATTTATTTGTTTAAATTTTGAAATCAGTAGGTTAAAAAAATGTCAAGGATTAGACTAGTAGTTTGTGGCATTCAGATGAGTTGCTTTGCGGTATGAGTATTGTATTTCTGAAGTACCACACTTCTCTCCACTCAGAATATAATTCAAAGATTTTGTTGCTGAACGTTACACTTCAGAGTGGGTAGAAAACAGGAACTAAGTACAATGTATCACTAGCTGTGGGATTACATTCAAAGTTATTGTTGTTTTTACAGATGACAATATTTTCCCATGGAATAGACGTGTGTGTTCTTGCAATATAGCTCATTGCTTCTCATAATTTTAGGACTCACACTTTTCTCATTTGAATGGGAATTCTGTTATTAACTTCAGTGAGAACAGAATAGAGCCCTTAATAAGCTGCCAAGAACTTGGTAGTTAACAGGTGTTACTAAAGTAAATATGACATGCAGCAAATCTTTCCTTGGGCTATTTAGCTTTGTAGCTCTTGGCACTTTTGTTCAATTGTTCAGTTCCAGTAGTAGGGGAAGGGGGACAGTGAGTGAGGACAGAAATTGACTAGCTTAAATTCTAGGATACTTACTGAATACAAATGTCCTTTTGATTTTGTAGAATTGTTTGAGTCAGTGGGAACACTTTTTTTTATTTTATTTTTTTTTTGTAAAGGTGATGAGGAAAAAAATGTGAAACAACCCAGCATTTTCAATTTGGAAGATTCTCAGATTGCTTGAGAAGGGAATATCCTGACATGTTCTTCATGTTGGTTGCAAAATGAAACTTAATTCAGGATTAAACTCTTTTATGCTTCTGATAGCAAGATACTTCTAAAATATTTGAGGATTTATTTGGCCTGATGATTTAGCTGATGATGATTTAGCTGGTGGGTTTCAAAATGTTGGCATTCTTCTTGACTGACTTTATGCAGTGCAAGGAGCTGAGATGTTGGTAAACTCTGCTTTACTGTAATTATTCACAAAAGTCTCCAAATCCCTATTTTAGTCTAGATTGACTTTGAAATATAGCTAAGAGTAATTTAAAATGGTGTGTGATTAGTCAGTCTTCAGCAAAGTAAATTCTGACAATCTGAAACCTGAGGGAGGTCAGATAGTAAGTTAGCAAACTGTTGTGCAAGGTACGTTGTCCAACTTGTCTGAGTACTAACCACAAGTAGCAAAAGTAACAGGTGTGCCTGGGTGATGGTGGTCAGCCATGAAATGAAAGAAAACTTGTCTATCTCATTTACATACTTATATGGCACCCATTAGTATCTGTGATACCTGAGCATCTCAGTCTTTTTAATGTATTTATTATTAAACACCTCTATGTGATAGGACAGTAGTATTATCCCTTTTTTAAATAGGGGGAACTGAGGCACAGAGCAGCCAAGTGCCTTGTCTAAAGTCTTTCAGGAAATCTGTCAGTTTTACACCAACAAGGTTAATAATGACTGGGGCCTCTAACATAGTGAACACCAGTGAAAATGAGGTAGGGTCTGAAGATAAAATTGGGAAAGAACAAGTCTAAAATTATTTAGACAATTTAGATGTCTTCAAGTCACCAGGGCTGAAAGAAATACCTCCTCAATCAACTCCTTGAGAGTTCCAGGATGTATCTGAGCCATTAGCAATTATCTTGAAAAACTCATGAAAGACAGAAGAGATTCCAGAGGACTAGAAGAGGGCAAATATCGTGCCCATCTACAAAAAGGGAAATATAGAGAACCCAGGGAATTACACACTAGTCAGCTTAACTTTGGTTCCGAAAAATGAAGTAAATAATCAAGCAATCAGTTTGCAAACACATAAAAGATATGGAAATGGACAACAGGGAATGGATCACTAGATGATTACCTGTTCATTCCTCTGGGGCACCTGGAATTGGCCACTGTCAGAAGACAGGATATTGGGCTAGATGGGCCTTTGGTCTGACCCAGGATGAACATTCTTATGTTCTTAAAGTGATAAGTAACAGTCAGCATGGACTTCTCAAAAACAAATCTCATATCAAACCAACTTAATAGCTTTCTTTGACAGAGTACCAGGACTTATTGATCTGGACAAACTAGAGAAAGGGTCTGGAGTAAAGATGATGAAATTCAGTAAGGAGAAATGCAAAGTACTCTATTTATGGAGGAACAATGGCACACATACAAAACGGGAAGTGACTACATAGGAAGAATGTTAGAAAAAACTTCCCAACTGTCGGAGTAGTTAAGCACTGGAACAATTACCTAAGGAGATTGAGGAATCTCCATCACTGGAGATTTTTAAGAATAGGTTTGACAAACACCTGTCAGGAATGGTCTAGTTTTTATTTAATCTTGCCATGAGTGTAGGAGACTGGACTAGATGGCCTCTCAAGGTTCCTTCAAGGCATATGATTCTATGATTGGAGCCCAGATCTCCCAAATCCTAGCCAAGTTCTCTAACCACTTGTCTATCCTTCCTTTTAATTGGCTTTGAGAAATTTCTCCGGGAACTAAGGGTGTTACAGGAAAAGAAAAGTGGGATCAAATATGGGTATGTCATATAGTAATGTAAAATAGAATCTTAAATGCATCACCCAATAGGGCCCCATTTATTCAATTAGTAGGAAAAGTAGGTTTAACCATTGATCATTTTTATGATTCACGTGTACAAATAGAGAGAGATTAGAGCAGAATGGAAATACTTGCATACCATACTGTCATGCTTTTTTAATTTGTTTCAATACAAGTTCAACTTTCTATATAACCTGTATCATATGGTAGCTCCATAATATGTCCAAAATGCTCAGACATTTCAGTTTGACCACATTGTAAGCAGTAAATTAAATATCCTGGCAAATTTTGGCACACACAGAAATTGACTTAGGAGAGACTGAGTGAGTGAGAATTTCCTGCCAAACTTCTGGTAAAGCTTTACACTAGGATAACTCTTCATCAGAAAGTTGGTCAAATGTCATGCAATCACCCTGGAGGCAAGTCAGTCTCTTGCAGAGAGTTCGCAGATTAACAGTATGTGCTGAAAAAGTGACTCTGTAAATGGTCTTTAAAAAATATTAGAAACATTACATACAAGTGATGGATTTTTGACATACACAGGTGGAACTATATACAGTATATATACTTGCCTCAAATTGGTACACTGCATCAACTTAGGGACTTTGGTGCTGTTTCTCATATACCTTATGAGGTGAGCTTGTTCCAAATTAGTATGCATTTTGTTTTGATGCTAATGCATTATTCCTTGTTTACACTGTGTTTTTCTATAAAGTTAATAGAGTTGTTGTTGTCATAAAGAGAGACAGATTTGGTTATACAGTAGAACCTCAAAGATACGAACACCAGAGATACGGATTTGTCAGTACACCGGACACCATGTGGAACCGGAAGTAATCAATCAGGCAGCAGTGGAAACGAAAACAAAACAGCAAGTACTGTAAGGCCTCAGGACTTCAGCCATGGAGGGGTTTGGGCTGCAGCTGCAGAGTGGGGGAGATCAGGACTCTGGGTGTAGGGAGGTCAGCTCAGGGCTTCTGACCCTCAACAGCACCAGGGATCAGGGCTTTAGTCCCTCAACTCCGTTCATGGCTTCTGCCCCATGGGGGTTGACAGGGCTTGGAGCTCCAGCTCCGTTCCCAGCTTCAGTCACTCAGGGGTCATTGGGTCTTTGTTATGTGGAGAATGCCAGTTTCAGCACAGGCTCTCCCCCTGTATCTAAAGTCTTGAGCCATATCATGTCTTCCCCCTCAACCCCCCCACCCCCACCCCCACCCCGCAGCTGCAACTGAGAACAGAGTCCTGGGGATGCTTGAGTAATTGATATAAACTGATGATCTTCAGTAATGTGGTTGCAACTGTGTCATTGAGACTGTATGAATATGTCTGTTAAACACCAAAAAACCCCCATAATTCTAGTCTGATTATGTTCTTTGAGCCACATGTCAAAATCCAGGCTTGAATATGCAATAATCATTGCAGAGTTCTTATACTGGTATGTTTTCAACACAATGTGTTTTAAAAGTTAGTTTACTCCAGCTTCTATACAGGAAGTGGGAGTCTTTCCTGGTCTCGAAGTTGAGATTATTGGTTGATGCAATTTGAAATTCCTGCTGTAAATGCTTGCTGTGTTTGCCATAGAGCTAAATAGAATTCTTACTTTTCTGGTGTTTTTTATTCTCTTCGATAACTAGTTTATGCTTTTAAAACAGTTGCTTAACATTTTGTTAAAGATGGAAGTTTGTGAAAAAGTGCAGGTTGCATTATCCAATTTCTGGTATTTATATGTATAGAAGATTGAAAATCTCCTCATACCATGGCAGTTAAGTGAACAGAAGAGCTGTTGTGTGACATGGGAAGTATATCGGCATGAATGACTTTCTACCAGTGAAAATGGGAACAGGGCTTAGTGTCTGATATTTATGGCTCAGTTTTTCTGTAAATGTCTAGAAATTATTGGCTATTGGTGTAATATAGCAATGTGTCATGTCTAAAATAAATGATCTAGGTGGCACTGTTCATCATACAGCATCCCGAAGAATTGTGTGCTTTTCTTCTTATTTCACAGTTGGTTATTTAGTTAAGTATATATGCATATCTGTTCATTTTCTTCAGTGTGTATAATTTATTGCCACAATTTTTTAGCCTAAACATTTATTATACCTAGAGCTAAATGAGATGGTGGTATTCTTAAACCCACCACCTTCTCAATTGTTTTTAATTTGAAATAGCATGGAGTTTTTTCTTTCTGATTCATTTGGTTCTTCTTAATTATATTAGCTTGAGTGTAACATGAGCTCAGTGACTTTCATTTAGCAATACAGTTACTATTTAAAAACCTTGAGTACTTCCTACCAAGTTTTTTTTAAAATGACACACCCAGTTCCCAGTTATAGCAGAGTTCTTACAAAAATAGTTCAATAGCTTTAAAATTACAAGAGTGACCTCAGTGAGATGTCAAATTTCAAATGTTCTTGTTGATACTAGAAGTTCTAATATTGGGCTTCCTACTTATTCAATGGATATGTATGGTAAAGAATAGTGATTGTTGATCTCAAGTGGACAAAATGCCTCTATCAGAGTAAAATGCAGATCCAGTAGTGTATAACTACTTAAAGAAATGAAGACCTTTTATTCCAAATGGTGAATGGGTAATACAAAATAAATGCTGGTGAATAGGTAAAAAAATTAGGAAAAAAGGTAGTAAGCCAAACATTTATGAAAGAATTTCCTGTGTTGCAAAGCTTAGCATTAAAGAACCTAATAATCTATCTCAAGCTCCAAAATCATGTGCTGAAGGAGTAATTTTAAACTTTAATATCCCACTTTTAGCCTCTGTAAGGACTGAATGAAATATGTAATTAAACATTTCACTAACTTAGTTCAAATAAGTAATATATAGGCTTCCATTTTAAGAAGAAGTTGAGTCAAATGTTCATGGACATTCTAAGCAACAGTAGTTAACTAGGCTTCATGCTACTTAATGGTCAGATCAGCACCTTCAGCTCCCATTAAATTATATGGATTTTTAGGTTCCTCAGTACAAGGGGTTCTGGCCTTAAATTAGTGCCTTAACTTCAGTGGAATACTTGTGCTCTTCTGACAACCCTCTGCGTCATTCACTGTCCATCCTATGCACTGAATAAAGCAGAATGAAGAATATGATGTTATTAAAGACTAGCTTATACATATATAAAGGGGCTAAATTAAGGTTGCATGGGTGACTTTTATTCTGGTATTTCCTAACTCTTCAAGTGCTTGACTTTGTAACGTTATTGTTCTTTAAACATGGGGGATGGGAACTGGCTTGTATGTAATTTCCTAGCTTTTAAAACAAAATAATTCAGCACTTCTAACTCCATGGCATAGAGCTCTACATCTTGAGCTAAATGAGTAATTTATGGCAGTAGAAGTTATTTGTGTGCTTGCTCCTCTTCACCTATCCAAAAATCTTTGCACCCTGGGCAATCTTTAAAAAAGGCACTGATAAATAAACAGAACAATCAATTGCACCATGATCAAATCAAATAACCTTAAAGAATATAAATGTAGTTAACTTCTCCAAAAATTCTTCCCTCCCCCAGTTCCACTTCACTGCTGTCCAGCCCTACCCATCATCCATCTCCTTATGGGAGACCAAGAAAAGAATGGCTGTGCCACATATTATGAGCACCCCGCCCACAGTGCCCTCCCTCTTGTATCAATGGTGCTCCAGCTCAGGTATCTCTGTGGACCGCAACTGTGACAGTATGTTACAGCGAGAGAGCTGCTCTAATGGATTGGTAATACCACCCCCATACATGCTGTCAAGTGGGAAACATACAAATTGCAATGGAGCTGAGCTGAGTGTAGAACCCTGGTCTAATGATGCCTATTCCTGTGTTCAATCAACAAAAGCAGAGTGAAACTGCCACTGGTGTAAGTCTCATCCATGCTACTGCTCCTCTATGCATCAGTGGGGAAAGCATTATATTTATAAGTATTCCAAGTATGGTCTTTGTGGCATAACCAATGTTATCAACTTCTCGTAGTTTTATTTCAAGACTTGTAATATTTGATGGTCTTAGTAAAGCCTTGGCTCCTGGAGTCATGTGACTGTGAGACTCTCAGCTTTCATTTAAAAACATCAGTTTCTAGCCCTAATGATTGCAGAGAAAAGCCTGAAAAACTTGACTCAGGTGTAGTGTAAATGTTCTAAAACCAAATGACAAGTAAAACAAGAGGGCCAATCTAAATCTTATAATTTTTTTAAAAAAATCTTATGTTTTTTTTAAAGCTGATTTTGGACGGGGAGGGTTTGCAGGAAGGAGGGGTTGATTCTTTTCAGTAATTGGCGGTCAGTCAAAAACATCTGACAGACAGAAAAAGAAAAGAGGAAAGATGCTCACATGTAGAGAATAGAGAGAAATCTCTGGTTAGTGGGAAGAACTGCACTTGTGGTCTGTTGGCCTGGGTGTTAGTAAGGGAACAGTACAATTTTTCTCTCCCTGACTTAGCATTGTGAGAACATTGTGGAGACAACACACACTCAGGCTCTCCAGCAAACTATGAAAGGGACCATCTGGCCAGCTCATGGTACACTGATGACAAGCTCTTCTGGGAATTATATTTAGTTCTCTGCTGTAGGGTACTACAATTGGATTGGAGAATTCACAATTAAATGCCCATAAAATGTGGATCCTAGAATATCTGTCTTAAAAAGAAAAGACCTCACGCAAATGTGTGACTAAGTGACTCAGTTATTTAATGTGCTATTGTTTCATTACTAGCAACTTAGAATTTAAAATGTGGTCTTGTTGGCAACCACTACACAATGATGCACTGGTGGTCATGCTTCATGACAGGATTAAGATATGTTGGCTGAGTTGGGTGAGGAAGCTGGTTTTGTGGTAGCTCCTTACTTTCACAGGAGAAAACGTTTTAAGTAAAATGGAAAATATACAACTTTAAACTATTCAAAGAACCACAAAACTGAAATGTCATACTTTTGAAATTTGTAGAACAGTGAATTATACAATTGATGCATGCCATGTACATCAGGATTACAAGTGGCATAGTAGTTAACCTCAATAGTCATTTCAATTTAGACCAACGTAAATAAGAACAAAATCCCCCTTAGAGTTAAATTTAATGGGGAAGAATCAACCTGAGAGAGTGCAGTTTAATTCCATTTAAAATAAAAAGCTTAAAGGGCAAGATTTCACTGATTTAATGATAATTGACCTTTCTACACATCAGAATATTACTTAACTTGAGACTAAAGTGCAATTGTTGAAACTTCATTCCCTCCGAGGCACCTGGCGTTGGCAGTTATTGGAGGACAGGTTACTGATCTAGATGGACATTTGGTGTGACCCAGTATGGCTGTTTTTATGTTCTTTAAATTTGCATTCAGATGAGAAGGAAAAATATTTCTTACACATGGTTAAAATATCTGTTTGTTGTAGCAATTAAGCTTCCTAGTCACACGACAGCTGTAATGAAAAACTCAGGACCCCCACTTCAGAACAACTCCAGAAACATTCTTAGGGGTTTCATGAGTTGAGTGTTTCTCTTCATGTCTTTTACCGCTGATATTTTCATAAAAACATAAAAGTTTAATACTTTAAAGTTGGTAATTCTATTATGCGTATCAATGTCCATGGCATTTGAATCCTTCTAATGTGTAATTTTTACTAATATCAAGGAGATGTATGCACATGTCAAGAGAATGGAACTCATTACACATTGTGAAGTCTAACAGTATCATAAATAGTAGTAACAATGGGTATAAAATATTCAAAGTTCATATGGTTAACATGCTTAAGTTTTGAGTCATTTATGGTTAAGTAACAAAATATGCTCTGGACTTTGGATGTACGTGTCAGGAATTAAATCTAGCTTTCCAGAGTAAATAGCATAAATGTTAATCTTTTAAACTATTTAATCTTATTTGTTTTATCTGAAGTCTTTTATAGTTAAGAGAAATTCTTAAGATTGTTGGTTCTATGTCAATCTGTAGGGTAATTTACTAGTTAGTGATCCTTAGTAGTAACTTGCTTATCTTGTGTTTTTTGTGAACGATCATAGTCTGTATATTGTTTGGTTACCTTGACTGTTATGTAAGAGTGTTCTGCTGTAAAAGCTGAAAATCACAGCAGTTTAGTTTCAGAGAGGTAGCCGTGTTAGTCTGGAATTGCAGAAGTGACAGAGTCCTGTGGCACCTTAAAGACTAACTAAAGTATTGAAGCATAAGCTTTCATGGGCTAATACCCACTTCATCGGATGCATGCAGTTTAGTTGACAGCCCGAAATACTGAAAGGGTGAAGAGGTCTGAAAAATTATGACATAAAGTTGCCCACATGCAACGTGAAGAACTGATTAAAAAAAAAAAATCTCTGGGAGCTATATGTTCTACTTCTTGCTTGGGAGAGCAGGGAGTAGAGGAGGAGGAAAAAGACTTGCATTATTTTCTGTACCTATCTTGTCTGCAGAGTAACAATGAGCAAGCTCCTACGCTAGAGGACAGTAATGTTGGCCAACTAAGCTAAATGGTATGTCTTCCATTTGTAACAGGTTATATTCTGCTTCTAGTAATCAGTTCATATTTCTATTTTTTTACTTAATACAATTTCAAAATGTTTTCAAAGACCAAATTCTAACAGATGTTTCTTGTAATATTTAGGCATAAAATAGTCACTAAGACATTTAGCATGATTTCTACTTCTGGTACTGCCTGAAATCATTGGAATTACAAGAATAGCATACTAATTACTTTGTGTAGTACAAATTGAAGGGGATTGAAATTTGTTCCCATGTCCCTTATTGCTGCTATGTTATCATGAGAATGGCCCACAAATGACAAAAAAAAACAAAAAAAACCAAAAACAACCAACCAACAACCAGTGTTGTGTAAATTAAGGTTGCCAAATTGATAGAAATGTATAAAAAACCTAAAGGGGCCCACTCTTTCCTTGTCACTGTCTGAAGAAAGGGCAAGTATTTGTTGTAAGCATAAGACTAGGGAACTTGTAACAAGTGTTGGCTATAGCGGTAACATGCAGTAAAAGTGACACTTGATTCCTGTAAAAATGGCTAGGGTCTCTGATATTGACTCAGAATTGTATTATAAGCAATGAAGTGGCTAAGGCTGATTAGTTAACTAACTTTGTGAGTAATACGAGTGCTATTTCTTCTCTCATTTCCTTACCCGCCCAGAAAAGCTCTCCTGTAAATCTACACTCACACCTCTGAACCTGATGTTTTAGAGCTGCGTATATGTCGTCATTAATCCCTGAGCTGTACATGACAGGATATATTTAACTGGAAATAAAATACTGAGTCTGAAATATTTACTGTTACATGGAATATTAAATTACAGCCAAATTTACTGGCACCCACTGAATAACTCACAAGAAGAAACGGCTGAAAGAAGCTGGGCAAATCCATGAGTTAATACTGTATCCATTTAAATTCAGTTCCCATGTCTAACGCTGTTTTCAAATGTTGCAGTGCATTCCACAAGATACTTTCAAATTTTGACTGTCCTCAGGGGTGATCAATGTATTCATGTAAAACAGTGGCCAAACATGCCTAGAGCAGTTGGAAGTCAGGGTTTAGTTGCACAATATTAAGGCTAGTAGCATTTGACTTTAAGATGTGTGTTCATCACAAATCTGAATAGCAAAGGCATTATCTCATACTTTTGTAAACTGATACTAATCCACACCTTCCTTAGTATTGACTATGTCAGTCAATAGTTCTATTTAACATTCTTTCACAAGGTAACTTTCTGATATGGTAAATTTTTTTTTTTCCTGTTTAAAGGGAAACAATCCTTCATGAGATACTCCATTAATAACAGAAAAACACAGCAGAAATGGAACATGTGTATTTCAGCCTCCAGTTTTCCACACAATAATAACTGCAATGAAAACTTTCTCTGTGTAAAGATTGGTCTTCAACAGTATTATCAGAATTAAAAAACAAAATCTTCTCTGTTATGGTAGTTGCTAATGTGACTGTTGTGATGAACTGAGCTTTTATATGGTGTTTGTATATGTATTAAATGCAAAAATATCTGCAACATTATAACTGCAAATTTGAAACCAAAGGTGTAGGTCTAAGGATGGATGTGTGCAAGAGATGCACAGGAAAAGAGACTGAGGTACTTAAATTAGAAAAAAGCATTAGAGGATCAAAAATAAGTTTTTGGAGGGAGAAGGAAGGAGAAAATCCAGTGGAGAGTATTGAACAGAAATGAAGAAGAAAATACAAGGGGGTGGAATGAGAGAACAGATACTGAACACAATTCAAGAAAAGATCCCGTATGATCTTTTAAAGGAAAGAAAAGATGAAGTGAAGCCAGGAAGGGAAAGAGGTATAACAAAAAGCTAAGATTGACTGTCTTGAAAATATGTTAAATAAAAATCCCATAAGCAAGATTCTACAACTGTTGTTCCTTCAAAATTGCAGTAGGGATGAAGTTAAATGAGCATTTTTCATGTCTGATTTTACCCTGGTGAGTAGATTTAGTCTACCAGCTATGGGGTATTGGTACAGGTCCTGTATGAATGTAGTCTTTTTTTTTTAAAAAATAATTTTTCTTACAAATAAGTGAGAAGGGACAGGGAAAGGTGAATGGAAAAACAAACTGTAGCACTATGAAAGTCATATGACAGTGCTCAGCACCTTGCAGGAAGGATGACATAGCAGCTGGAGATTCTTCTATGCTGGTGGTCAATGTTGTTACTACTAGTGGAACCGAACTGGTGATAGCAGCAGTGGGAAATTTCTGAAAAATTTCCATTATGTGTAGGTAAGGCAAAGTGTGTAACTTGGAGAGGCTTTTAACTCTCCTAGAGTTTCATGTAAGGGTTATTATTGGGAAATATTATCTTACTAGGCTGAAAACTATGTAGGTAAGAGCGTAGGTTGTGTTCCACCCTCGCAATGTTTTGCAATAGTCATCACTACAGTGACTAAGCTATCACAGAGTTGCCACGTTAGTGGCTGTGGCATCACAACCTAGATAGAATGGAATAGAAAGCATGAAGTAGTTGCATTAGTAATGGTTACAAAGGGTAATGGCTGTTTTAATTTGGATCACTGAACTTTTTATATGCATTTTTAAACTGATAGATGCAAAGCACATTTTCTGTATTTTTCTAATTGTTTTGCAGTGGCAATATATTTCTCCTTTCATACTCTTTTGGTGGCCTTCAAAGGGACTGATAGCTTATTAAACTTCCAATTTCTGTATACTGAACAAACATCAAGCCATGAGGTTTTTGTGAACTGTTCCTTCAATATATGCTGTTCAATAATCCTGTTGTGCAACTGGCCAACTTCATTGCTTGGTAATTTTCTGGATCCCGATTGGATGACTGAAACATTTTAAAGAAAATTGTGAGAGTGGCACATCCAGCCTAATGGAGCCAGTGAAAGAATAGACTAGGCAGAAAGAGAGGGACACTGAGGGGCCTTCGTGGAACTGGAGGCACCTACTGCGCAAGTAGGGGTTGGACTAGTTGAGAGGTAGGATTTTTAAAAGCACTTAAGTGATTTAGGAGCACGAGCCCCTTTGAAAGCTTGTGGCTTGTGCTTTAAAGCCACTTACAAGATTTTGAAAATCACATCCAGGATGTTTTTCAGCTCTTAACTTCTGTGGGTATGTCTACATAGCAGTGGAGAGGTGTGATTCCCAGCTCAGGTAGACACACCAACTCTTTCCTCAAGCTAGTGCACTAAAAATAATAGCATGACCATGGTATCACAGGTGATGGCTTAGATTTGTTGCCAAAATACAATCCCACCCAATCCCCAGGTACGTGTTCCAGCAGCTAGCCCAAGCCATTACCTGTGCCACCATGGCTACACTGCTATTTTTACTGCACTAGCACAGGTAGTATGTGTATGTCTACCTGTAACTGTTAAATGTTCCACAGTACTAAGAATAATGGGATAGTTGTCTTTGATGAGCTCAGTAAAATCAGTGTAGGGAAGGAATATAAATCTCTTAATCTAAAGCCAGTGTGAAACTTTTTTTTAGTAGGTGTGACCGGCTTGGAGTCACTCACAGGAAAGTGAATGTTTGTCATAAACTCGTAGAAATTTAGCTTTTTAGAAAGCCTTTCTTTTTTATAAAACCATGTTAACATTCTATTTTTAAAGCTAGTGAATACCAATAAAAATTAGCAGAAGTGGCTGAGATGACTACAAATAAGCAAAAAAACTATTTTCACACACTTTGCGTCCAACATCATAACTTGTAATAAAGTTTGCTCTTATGAAGTGCAGTGATTTCAAAAGGTTTTTTTTAACCAACTTAAGCACCTCGTAGACATTTTCAGATCACACATCAGATGGTTAAACAGAAGGCACACCCACCCTGATCGAATAAATACAGAATGAGACCCATTGCTAATGAAACATGTCTTCAGTGCTGTCATTCTGCAAACCACAGTCACTTTTGCTATCCAGAGTATTTTACTGTTTGAAATTTAGGCTCTGCGCGCTTCTGTTGGATGTTTGCTGATAGAAAATCTTACAAAGGTCACTGAGCTCCAAGGATTTACAAATATATTTGCCATTTCATTGTCTTCTCTCTGCAGCTTCATGGGTGAAAAGCCATGCAACTTTTTCACAGAAATAGGTGGTTTAACTATTCTTGTTCTTATGTTTGTCTTATTTGGCCCATTTTAGTCTATACAAACTGACCATGAACCAGCCTGATTTCCTCAGTTTATTCTGACAATGATGGATGAATAATATATTCAACAACTTTGTTCCTGTTAATCATAGAAAATCGGTTCATGAATAATTTATTCAATTATTCAGCTAGCTCATACAGAGAATAGAGTAATATTTGCCACAAGTTGTCAGTCTCAAATTTTATTTGTAAATGTTTTTCATGATTCAAACAGATCTTTGCAATTGTTCATATGGACTCAAAGAAATTTGCAAAGCTGCAAGTTCTAGAACTGAGTTGTTTGTGAACTGCTGGCATCAAATAAATCTTGGAGTATTCCATAGTCAGAGTTCAATACTCTGGCTGTGTGACTTGATCACCTATGTCACGGTTCTCAAACCGGAGGTCAGGACCCCTCTGGAGGTTGTGAGGTTATTACATAGGGCAGGGGTTTGCGAGCTGTCAGCTTCCACCCCAAACCCTGCTTTGCAGCCAGCATTTATAATGGTGTTAAACATATTAAAAAGTGTTTTAATTTGTAAGGGTGGAATGCATCCAGAGGCTTTCTATTTGAAAGGGGTTACCCTTACAAAAGTTTGAGAATCACTGACCTATATCATATAGGATGACTTCTGATCCCTTTTGAATGCTATAAGCTTCATATATATTAGAAAAGCTTGTATAAGTAATTGAGGCTTTGGATCTTTGAGAGTGTTTGTATGTACTGGGAGAAAGCACTTTGTTGTGGGAAGACAGAGGCCAAGGGATAGCAGGCCTGGAAAATTTGGGGCATTTTGAAATGTTTCTTGCCCCTGTTCCCCAAGAAAAGGATAATATTTGCTATGTATTTGAGCTCTGTTATTTAAAATGGCCTAGTTCCTTCCTGACTGAACAAGGGAGAGAGGAGCTAGATTTATTGGTCACTGGGTGTAAGGGCATACCAGCACTGTTGGTGGAAATATGCTAATTCTTGCAAGACATATGTATTCATATGAATAAAAGCTCCTCCCAGAATTTTCACAGAAAAGCAAATATGTTTAAGGCCCCCACTTTTTGATCAGATTTAATTCCATGTAGGTTTGGCAGTTAGTATTTAGTGATCACATTCAGTAATTTTCCCACTATTTGCCCAGCTCTATTCAGAGGAGACTGGACTTCTTGCAAACTAGAAAGAGGTGTAGTGAAAATGGTAGAAGGAAAATAGTAGAAGCATGGAAACTTCTTAAATATTTTCCAGCTTTATACATCATGGAATTTTTGTGCCAGTTATTTTAGGTTACTTCAAGACTGGTATCTGATTTATTGTTTGTTCTGATGTGCTAGGTGTTTGACCATGGGGACCTTTTGAGTACTTTGAGTACCTAAACTAATTTGTTAAAGTACTCTAGTCTCTTAGTATCACTCTGTTAGATTTTACAAGGGGCAAAGGTTTGTGTGAAATCATTTCAAAATCTTGTTCTAGTTCCGCCCTATATTCCCCTCCTTGTGATCATCTCAGCCCCTTGAATCCTTACATGCAATCTAGCAACAGTTTTCAATAGCTGCCTCTGCTCCTCCCGCTGTTTGGAATAGCCTTCCTGTACCTCTCCATATCTTTTCAGATCTCTGCTGAAGATGCGTCTCTTCTGTTACTTATTTTTCAAGAGCTTAGACATATGCTAGCCAATTCACAAAACAAGTAAAAACATGGCCCCAGCTTCAAAGAGCACACAATCCAAGTATAACATGAGACAACAAGTTAAGGATGCAAGCAAGGAGTGTTTGAAGGATATTACAGAAGAGAGAGAGAGAAAGTGTTCAGAATATCACATAGTTGCTTGTTAAGACAGGTTTATGAATAGATGTTAAGGATCACTTTTTAAAGAAAAAATTACCTGTCTTCCCCAAAACTCACTACAGGAGAGATGGTAAGAGTAAGTTCGTAGGCAGGATTTGAAAGTTATGAGTAGTGACTATGAGGCAGCGTGTTCCAAGCGTGAGGAACAGCTTGGAAGGGGGAGGTATGCACATTACAGGTTGATCAGAGGGAATGCGGTGCCAGGAAAGGAAACACCTTTGTTGATGTGAGCTACAGATCCTCTGCTCTGCTAATCTCTTGCCATTATTTAACCATGTAAAGAGTGTTGTAATACAATGAATTTGCAAGGCACTAAAAATAAATGTGTAAATACTGTAGTAAAATAATTTATAGAAGAAATGAATTCTAGTAGTCCATGGAAAGTGACTTTTGCTAATTGCCGTACTTATAGCTTATGCTGTCGCTGTAATATTATCTAAACATAGTTTTGTTTCAATTAAAAAGGTATAGTAGGAAACTTTGGGCTTAGATTTTCTGTTTGCAAAGAAGAAAGTGTAATTAGAGAGCAAAATGAGGAGCTTTTCAGAAAAGGCATAATGCATTTTCATTAGTTTCACCAGGAGGATCTCAAAATTAATTTAGTCTAATCTCAAATTTAAGCGTTTTGAGTATGGTATAAATTCTAAGTAGGTCTAAATGAGCACAGAGTTAATTTAGATCTCTGATGCATTCACATTTGCATATCTTAAATACTCTAAATCACATGCAATCCAGTGATTCAGAGTGAGGCTTTAAAATCCACAGTCCTGTCAGCTCTGTGTGAATGTTGAAGATCCTATGGCACTATTTACAAAGGTATGAGTTTTTGTCCAAAGTACTTCGCCACAGTTTTTCCTTTTGCCCTCACCCAGGGTAACAACTGTATCCCCATTGACTCGGTTTTCTTGATGGCAGTAGTTTTCAAAACAGGATGCCTGGATTTCCATGGTACTTATGAATACAGAACAAATTTGCAAAATGTGGGGTGCCTAAAGAAAGGTACCTAAATAAATGGTCTGATTTACCGAGATGGTCACTGCCACACCGTTTTTTGAAGTCGGTAGGAATTCAAGTGCCTAAATACGTGAATACATTGTCCATAGTTTGTGAAATGATTTGGGATTGGTTAGGGTGAAAGGCTTCATGCAAATGCAAAACAGCTTAATAATATGTCAGGTAGTGAGCTTCAGTATATGTTTTACTAAAATATACACTGTGCTATATTTTTCCTAAGCAAAGGGCTTTTATGTGCAGTGTTCATAAATACAGGTACATATGGAAGCTTTGTCTTGCATTCATGCCATCAAATTTTGTATAACACTTTTATGTTACTCCCTAAATGTGCACTTCAGGCTTGAAGTTTCATATTCAAATTTATGTTGAAGGGGCTGTGATAAGATCAGCAACTTTCATTATATCATCGTGTGGAATAGTTTGCATGCCAAATATTTTTGAGGCCTATATCATTCCATTAGTCCAATATTTTTGAAACCTTACTGAAAGAATAACTCCTCCTGAACTGTTATGAGAGATTTAACACTAATCCCCATTGTTCTCTAAGGCACCAATATTCCTTGCAGACTCCCAATAATATTGCACTGAACAGATGGTTTGTTATATCATGAGGTGTTCTGCTATGAGAAAAAAATTGAAATGATGAAGGATGATGCTTTCATGATATACACTGCAATCTGGGCAATCCTTTGTTGAGAATATGGAAAATAATCATAATCTACAAAATTGGTAAATCATGCTAATTTCTCTCATTAACTTCTAGAACTTTAATTTCTATGTGTTCATAACTGTTTACCATAAACCTGCATTTTAATATATTATTTTTAAAATATGCTACTGAACCCAGCATGGTGACATTTTAGAGTTGACTAGCCAATTTACTAACCAGTGAGAAGCACACTGGCAGGAACATGGGCTAGATAAACAAAAAGGTTGGAGGTGTCATGAACCAGCTTTCCACCTGTTCATTGTCATGAAACAGGAAAAGGAGGATGTATAAGGCAAGTATTTAATACATCTTTAGCATTTAATTCAATTTAGCGGATTGTAATAAGGAGGTATAACACATTTGTGACCGTCAATAGTTTTTACAACAACAGTGGTCCATGGAGAACCTCTAGTAACTATTTTCCTTTTCTAACTGCTGTGATTGTATGTGGTGACTGTAAATCAGCTGTCTTAAGAATACAGCATTTGTGCCTAATGAACATGTGAAGAAAACCTAGTTAATGCTTGTGTATGTATATTAAGATTAATCTACCAAGATAACAGTTCTTGTGTGTTTGCTTTTCTTCCCAAGTTCTCTGCATCCATGTCATGGCACCAAGAACTTCCCATACCATTCTTTCCTTATGCACTTTATGCCCTTCATCCTTTTGACCAAGGAGCATATGGATTCTAGCTGGAGCCAGCTTTAGAGTGTTGGAATTGAGTGACACCATATGATTATTTTCCATTGGGCTGATTGAATTTCCTCTCTGTAGCACTTCCAGCCCACTGGGTAAGAGAACAGGGCTGGAATTTAGCCCAGGTCTACCACAATGCAGAGTATTCCCTGGGCAAGTAAGTCTCTGAGCTGGCTCTCCCTGTGTTACTTCTAGAAATCTATTTTTGTTTTAGATAGACTTACAACTATGGTTATAAGTGTAATAAGATGAAAACCATGGATTAGTTTTATCAGACGGGATGTATTTTCAGGTTTATGATCCAATCTCAGATTAGAAGTTTTAAATGACTTTGGATGATAAGAACTTGGCTGTTACTCCCATTATGGGATCAGTGAGTATTGGCCTAGTAGCATATGAATGACCAAGCATTAATTACTGATGGGCTAAAAGTGGTAAATGATAGGATGCCACAGAGCTTGTGCCACCCAAACACTTAAATAGGAAACAAGACTGAATTTAACTGCATGTGACACTAATCATTGACTATCCTGAGTTCACCCTGATCCATTATAATTCGTGAAAGGCAAATTTTTATTCTTTTGATTTTATTTAATTTAGTAATTTCCCATAAATAATGACACAATTCACAATTTCCAAAGGCTTCCCTGAATCTTTCTGGGCCCACAGTCCCAGATGAGAGCCTGGGGATGTCTCTGGCTCTTAGCTGGGTCAAAAGAAACTCCACCTTGCATGTAAAATGTTGTTTGTATGTTGTTGTTGGAAGAAAGTGTGTACCTTCTCTCCATTCCCATTTTGCATGCCATGGACTAAGGGCTTGTGTATATGGGAAAGTTAGTACATGACAAACTAGCTGTGACTTTAAAGCTACTTGCTACTCCATGTTAATTCCCTGTTTGGGCACTTTTTGCCCACTGAATGACCTCAGATGGTTTAGCTTAAACTTCCAAAATGCATTAAGTTAATGTGCATAAAGGGACATAATGTGGAGTAGCTAGTGTGCATCAACATGTTACCCAGTGTAGGCAAGCCCTAAGTCTTACCCAGCCTCTGGCTGCAAAGGACAAAGCCACTAAGGAAGGTTGGCTTTTGGGAAAGTTAGCATGCACTTTCCTTACATATGTTTTTTTGCTTCAGTGAGCTTGCAAGACCTATGCTTATTTTGGCTAGACTTTGGTAAAAGCTTGCAGATGACCAGTTGTAGCTTCTGTGTACAGTGTGAATGGCCACAGTACTTTTTTTTCCCATAGGATGAAAGCTTCCTAACTTAAGGCCTATTTTGTGCTCCCATTGAAATCAGTGGGAATATTGCTTGGCTTCTGTTTCAAAACAGGAGCAGGACCTAGTGTTCCACTTCTTTTACAGGATGAGTAGGAATAACCTGTTAAAGCTCTTTTTAGTAGTGTCTTAATTATGTTAGTTTTTATCCTGTCATCACTTTTTTGGTACAAATTACATGTTTCACAAGTACCAATGCTAGTAAGGGTGTGAGATCATCCATATTTATATGGCTGGGTCTGTTTGCCCATGCTAGTAATTTAGTTTAACAATTTTTGTTACATTTCCACTTTACAGATGATACTCTCATGCGACGAACAGCACATTTTGGTTTCAGTTGTTTGGGGTGTTGAGAATACATACAGTTTTTTGTTTCATATAACTCTCACTTTGAAGGTACATGGCCAGACTAGTCGTCCGTCTCTTTTCCACCAGCCCCCCTGCCTCCCTACCCCCATGCACACAACTTTCTGGCGTGCTGACAAGGCTAATACTTGCTCTTTTACCCATTCTCTCACTCATTCGATAGAAGAGCATTCATTTTTTCCAACACTGAGAACTTGGCCAGAAAACCTGCTCCTCAAATTTTAACATTTGGAGCGAATGTTTAAAAATATCCTTTATCTGATTGGCTGTCTTAAGTCAAGGTAAGTGCTTCCATGTACCCTAAAGCACTTTGGATTGCCCGTTTCACTTGAAAGCTGTTATATTTCCAGCGAAAAAGAGTAATTTTCTCAGTGACATTGACCAGTTAAATGTAGTAATGGTTCAAATGTTAGAGAACTGACTGAAAACTACAGAAAATTCTGCTCATGTTGCTCACTCCTTTAACTTGCTCCATTTCACGTAGATGATTCAAGGGCTAAGATCAGCATGTGAGAGTTGCAGCAAATGTGGAAAATATTTGCTTATTTTAGCTTGTTCTTGTCTAAGCAAAATGGGGCAAGACAATTGTTCTCTGCCTTTTTGCAGGGGGATTATAATTCATAGTTTGTTTGTGCAGTAGTTTTAGTGTTTAGGTTATGATTTCTACATGAACCACTTCAGAGAAACCACTTCTGTCCAAAAAGGAAGTTGAACCCAAAAGGCAAGTCAATGAAAATCTGAATTGTGGAATGTCTGATTCTGACTCAAGTCTCTGCCCATAAATAAAGAAGCAAACAAGAAAAACCTAAGGCAGTATGAAACTTGAATACTTTCCTTGTGGTCAGTTACTTTGTGCCTCATTCTGCATATGTGATTGAAACCAAATTATTTGAGTCTTTTTTGTTTGTTTGTTTTTGTTTTAGTTTATGGAGCCACAGTTCAATTTGAGCTTGCCTTTACTTTGTGATTATTCTGACCTCTTTCCCACTTGCTCTCTTTGTCTTTGCATATATGATATTACATAGTGCTTGCTAGAGTAACTCAAATAAACATGAGGAAAATAAGGGAAAATGTTATAGTTCCTTTTTCACATTGTTAATATTTTGCCAAAATATTACATGTCCAATTTGGAGACTAAATTCAATAACTGAAGTGTGAAACAGAAGGATTTAACCCTGACATAAAGATAAATCTCAACACAATCTTAACTATGGAGTTATTTTTGATGCCTCCATATAATATTGTCATGACACTCATAGAATAAATTATTTATCATCCTTGACTTTTGTCACCTACACTTTGTCTTTTCTTTAAATAAACTAGATCAACTTCCAAGATTCTTGTTTTGTCAAGAATTTTCCCATAGCTATCATAATTTCAGAAGAACCTATCACAAAAATATATTTCTTTATTGACAACAGCCTAGATTTCAGTAAAATCAGGACCTGAAAATTACATTGTCCCATTTCTAGGACTCTTACATTGAGTCTTTGACCAAGAAAGCCTATTCAATACAGTATTTCACGAACTGCCAGGTGCAGGAAATGAATATTATATCTTCCCTGGAGAGTTGGGAATCTTTGTTTTCTTGGCTAACTATGAACGTTTTATACTATTGGAAAACTGTCCCTTCTAAGCGTTTAAGCTACTGTACTCCATTAAACATTTGAAACCTTAATCATCTATTTTTGTTGTGTACGCAGATATTAATAATTTAATGAGTATATTCCTTTACCCAGCTTTCCTACTATTAAAGTAACAGTTAACAAATGTACATCTGGGCAAAGACCAAGCAGAGAGCCTCATCGGTGGTTTGTTTTTGTTTTTTTTTTCCAGTCTAATCTGTCTAGCTCTAGGTAATGATGTTGTGCTTGTCACAGAGATATCTCAACAACTTTTAGTGGATGTAATGAAAGAATATAGTTGGATGAAAGGAAAGGAAAGTTGCAATTTTAATTCTAGTATCCACCCCATTCAAGCAAATTTTTTCACACTACAAAATTTTAATCAAAATTGAAGAGCAGAAATTAAGGTAAAAGTACAGCACTTGTATTTTTCATGATTCAGAAGAAATGTTAAACTTAATATAATGGCAGCAAAACAATGCCAGCTGGCAGAGAAATTGAATATTGGGATTGTTTTGACACATTCTACCTGCAAGTTACCATGGTTACTCTAATTTAGACATAGTAAATGATTTTTTTTCTTACTCATAGTGATATTTTCATAATATATTGTGTTGAACTTCTGCCATACTTCTGTGCTAATCCACAACTATACCTTTATGGGTTGTTCCTATAATCAGTAATCACAGTGTCTGATTTAATCCTTAATTTGATATTTATACTTTTCAAACAGGCCCCAAAATTAAGTTTACAGTCTGGTTTGGGAAGAAAACACAGCACTGTAATTTAGATAGTTGCACTGCCTTGTGTAAATATCTACAAAATCTGCAGATGACCAACTTTCTTCTTTTTAATATCAATAGTGAACTATGTGGTCTAGCTGGAAAATATACCTGAGAAAAGACATACAAGGAAAGTTAGTATGGGTAGAATTAGTGGAAAATCATAAGGATCAGTATTGACTTTGAGGAAGGAATATGGAATGTGGTTATATAATTTGAAAATCACTGATGAAGCAAAAGGCAGTCAAAACAAAATATAAATGAAATAAAATTTAGGGTAATATAAGATGCTTGGGAAGACAGAGAAATGTCAATACGGAGAAATGTAAACAATCAGAGGAAGGCCAAAAGGAAAAAAAAAAGTCCTCAAATAATACTGTACAAATACTTTGGACCATGTTTTAAAGATCTATGAAATAATAGGATGTACCAATAATGGTATGAAATGTTAAAAATGATTTTATTGGAGCTAGTTAATAAAACATTAAATGTGATTAAAAATTTCTTGTTTATATAAATTTTGACCATCTCTGTTTTATCACTGAGTGGACAACTGGTGAGTAATATGCACTAACATGAAGTTCAGATATGTCCCATAAAGTTAAACTATTTATCCAAAATTTGGAAAGCTCTTCATCAACCATGCAAGCCTGAGTCATTTTTCCATCTTTTAACTTGCTATCTTTAGGAGGAGGCATTTCTTGTGCAAGTAGGGTGTTGTACTGGTGCTGTTGGCCAAAATGACTGGTATGTGGCTGACTGCAACAAAGAACCTGGTTGTTACTTTATTAAACTTTTCTTCTATTTCTTCTTGACATAAACACTAGGTTTCATGGGTTGATGTTGACAGGTGCTGTGCTCACGAAGCAGAGAGAAAAGGGGCATGTGATTTGGTGTATTACTATTACATTCACAAAGATCTTTTATGTGTGTCAGAAAAGAAAAATTAGACAAAAAATCAAAACAGAGATGTAGATGGGCACCACTTAGGGTTGTGTGAAATATGTGAACATTTTCACAATATTATTTACCCATTTCTTTCGTGTGGTTTTCATGAACAGTGGTTTCTTCGTCACTGAATTTTGAGGGGGCCTGAAACTTCTCATAGTGCTGTCAATCAGCAAGCACCAAGACATCATCAAAACTTGGTAGGCCTAAAATTAGTGCTTTAGCTTTGTGGAGGTGACTGTTCTCCACATATTTTTCAGGACCTGAGTAAACAGGCAGAGCAGAGGGAATGCAGAGCTTAACTATCCAGGCAAATCTGTTTGGTTCACTAAACTGAGAAGTGGAGTTTTTCTGTAGGGGCCTCAAGGTCTGGATAATTAAGAGAAATATGTAGATTAGAACCAGTTAGTGGTATTACATTAACCACCAATATAATTTATATTTTAGCATGCTTTAAAATACCTTGAAATGTTTTATGAAATTACAAACCCTATCAATCAGTTGTCCTACTAGTTACGGCTTTAGGTTTGTGACCTATAGGGGCTTGTTTTACCAGGATCCTGACCTCGCTCAATTTGTCAGCTAGAATATCTAGTCTCTGGCCGCAGTCCTGTTTTATTGGCACTGTTGTACTATATAGCATCATAGATATGCCTGGCAATATAGATAAAGGTGGATTTCCTTCCCCATAGAGCTCATGGTCTAAATTAAGATGTGAACAAACTAGAGGGGATGACTACACAGGGAGGGGTAGGAAAGGAGAAACATGAGGAAGTGGATAAAATGACTCTGCTGTCCCTTGCCAGGTTTAGTGCATGTATTTAGAAATAACTTTGTTCACTTTGATAAGGGATGTAAGAAATTTCACAGGCATAATGGATGGGACCTGCAATGGTGTTCCAATCTTAGGTCATAGCAGTGATGTGGGGAATAGGAAGAGCACACAATGACTTTAAATCTGCATCAGCCTTTGAATTCCCTGGCTGTTCCTCTTCACTTTGGAAATTCTCTGCTCCATCATCTAGCTCACCAGCAGTGTGGCTGCTCGGTCTTTAGAGGCAATAGAGTTTCTTGAGTAGGTTGAGGAGGGATGATTGTCAGTCTGAGGAGGCTGCAAAGGCACAGAGGTGCGGGGAATGTAGTCGTAAATCAAGTGGGTGTTTGTTGGGGAGACTCCTTAAATATTACTTTACAGATGGCCTGATATGCTGTTACGTGGTACATAGCATGGAGTCCAGTGGGCACATTACTCTCTAAGTTGAAACATATTTGTGGGTTTTTTTATATATAAAGAATGACCAAATCTGCAAGTTGGGCTTGAGCTCAAATTAAAGTTGGATATTGGCTTTAATCACAGGATCATGTTGTTTACACTTGGCTGAGCTCTGAAATGAGGCTACTTAGAGTTGAATATTCAGACTAAGAAAAATTCAGCTGCTTGAAGTGTCCTTATATTTCTGTAATCATGCATTTGTGCCATCTTCCATTGAAACTCTCCTATTCTTAGCAGCATGTGGGAGTTCAGTGAAATCGGATAGTCAGAATATTATTAGCAATTGAGTAGGTGTTCAAGGAGGTTAAAATTTAGCATGAGTGCACTGCCATTTGGGCTGAGAGACTGAACAGTTTACTTGTGCAGCATACTCTGGAGTGGGTGGAGAAACTGTCAGATGCTTTAACCTCCTCATCATAAGCGTAAGTTGAATCTGTTCTCTGTTTAAGTTGGTTAATGAGTATTTGGTTCTTTCCAGCACAGCTAGGGGGCCTGTGCATTCTGCAATACAGCGGACCTCTAGTCTGCAGCCTGCATCCAGGAAATGAAAAGCCCCTGATACAAAGTGAAAAGGAGAAGAATGATACCTTTTTTAAAATAAGTCTGTGTTTTCTTTTTATGGTAAAGTGCATAGTGACAATATTTTAGAGTATGGGGGCATGAATAGTAGGGAGATTAGGTTTGGCATCTGTCAAGAGGCATTCAGGAAGTTTGTCGCTGAGACATGGGCTTAAAGATGGACCTGGGGCATTTGTCAGTGGTGAAAGGAGTAATAGTCTCTTTTCCACTAATATGTGTTTTCCAGACCTCCTTCAGTTGTGGGATTCAAACTGGTCTCTTTCTCCTAAGCCATGTCCATTTGGCTCCCTCAACAGTATCTTCCTTTTAAGAGATCTCATGTGGCTCTAGTAGCACCCCACCAGTCTGGTATCTGACAAAAGCGTGCACCTTAGTTTAGCATTGGAACTTGCTCAGCCTGCAAATGAGTAGGGTGCCCTTCCTAGAACTGTCTTGGCTCATTAAGACAGATTGCTGTACTTCTGTACAGTGTCACAAATAGAGCACAAGGTCATTGCTTTAGAGTAATGCGAGATGCTCTCAATTTCAGACAGAACAAGGGAAGATTTTACATATGGCCGCACACATTACACGTTCAGAGGCAAGTTCACCATCCTTGGATGACTGCAGAATGAACTGGCCTAGAGCAGAAGTCTATCAATGCATGGAGGAAATTAGGAAGTATTTTAATGCCTTAGTGGATGCCATGAAATCTGCAGCTCTAGTATTTCCCTGTCCTGAGGGCTCTTTGTTTGAGTTTCATGTCACTTGTTGCTGGGGAGTTAATGGGGAGTTTTTAAGGGGTCAAGCTAGCCATGAACTCATGTATTGGTGGTGCCTGTAGTTTACTCTGTGTGTTACCAAGGGGACAGGGAAGGAAAGTAAGTGTTGACGTCAAAACAGACCAGAGTTTTTCTTAGAACCTTAGTAAGTATTCAGATTAAATGTTGAAAACAAATCAATTTTAAATACAGCTGTAACAATTCTTTCTTCATATGAGTAACTTTAAGGAGAACCTCACGAGATAGTGTACAAATTGAAGATACAGTAATTTTTTTAAAATAACATTTTTTGTTTTCACAGAATCTTCAGGCATTTTAACCACTCTAGTCAATAACTACTGTTGCTTAGCTCAAAGGCCTTTAACAGTTAGTGCTATTTGCTATTAAAATGTTTGTGAATGGGGAGGAAGTAATGTTTGACAATGACATTAGGCAGCCTTATAAATTAATACTTCAGATCATTTTCATTAGCAAAATGATTTTACTAGTGACGTGGCAGGCTTATAGCATGTCATAGGAACATGTATTTGTCCCAGCATGACTGTTACAGATATCTCATAGCTGCAGCCTTGGGTTGTCATTGTTTTCTTAGTGAGCAAAGGAGCAGCCTAGTTACAAATTTAAATGTAGTAGAATTTGTTTGCATTGATTAAGAAACTGAACTCTGTTTGCTTCAGCAATTAATTTACCACTTAAATTCCTTGGATTGCCTACAGGAGACAAGTGTTTGTTAAATCAGGGCTGCTTATGTACTTGGGTACTCTATCTTCACATTCAAGAGGAGGTTATGATTATCCAAGAATGTTAAGTGAGTCAAAATCATGGTACTGTCCTTTTTTCTAATTCCATCAAACATGGTATAGGAGAATGGAAAGTTACAGAGAACTTGTTCAGAGTTAAATTGTGGCTAATCCTTATGGGGCTGCATGGAAGAGCAGAGCTGATTGGCTTAATTGGCTGTATTAGAGCTACTGAAAGCTAAGCTCAAAGAATAGAGGCTACATGTCAGATAGGAACAAGTGGGTGGAGAGCAGGCAGAGCTATTCTCTCCCGTGCACCGGCCACTAAGCTGGCTAGCTATCTGGGGCTGAGAAACTGAGAAGTGTGGCACCCCGAAAAGGATGGAACAAATTCCTCCTTTTGGCCCAAGTATTAGTGAATTCTAGGAGATATTGTGCCCAAGACCTCATATGCTTCACCCTAACTTAAATCTCTGCTAAAGGCAAAATCCAGCCTATCATGATTAACATTGTATTACACTAACATTTCAATCGGAGTGCTTTATTAAAGAAAACAAAATTTAATTTAACTTGAGGTGTGCTGCTATTTATTCCATACTTTCATTAATAACAAGTGAATTAAAGTTTCACACTTGTATAATTTGTTGCAGACCTGGAAAAACACCAGCATTCTTAGTAGTTTTTCCACAATTCACAATGAGTTTCATACCAAATGGATATAATCTTTTCCATCAGTATGTTTAAATGAAATGTATCAAGTATTAATTATAAAGTTGTTTTGTGGATTTTATCCTTGGGTCATTTGTTTGGCAAATATGTTCATGTAGAAGGTTCTTTAATTCAAATAGTAATAACAAGTGCCTTTTGGGGGGAGTGAATCTGAATTGCATTCCCATTGCACCCATCAGGTAAAATAATCATTGAGCAGCAACTCTGAAGTTCTTAGGTGACAACTGACTTATTACATTGTTAATTCCATTCAGTAACATAGTGATGTTGGCGCTTTTACCAGGATTTCATTAGACTGCTTTAATAGTTTACATTTTCCTAAAATTCAAGGTTTTGGATACCTATTTTTATTACTATTGTAACTCCACCATTGATATAGGCATTTTGAATGATGTCTCTTTGTAAACATATACACCGTATTGCTGGAAAATTCCTTCAGGACTTTGATACTTGCTTTTGCATGTTCGGATGTTGGCAGGTTGTGGCAAGCTAGGTTGTTAGCCTTTTTAAAAGAAGTAAAGTTTTTGCTAGTTGCCCACAATGATGCTGTTCTGTGCAAAATATAAATATGAGGTACCACCCGCACCAGAGAATTTACGATACAGAAGAGAGAACATAGAAAGATGAGATACATTGGAAGAACCAGAAACAGCCTAGATAGATAATTTAAAATGTTCTTTAATTTCTCATAGGTTTTATTTCTGGACTTTGCATCTTTGGGTGGTATTTAAATGAGGAGGCAATTATCACATTAGGAATGAGAGATTATTTTCCTTGCTTTCCTGCTTCATCCATTGTAACAGGCTGCTCAGAAGCACTAGTTGCTAGTAATTCAAATTAGAGGAAGCAGAGGAGTGATGTAAGTGCCAACACAGAGTGGTAGAAAACCTACTGGATAGGTCTGAGCAACTCCTTAACTTTCCTATTTAATCAGAGCAGCAAAAATAAGGCAATTTCACCTCATTAAACTAAATTTTCCTGGGATTTACATGCATTTTCTTCTGGGATAAGAATCTCCTTGGCTTTTTAGGTATAAAAGTAGATCTCCAGAATTTGTATTGCTTTAAATACTACAGAATATTTACACAGGTATTGTGTATATAATGATTATTAAAACATCCCAAAATAGCGGAATGTCTTCCTATTTCAAAATAATTGGCCAGAATCAATCTACCAAAACAAGTGAAAACCAGAAGTAAACACTATAATATTCTTTGAAAAGCCTGACTGGGGAAAAAACCCATCTGTGACTTAAGCTTCAGAAATAGGCTGTGACATATAAGGGGTAGGGTCTTCAACTGTACACCTGGCTGGCAATCCCAGAAGACAAAACTTCAGCTTTTATCAGTCAGGACACCTGAATTAACTTCAGTGGTTGCAATGGAAAAAAAAAGGTAATGGCATATTAATAAGTAGTTCTTAGATCTTATAAAGTTAACACTTTTTGGGTTGGACTCAGAACTGATGCAGTGGAGAGCATAGGAATTATATGCTCATAGTGGCTCACCATACTCAGAAAGTGAGTTTTCATATTCTCTGCTTTATCAGAAGTTTCTGAAGGGTTATCAGGACACCTTCATGTTTCCAAGTGGAGTACGTTAGCCATCCACCCTGATGGTTCCAGAACACAAATACTGTAGTGGAGTCTACATCTTGGCATAAAGATTGTAGAGCCCTTGTCAAATATAAATGGAAAACATGCATTGTAAGGCCCCACTTCAAGTGAAGCAGCAAAGGATTCATGGGGACCCCAAGAGTATAAAACGGGGTGGGCAAACTACTGCACGCGGGCCACATCCGGTCCGTGGGCTCCTCCTAACCGGCCCCCAAGAGCCGGCTGGGGAGGCCCCAACCCAGTGACCCCTTCCTGTGCAGCCTCAGTGGGCTGCGCTGCGGGAGCTATTTTGGCAGGAAGTTGCTCCGGCCCCTTCCGTGCGGCCTCAGTGGGCGGCGCTGGGGAAGCTGTTCCGGCCCCTCATGCGCTGACCCCCTCCCACGTGGCCTCAGTGGACCAGGTGAGCAGCGCTGGGGGGCGGGGGCGGAGCTGCGTGACTGGCTCCCGGCCAGACACGCTGCGCGC
>ML677348.1:37963247-38000116 GCA_007922305.1 Dermatemys mawii
GGGGGGGGGGCGGTTGGATGGTGCGTGGGAGTCCCAGGGGGCCAGTCAGGGATGTGGGGGTGTGGATAGGAATCAGGACAGTCAGGAGTTAGAGAGCTCGGGGGTAGGGATGGGGGTAGGGTCCTGGGGGGGGTGATTAGAGAGAGGGGGATTGCTGGAGGGGGTGTCAGGGGCCAAGGAGCAGTGGGGCTTAGGTGGGGGTGGGGTCTTGGAGGGTGGTTAGGAAAAGGGGATCTCTGGGGGGGGTAGTCAGGGGACAAGGAGCAGGGGGGCTTAGGGTGGTGGTTAGTGTGGGGGGTCTTGGGAGGAGGCAGTCAGGGACAGGGAGCAGGGGGGCTTACGGGGTGGGGTTCTGGGGGGGCAGTTAGAGTAGGGGCTCCCGAGGGGGTGATCAGAGGACAAGAAGCGGGGAGGGGGTTGGATGGGTTTGGGGTTCTGAGGGAAGCAGTCAGGGGGCAGAAAGTGGGTGGGGATCAGATAGGGGGCGGGGCCAGGCTGTTTGGGAGGCACAGCCTTCCCTGCCCGGCCCTCCATACAATTTTGAATCTCAGTGTGGCCCTTGGGCCAAAAAGTTTGCCCACCCCGGTATAAAATGTACTGAAAATATACTGCATCTCCATCTGAAATTGCGATACAAAATTGAGATATCGTAGACAAAACCTCTGTGGTCATGGTATATGTTGGTACCAGTAATACAGGAAGGTGTGAGAAGTCCTGGATGCTAAATTTAGATTACTCTCAAAAAGGCTTAAATTGGTGTACCCAGAGTAGATTTTTGTTTGAATTGGTTTGGTTCTGCTTGTTATAGGGCAGGGGACCTTGGGAAATGGATGTATGAATGGGTAGATGTTTTAAATTTATTAGGCATGTACAGAAAGGAAAAGTTCCCCCTGAATCAAGGTGGAACCAAACTGGTTGGTACAAAATCACTAAGATTTGGGAAGACCATATAAGCAAGTCCTGACAAAAAGCAGACATGGCAAGGAACACTTAGGTCAAAATATCTGTTAAGGTCATCATCAGTGATACAAAGTTATGTATGTATGCTGTAAAGGACAGGAGAGATACCACAGTTGAACTAGATGAGGGTAGAAGCCTCCCTGGAGCCAAGAAGAAAAGTGGGAAAATCACAGTCACATTAGATAGGATAAAATGTTTTCTTAAGGGGATATAAGCCCTCGTAGTCCCTGACTGAGGGATTTTGGAAGAAATTTCCCCTATAAGCAGATTACTTCATAGTTGTCCACTATAGGATTTCTTCCTCACCTGAAGTATCTGTTACTGAAACTATATGATCTTGTATGGAGACTTGGAGAGCATCCCCGGAGGAAGGGAAGTTTCTCCTAAAATTTTTATTGGAGGAGCAGAACCCTTGAAAGTACACCTTGGTTCACACACCAAAGCCCTACAAGTGAGCAATTTTAAAACAGGTTCACTAGTATTATTGCTTGCACTCTTCAAGTGCATTCTCTGAAATATGGTCTTCTCCAGATGTTTCCAGTTGCTTAAGTTTCTTTCTGCTAAGAAAGAATTCTGCTTCTAAGAGAGAAACTCGCTGTGCATGGTTGCAGCTCAGAGGCAAATATTTTGGAAAATATACTCTAAAAATACCTCAAAGTTACAATTTGTTACAGTCTGCAGATGGAACCAGAGAGACCTGTAGATCTTCCAGATTAACAGGGAGTTTATCCCCAGGAGCATTATTGTCTTTAGCTGTTTGCCACTTTAGCTAAATATTTCAGTTTCCCAGCAAAAGTTATAATACAGAACTATTCAGATTTTTGCTTTGGTGTGGTTTTCCCCTGAAGTCAGAAATACTGATTGTAATGAAGGACATGTTCTTTTACAAAGAGAGTGATCTAAAACCTCAGACCACTCTGTTTCTGCCTTCAGCTTTGTTCTTATATGTAGTGGCTGAAGTAGTAAATAATTCTGCCTGTAATTTTTCTTAAAAATCAAATCTAGCCATATTTCATGGCAACTTCTAATTGGATTTAAGAAACCATATCTCTGACTTTTAATGACTACATTGTTTCAGATTAAAATTGTATTGTGTGTTCTCATCAGAAATACTGAACTTTTTTTCTCCTTTGCAGGCAAGAAGAGACCAACAGAAGACTGAAAAATGTAAGACATGTTTACCTTAATGCTTTCTGAAATGATTTCACACTTACTCCAGTTTACTATTTTAAAAACTTCTCTAGTCATGCTATTGTCATTCTTAGTTTAGTCTTCAGCTATTCATGTGTCTGGTGTAGATGAGTATTACCTTACTGTGTGTCTCTTCCTGGTTTACTTTACTAAAAAAAATTAATTGGAAACAGTAATAATTAAATATTCTCTCACTGATACATCTGGATGGAGCACAATGGTAACTGTTTAGCTGATTTTGATTGAGACAGCCTGGCAAATATGTTCAAAAAATGGATTTTACACTTCATTATGGAAAACCTGAAAACAACCATAGCAGTTTGTGTTTAAACATTTTTGCACTGGCATGCTGTTTAATAGTTAACTAGTGAACTTCTCGATTTGTCTTTTTGGTTTTAGGTTTTGATTACATTATACTGGCTGGGAAAGAAAGCACAAAACAACCCTGGTTACAATGGTCCATACCTTAACCTTAAAGCATTTGAGAAATTACTAGGACAAGCTCTGACCAGGGTAAGCAATCCAGTTGGAACGGTAATTGCTATGTACTTTCGTAAGGCTGAGTATTAAACGTATGCTTCATAGTTTGCCGTATGCCACGCATTAGAGATGTCAACTCCAAACATCTCTTTGGAATTTAATAATATTTTTCTTGTAGAAAGATGGCAGATATTTCTCCTCACTTTTTTTTCCCTAATATGCTTAAGATATTTCAAGCATATTTTGGGTTCTTTCACTACCAGTTTAATAGCATTTAATTGGGTTTCCCTGTCCTAGCTTCTGTGTAGTTATTTGAGATTCTTGAAATATGTATGTCTGAGCTTCAGGGTGCATTTAAAATTCTGTATAGCATGTACTATGTAAAATGCAACCTGCGTCTTAAATTGCTGAAAAAGATAACTTATTTCTTTAGGCCCTTGAAGAATCCAGCAGTCTGAAAAGCAGTGGCAGGGATAGCGGGTACGGTGATATTTGGTACATTGACCGTGGAGAAGCTTTTTCACCTTCCGCGAGCCATAAAAGAGACGATTCTTTCGATAGCCTGGACTCCTTTGGTTCAAGATCCTCCACAAGCTTATCATCAGATATAACCTTGAAGGGTGGCAGTGAAGGTATTTTTGCTTTTCAGGTTCGCTGTTAATTTATGGATTGTCTGAGACAGATTGGGGGAAGAGAGCGTATGGACCTAATATTGCAGATGCTCAACATGTTAAATTCCCACTGATTTCAAAGGCAGCTCCAAGTCCGATGCTGCTTCAGTAGCATTAGGTGCCATATGAGGATGTTTTTCCACAAAGTGTAATTGACTAGCTAGCAGCTGTCTGAAAACAAAGTCTAGTCACACAAAGGCGTTTCCAATGGGGACATTTGCCCCACTGTCCTCCCTTTTGGTTGTTTTTAAATTGTGGGGAGCAATGTGTAGGGGTTTGGCTGCTGGCCACTTGCATATTACTGTGTGTTAATCCTATCCCACGCTGCTTTTCTGGAAGTGGGATTTATCTTTGTTGAATTGCATGTCTAACCATGCTTGCCAACAATTTTGGTATGAAACTTTGATCAATAATATACTTTCATGGAAAATTTTCGTTTTTCCCCACAACTTTCAACGTCATAACCAAAGCTGGAAAATAAAGTCTTCAGTTTATTTTAATACATACTTAACATTTTTCAACCACCACTAATGATGGTTTTCAGATTTTAGAATCTCCACGGGTGTGTCTAGTTTCAAAGGAGATGCTGCATGAGATTGCTTTCTGTGAAGAACTGGAAAGCCTATAACGTATTTAAAAAAATCCCAGACAACTAATGGTGTAAAACATGTGCATTATTCTACATATTAAGTTAAGGCTATTCTTCTGTGTGTTCACTGTTCAAATGGCTAGAGCACTGGACACTACCACTGATTTGTTTTTTAAGTCTTGACAAGTCACTTTACTTTTCTGGGCTTGTTGCTTCCTTTAGAAAATGGGAGATAGAAATGCTTTGTAAAGCACCTTTCTAAAGCACATTGAGAACAGATGAAAAGTCTAATGATGTAACACGTGTACTATAATACTTATCTAAGGGCATTCTAGCTCATTTACAGCTAGAGATGTAAGTTTCCAGCTCAGATAGACACATGCGCTAGCTTTGATTGAGCTAGCACACCAAAAATAGCAGTGTAGTTGAGCCACTACCCTTGCCACAGTAGCTACACTGCTGTTTTTCACTGCTTGGTCAAAAGTAGCACATGTACATCATCCCCAGAAGGAAATTATACCTCCAGCTCAGTGCAGATGAACCCTAAATGCGGGACTTAAATCACTAGCAGCCAGGAACACGAGAAATGAAGTTTAGCTTCATACTTAACACATTCTGTTCCCCTTAACTTGTATGTTTCAACACATCATGTAAGATTATTTAAAGATCTTTCGACAGACCTCTTAATTACAAATCTTTTCTACCTTGTTCTTTTGTAGGCATGTCAGACCTCTAATTCTTTTCACATTCCCTCATAAACCAATATTGAAGTGAAATACTTTAAAAGGTTTTCATCCCAGTTTGAAAACAGATGTAATTTCTTTTTGACTTTCTAGTTTTTATGAAGAAAATTGCCAAGAGCAAAGATTGTTAAATCAGATTCCTTCAGTTATTTTTGAATGTGTCATATCTCCTGTAGTTGAATGCTTTTAAATTTCAATAGTAAAGTAAAATTGACTTGTCCAGGTTTGCAGATCCTCTTGAACAGTACAACTTACAAAACCAAATGTGTAAATTCTATGAGCTGCTTGGTCAAGGTTTCATAGATTTTTCTGGCTTCAGCCAATGTCTTCGGAGTTATATGTTGATCTAATGACTTCTCCTAAATCAAAAGTATATTCAGTTTCTCAGTAGTACATGAAATGTGCTAAGACAGTCTTTTTGACTAATTTGAATGGCAAATGCACAACTTTAAAATCAAGTTTAGTTCTGGAGATTAGCACTTTGCTTTCACCCTCAAATGGGGACAGTAAAACATTCATTACATTCTAACAGTAGTATATAAACCAATTTCAACCTAATGCAAAATATCAAAGCTTCATGATGCGATTCTAAAAATACCTCTGTTAGCTTAGCATGTTTTCAGGTGAAACTTCTGAAAATACATAGCTCAATCAACTTTATTTTTGTTTATTTTATTTTAGGTTTTAGTCAGAGATTCAAATCTAGAGGACAAACTGTTTGTGCTTTTGGCATTTTTTTTAAGGTTGTGAAAGTGACACGGACTCTGAACTGCCTTACAAAATGCATGATTCTGGTAAAGATGACATGTCCTATCGCAGGATTGCTGTGGTTGAACCAAAACCTGCTACAGACTTCAATCGTTTCTTACCCAGCAAAACCAAACAGCCATCGTATATGCCAGCACCACTCAGGAAAAAAAGGACAGAGAAGAATGAGGGCGACAGAAGAAGCTGGGCAAGTCCTGTCTTCACTGAGCCAGATGGAACATTGTCAAGGTACTAGGGTGGTATCTAAATAGAGCAAACTTTTGATTTATGACAAAAGGAACAGACTTATTCATTAAAGCAACAGAAGCTGCCTTTACTGTAATTATTAAATATTAAGTAAAATATTTGAGTTTTACAAAATAAAAAACATTGTTTCTTTGCATAGCTGGTTGATGAATAACATTGTGATATGGATAAAACTTTAACAGCAGAAATTTATTATCTTAAAATGCAGAATTTAAGAGACTGGAACATATGTTTAACTTATTTGGTTAAAGTTTATCCAAATGTTGTTGTTACTAATCTCTGATGTACATTTACAAATTGGGAAAATTGGACACATTTGAGATTATTGGGCATTTTTTGGGCTTCATCATGAACGTAGGTGATTTCACTGTCTTCACTTTGTTCCTGTTTTGGTTAATCTCAGTGGACGAGGAAAGAAACCTTTAGCTTCCTGTCAGAATAGCAGGGCAGAATGTGGGTTTACGAATGCAGCTTCCCTGCAGATGATCTATGAGTATGACACTGGCTCTGATTCAGAAGATGAAAGAAGACTGCCTGACGTGGTGATGGATGATTTAGCAAAACGTAGATTCTTAATAAAAAAGAGCCCTGTGAGTTCTGCTGCACCTGGACATCTTTACATCTTGCACAAGGACTCTCCTAAATCTCATTTGCAACAAAACTATCCAGCTGGTCCATTAGCTGCTGTGCTTGAACCGATGAGGTCAGAGATACTAATCCTAGATCCAAATTATTGTATTACCAAAATTGCAATCCATAAATAACTGCATCAAAAAGCAAAGATTTCTAATCAGCATTTATGTAATGCTGCTGATAAATTACTACATTCTTTGTAGTCAAATTCCTTTCTTTTTATCAGATGAAATAAGATGCTGTTATAACCACTTAACTTTGTTCTAGTGCTGCAGTAATGGAATTGAAAACTAATTTGCTTCATTCACAAATTTGAACTTTTGAGCCAAAAAGCATGTGTCTTGCATATTTTATGAAGTTGCTCCTAAAGAATCTTAATTGATTGGATATTTTGAACAGTAACCAGAGGAGGCAGAGGCATTTGGACCCTAAAGAGGAAAGCAAGCCAAAAGTTAACATTTCTTCAAAATTCTTCGGCTATTCTGATGATGAGGAAGAAAAGGCAGTAGGCATTCCAAACATTGAAAAAGATGATCTCTATGTTCGCAAACTAACCTCTGCAGTTTCAAACCCAATGGTTTCTTTTGACAAGTTTCTACCTAAGTTTTGGACTCCAGAAGAGGAATTGCATTGCAAAAAAATCAAAAAAGGATTCTCTTCCAAACCATGGTATAAGGAGCTTCAGGGATTCAGGTTTGTGTGTGCATGCTCTTCTTACATCTCATGTATGCACAATGTTTGAGTCACTGTAGCTTTAAATGCATCAAGAAACCATTTTTTGCCTGTTTTTTTTTTTTAAAAAATCAACTCCATTGGCTGTTTCTTTAAAGTTTAAACAGCTGGCTTTTTTGTTTCTTATTTGTTGTTTAAAACAGACATTTTTGCAAGGAAATAAACTGATGTATTATCTACAATAGACAATTGCACCTCTATCTCTTTGTGCTTTGATCCATATTACTATAAATATTTCTTAACTTCCCTTCTTTTCCATTCCACATACTGCTCTACAGTAGAAGGAAGTCTGATTCTGAGGATGAAGATTCAGCCTATAAACAAAGCAATGCCAAACCAACTGCTGATTATGTGGGGAAATCACTGTCCCAAATTGCAGAAGGGGGAATCACGTACGCCTCTGATCAACCCAGGTTGATATAATTGCATGAACTGTACACTCTTGCTGCATCAAGGGAAACTACTAGTAGTGCAACAGTTGAGTGAATGAAAAGTGCAACCAGTGACGTTATCTCTGTACTTAGTCACAAGTTGCTAGTTTACTGAAAGGCATAACAAACTGTAAAAGATCCCTGGCTTTGTGTATGAGCATGTGATCTTGCTGTTTCTACCAAGGTTAATATGCTATATTATCATTTTAGAGGGGAGGATATATGCTGCAGTATAGCAAATACTGAATTGTATGCATGTCTTTCAGAATATTCCAATTCTAAATCAAATGCTCCCCTGAATAGTTTTTGTCTGCAGTCTGAGTCTTCTGGCAATTAATGATACTCTGCCTTCCTCTTTTTTGTTTTATATGCTTCAGTCAGTTTTCATTACTTCAGAACCTTCAAAAATACTCCGATGACTACTTGTCTTCTGAAATAAAGACCAAAATTGATCCTACTTCTGGCCCTAGAATCATAACATGCAGAAAGAATATTTTATTTAGACCAGGATGCAACCAGAAGGAAAATCTGAATGGAGACCTATATCCAAACTTGGAAAATGACGATTTGTTTGTTCGGAAGACTGGGGCTTTCCACATGAATCCGATTGATCTCCAAGCTTTTGAATACTTTAGAAAATCCTCTGAGCAAGAACCTCTTCTAGAGGGTGAAATAATTCTGCAACCCAGAGAGAGCCAACCTATTATTCCAGACTTAGAAAAAGATGACATGATTGTTCGTAAAGTACAAACACATAAAAAAGAGGTGCCTTTATCCGGTGCTCCAGACAAATACCATCCTGCTCTCTTTCCTGATCCTTGGAGTCTCCCACCAGAAATCCAATCCAAATTTCTTTGTTTACTTGACAAGACTACCACAACAGAAGATGAAAAAAATGGTGGTAGAGTCTTATCACCCTCTTTGCAGCAGCAGAAAGATGATATGCTGTCTCGCAAGATTGAGTCCTGGAAAGTAGGAAGTGTTCTACAGCCAGTCAGTTTTACTCCAGGTCCATGCAGCGAAGAAGACTTGAAAAAATGGGAGGCTATCAGAGAGGCCAGCAAAGTTAGACACAGAAAACGCCAGATGGTTGAGAGGTCAGGTTGTGTCTCTGTGTGGAGAGTGCTTGTGTCTGAGTATTTGAAATGTCCCCATTAAGGAAAGCATCATCTTGTACTGAATGGAGCCATGCATGCAGTGTGAAACTGCAATGTATTTATTTTGTGTAGTAGTGGAAAAGCTTCTGACAGGGCAATACCGTATTTTCAATTTGGATTATTTGGTCACTACTATTAATGTACGTTATATTATTTGAGACTGAAGGAAACATGCGTCTTTCTATGATTGAGCAGGAATATGAGCAATTACTCGAGAGATTATGGCAGCCAATAAGTCATTTCTCAACACTAGTGTACAAGCATTCCTAAATTATCTGTATACTTCATTGCAGGGTCTTAGGAAATAGAAGCTCTGTTAATACTGCTTATGAGCTAGGTTTGAAAAATTTCCCAAGGCTCAATTCCCACGGCTCAAAGGGTGTACTGCACTAGGTGAAAAATGCCTGTTGCACCATGACCTTCAAAAGCACACCACCTAAAGAGTGCGTGTGTGTATGTATATATTTAACTTCCTCTAGCCCATCTTCATTTCTCCAGTCAATTCTTCCCTTTTTTCAAATCAAATCTGTTACCATTTAATGCTCAACTCCTTGCCTGGCTTACTCAGAGCTTGTTATCCCTCTCTGACCTTGGTTTTAACTCCTGAAAAGACTTTCAAACTCTGGGAGAGTGGGTTTTTGAAGTCTTCCTTATCACTGAAAATACGGAATTGCAAGTTGCAATTTTTCTCATTTGGTATCCTTATTTTGTGACTGATACAACTTTTATGTTCCAGCTAATATTGTGTATGTCGTTGATTTGAAGCTTAACACAGCTAAACAAAGCTTGCATTTGGTTAAAAATATTTCTAAAACACCTGAATATAATTCACTTCTAGGGCTATTTCACTCAATAAAAATATATTTATGCTCAATGTCTTCACTAAGTATTTTAAAACTTTTAAAAAATTAACTCAGTGCATCATATTGGATGTATCTGGTTTTGCATCTTAATGTGTTAAGCTGAATACATTTTTGACATCCCTGTTCATTCATTCCATTTGTTACATGCATTAAAATTAGGAATGGGAAAATTAATTGGAACAAAAATATAGCCTTTCTGAACCCAACTTTGTCTTAGGACTCAGTTCAGGATAGTTAATCATTTTTTGTCTGCACTTCCTGGTGTTAGCACTGGAGGAAGCAATGAATAATAACTATTAGACTGTTCATGCATTATTTTCAAATACTAGTAATTGTGATAGGGATCTTTTCATACTGTACAAGTTTTTAAGCTTGACTTCCAGAATACACAGTTTCTGGTAAGGTTTGACTTGCATCTAAACTGATCCAAGCCTGTAACTCCTGAACTTTTGATGTTCTCCCATCACTTTAGTCAAACTGCTTCTGCATCAAACTTCTTAACGTTCTCTTACATATAGAGTAAGACCCTGAAATGAATTTATTTTTGGTTTTTTGATTTCTCAGACTATTTCAAAAGCTTTCTGATGAGGAAGGGTAAGTTTATGATAAAAATATGAAAATTTCACCATACTATTTGTTTTGTGCATCTTATTAAACTTTTCTAGTAATTTTTATGCATGCATAATAGCTAAAAACTTTTGCTCAAAGCACCTCGTGCATGCCGCTTTATAGCTCTGTACTTGAGTAATTTTCATAAGTTATAGGAAACACAATAGCTATGCTTCTGCATGCATCCGACGAAGTCAGTATTATGCCACGAAAGCTTATGCTCTAATACTTTAGTTAGTCGTTAAGGTGCCACAGGACTCTTTGTCACTTATGCTTCTGATAGAAGCTCATTGTAGCATAAATTATTGCACATATAGTAAGCAAATTGCAATAGCTGCTGTCAGGCTTTTTGAAATCAGCTGTGAAATTTCACTCTTGCTGAAACTTGTGTGTGTTTTTTCCCCTCATATATTCAAATTGGATTTTTAAAGGTTTAACAAATCTAGAGTAAAGCTAGTAAATATTTCTTCTTTAATGGAGGGTGTGTGCAAGAAGAGTGAAATGATGGGAATTTAAGTATCTGTTTATCCTGGTAAGAAAGTTATAGGAAAACATCTCAACTGGCCAAGGTCCAAACATGTGGAATAAATCACCTAGAATGAGACAAAATCAAGAAAAGAAAATCAAGAGCAGCTTAAATTAATGTGAAATTTAACTTAGCACAACATTTCTTATTATTTTGGATATCCTGTTTCTGTATCTGAGGTTAATAGTCTTTGACAAAGATTGCACCAAAATACAGCTTAAAATGAGGGCATCTTAAAATAAAAATAGATAGGCAAGTGAGGGTAGCTTTTCCTTTTAGGGTTATTTAAGGGTATAGTTTCCACTAGAGAGGTTGGGCTTCCTGGATATTGTATAATTTATTGAATCTATTTATCCAATGCTAGCTGACTGAATACTAAGTGTAAACTTACTCCATGTTCTACTGCAGTAATATGCATTAAAGCACCATTTTGTCATTTGAGTTTTGCTTTTTACTTGGCTTACAATAGGTGTTTTTTGGAAATAAGAGTGCTTTGCTGATTTTTTTGCCTGAATGTACTTCATAGATTTGCATATGCATGATTGTGTGGTTTTTTGCATGCTTTACTAATTTTTTCTAGTTTTCCTTTTTGAAATCTGTGCACTTTTTGAGCATGACCTTTAGTAATGAACCAAAATCTGAAAAAAGTTATATGAAATACTTTATTTATAATTGGTTAAATATTGCCAAAATCAGCAAGGAGTGAAAACTGGTCCCAGATGGAGCTCTCCTACATATTCAGAGGACGGAGAATACAAGGGCATATCCATTAGATAGGTTTTTGATGTTAAGATGATTATATACAAATTAACACACCTTTTATAAGTAGGTTTTATTCAAATATATAAATTTAAATTATTTACATTTTCTGTCTTGTTCAAGGAGAAATGGAAAAGCAGTTCATAATAACCAGACTTGAACAATTTTGGTGCTTTGATACAGGTTTATTGTACTACAAAAACAATTTCTGTGTCTGACATAAAAGTGAATTATAAAAACAAGGACAGGACTGGAAACTAAGCAAACAAATAGCGCCTAAGGTAGTAACCATGGTATTGTTGCTAGAATTGGCATACTTCCCATTTAAAAAAAATAAACAGGAACAATAACTGAGTGTTCTACCTTTTATGTTCTAAAGAGCAGAGTCCAAAGTCTTAGGTTGCCACTGAAATTAAGTTTAGCCTCTTCCTAATCCCTAATTGCATGCATTACAAAACCACCACATAATATTGTACAGTTCATGCCTGCTTGAGATAGGCCCAAGTTTAGAGGTGCAGATCAGGACTGACTTATTTTGGCAAAAAGTAGGTGAAACTTGTACAGTACTATTTCATGTTATAACTGGCTTAAGTGAGTACTGTTAATTCCTCCCTTTCAGGAACATTTAATATGTTCTGTTGGTCTGGTGACGGTTCACTGTCACTCAGGTCATCATACAATTGGTTCCTTCGTCAGTCCCTTTGCTTCTTGAGTTAGTTGGGTGGGAGCATACCTCAGGCAATCAATTGAAGCACTGTGATGGGAAGGGAGGGTCCCATGTCACTCCAAAGGTACATCCAAGCCAGTCCAGAAGAGGCTTTAAAAAAATTCAGAAACAGTGGGGAGAAAATTATAATACACTCTCTCCATGAGATGGCAAAACCCTGAAGTCTGGCTACAAGAAAACTTGATAGATTTGGGGCTTTAGCAGAGGCCTTCTGAACCCAGGAGTACTAAAGAGGATAGAGGATATGAAGACCTCACAGACCTATAGGGCTTTGTTCTGAATGGGAGAAGTAATTTTTTTAAGACTTTGGCCTATTTAAATACATAATATAGAACTGTACTGTTGCGTAGCATTTTAGAAATATTAAGAAAAGACATTGTCCATGCACTATGGAGATTACAATTTAGGCAAATATAGAGCATGGGATAAACAATGAACGGGAGGAGTAAGAAAAGAAAGGGCTAGGACCAACACAAATTAATGTGAGTCCTATTCTATAGCAAGTGAATCATAAGTTCTGATATCATTACATGGGAGATTAAAGGTAGGGCAGGAGCAGATGAGATGGTAGTACAGGAGTGGAAGTCAGACATGAAAGGCAGGATGGAAGAAGCCAGTCTTGAGGAATTAGGAAAGAGAGGAGAGAGGAAGACAGTAAATGTACTGGAGGAGAAAGGTTGTGTGGTCAAAGCAGAGTGAGAATAGGATTATTTTAGCTGTTGGATGTTAGATTCAAGAGAACAGTCAGGGAGACTGAGGTGGAATTTGATAGTCTAGGCAAATGAGAACCATAGAACAAACCAGGTTTTTTGGTAGTAACAATGGAGTGGTCTTTTAGAAATCAGTTTTGCAGGAGAGGTGGCAACATTTTGTGAGCACCTGGAGATGGATCGAGGGGAAGGGAAGAAAAGAGAATTGAAAATGACGCCAAGCTGGCGAGCCTGAGGAACAGGCAGACTACTGGAATTGTGAACGCAGAAGGAGAAAGTAGGGAGGAGAGTGGGATTAGATGAGAAGAAAAGTTTAGTTGAAAGAGGCAGAAGAGATCCATTGTGAAATTTTGAACACATGAGGAGAATTAAAAATCTGAACAAAGGGAGAGTTTGAGCAGAGAAGTGCAGTTTGAATTATCAGCGCAAAGCTGCTAGGCGACCATAGGAGCAGAGTCTCACCTTTTCTTATTCATGTTTGACCAGTGATGTTGGCACCGCTGCATACAGGATGCTGAAAAATAGCTAGTGTGTGTTTTTCCTGCTCTGTTTAAAAATGCACAATAGGACAGCTCAAGTTATATTAATATAAATCCCTTCCTCCCTCTTGGAAGTCTTACTTGCATAAATACTGGCAAAGACTACATTAAGTAAAACAATATTTTTGGTCCTAGGAGCAAATCTTTGAATGATGTCAGTGAAGATGAGGTCCAAGCGCTGCGACAGATTCGTTATGAAGATCTACAGAAAATAAAATCCAAGCTAGAGGAACAAGATCAAAGGTGGCAAGATGTGAGTGTTCTTTTCTGTTCCCCCTAAATGCCCCACTAAGGGCCCTGTTCTGTAATCCAGTGTCACTTTTCACTCAAGCCAAAGGGCATTGGGTGTCACCATGTCACAGGATTGGGTCATAAATTTAAACATTTGTAAATTATCTGGGTGTGTGGAATGTAAACCCTTGACGCTTCTGCATTATCTGTTTGTTTGGTTAACTCTGCAGAGGAAGATTAATCTGTATGATAGCTTTTAAAGAGTACAAAAATAAAAACCAGCTTCAGGCCCAATTTATGTGCAGGACAATGAAAGATAAGGCACTATAATTAGCACAGTGTCATTTTGCCAGTTACTTGCTTCTCTCTTTTTTTCTTAATGTAATGGCAAGTGTAAATTTCTTAGAATACTAATAAACAGACCAATGTATTGCAGTACAGTAATCTTATAAACTAGTTTCACAGAAAGGGGTAAAAAAACCCAAAATGCTGCAGATCTGATTAGGAGAACAAAACCAAACGTGCGTATTGTGGGGGGGGGGGGGCCATGCCGTACTAGTGATATTGTGAAATCTAATGAGACACAGAATGTGTATTTTTAACAGCAGTAATTTAGCACATAAAGTCACATGCAGTGAAATTGTGAAGCTATTTGAATGGTTTTATGTTTGAATGTTTAGTTATTCAGAAAAATATCCCATGTGTTTCCTCTCTTCCAATTTCTTTAGTTTTTCTCCCTTGAAAAGAAGTCCTTGTTTAAATTTACCATGAAAACTAATATCCCAGCTTTGAGATGAGCATTTTTAATCATCTATCCATCCATCGGGCAAATCAAAACCTCATTTCTTTCCTTCAAATGTTGAAATGTAATGATTATAGAAGTGAGGGGTTGGTGTTAATAAGCACTGGGCACTGAGCAAGCTTTCAGCTTTGCTTAGTTAATGCATCTTGGTTCTAAATGTTCACCACTTCTGCTTAAACTAGTTCTGGTATTCTATGGGGCAGACACAGCTGACTGCAAATTTGAACTGTGATTTTAGAATATGAACAAAATATAAAATAGGTTGATGCTTCACAGTTTCCATTTAGGATTTAAGGTGGATATATACTCAAGTCCAGACATGAATCCTTTCAGATGTTGCTTTATTTTTCTGTATTTTACACTCACTCATTCACTTAAAGTTAAGCATTGCTGTTACATTTTAGATAAATATTGAAGCGAACATAACATAAGAATGGCCTTCCTGGGTCAGACCAAAGGGCCATCTAGCGCAGTATCCTGTATTCCAATGGTGGCCAATGCCAGGTACCCCAGAGGGAATGAATAGAACAGGTAATCATCAAGTAATTCATGTTGCTCATTTCCAGCTTCTGGCAAACAGAGGCTAGGGAAATCATTCCTGTCCATCCTGGCTAATAGCCATTGATGAACCTATCCTCCATGAAGTTATCTAGTTCTTTTCTGAACCATGTTATAATCTTGGCCTTCACAACATCCTGTGGCAAGGAGTTCCACAGGTTGACTGTGCATTGTGTGAAGAAATACTTCCTTTTATTTGTTTCAAACCTGCTGCCTATTAATGTAATTTGGTGACCCTTAGATCTTGTGTTATGAGAAATAGTAAACGACACTTCCTTATCCACTTTCTCTACACCAGTTATGATTTTATAGACCTCAATCATATCTCCCCTTAGTTGTCTCTTTTCCAAGCTGAAAAGTCAGTCTTATTAATTTCTTCTCAAACGGAAGCCAGTCTATAACCCTAATAATTTTTGTTACCATTTTCTGAGCCTTTTCCAATTCCAATATATCTTTTTGAGATGGAGCGACCACATCTGCGTACAGTATTCAAGATGTGGGCGTGCCATGGATTTATATAGAGGCAATTTGATATTTTTTGTCTTATCTATCCCTTAATGATGCCCAGAATTCTGTTTGCTTTTTCGATTGCTGCTGCACATTGAGTGGATGTTTTCAGGGAACTATCCACGATGACTCCAAGATCTCTTTCTTGAGTGGCAACGTCTAATTTAGACCCCATCATTTTATATATATAGTTGGGATTATGTTTTCCAGTGTGCATTATTTTGCATTTATCAACATTAAATTTCATCTGCCAGAGGTGACTGGAAAAAAGTTAAAAGAAAACTGCACTTTTTCTTTATGGTGTAAAATTGCAGTTGTTACCTTTATTTAACCATAGGCGGCAGGCCACCTTACCTGAAAAATACAAACACAGCCTGTCTCAGAAACGTTTAGGTCAGAAACATTTGGGTCAGATTTTGCAGGAGGACACATGAGACTCTAGCCTTGGTGCAGACAAACAGGCTTTATAAAGCAAAATTAGGACACACTGGTATCCAGTGGGAATGAGCAGTCTTAGCAATGTAATAGGGTAGTCTCAGTAGTTGTTGATGTTCTCTAGAAAATCAGATCTCCATATGTTAATATGATTTGTTTTAGGATCTAGCAAAATGGAAAAATCGTCGAAAAAGTTTCACTTCGGATTTGCAAAAGAAAAAGGAGGAGAGAGAAGAAATCGAAAGGAGAGCCTCTGAGAATTCTGAAAGAAATAGCATGTCACTGAAAGAAATGCAGCAGGACAGGTAATGCACCTAATGGAGATGTTGTATGCACTACTTACCTTTGAGCATATGTGTTTACTAATAGTAGAGCAGCTTTAACTATCATTTTAATTGTGCTCGTATATGAAATGGAACTAACTCAGTATACCTTTTTTTGAAGAATATATTTTCATAAAGCTACTCTTTACTGACCCTTGGGTCCATTTATATAATGCAGAAATCTAAACATCTGAAAAGCAGATACTAGTAAACTCTTTATAGTGGTATGTAAAATGTAGATTACAGAGTGAAACAAGGTAGGAATAAATGTTGCTTTGAAATCAAACTTCATTCACTTTAACAGTATATTTTTAAACAGGTCTAAAAACAGTTATCTAGAATGAATAATCTTGTTTGTCTGATTTACTACGATTGTGTATTTTTCTTTGCATTACTATTGCAACTGAAATTTGTTTTTAGCCTTTATGAATAAACGTAGCCAGGGCTTTTGTTTATATTGCAAAACAGCAGGATTAAGATTTTGCTTGAACTTTCACCTGTGCTGTTGCTATATGAATCCTTCTGGTATTTACAGAATGAGCAGACTAAATATTTTAAAGACTTCTCTCTAAATAAGTAGACAGTAAGTTGAGGAACATCATCATTTGCCCTATAGGTGATGGCTTTATAAATGCACTGACATCCATTTTTAAATGATTAGGATGCATGTTTAGGTATATATACATGCCGCATACACTTACAAACCAAATTTAAAGGATTCTTTTAAAACAGTGGTTCCCAGACTTGAACAACCTGTGAACCCCTTTCACTAAAATGTCAAGTCTCGCAAACTCCCTCCTAAAAATGAATATTTCCAGGGATTTTCTCCTTTACTGGAGTATAAATTATAAAAGCCATTATCTTGGAAATATAAAATTTGTTTTTTTATATGCTTATTACACACTGTTTATTATTATTTGTTATTTATCATTACATTATTTTTATTACATTTCAAAAATGGCAACACTCTTCCAACAACTCACTTTCATAGTTTGTATCGCTTTGAATAAAGCCTGTTATAAAACAAGGCTCCTATGTTTCATCAAGGAGTATCAGATGTGAAACAGTATGAAGGTATTTAAGAAGCCAATTCAAAGAGGTCCTCCAACACAAGCAGCAGTCCAAGCAAACAATGCACATTACAACAAAGCTTAAACTTGTTCTTCACAATCATTTTAAAAACAATATTAGCTGCCTATTTAATTTTAAAAACAGCAAAATATATCCACCTCCCTTTCCATTTCCTGTAAGGATTCTTGAAGTTTAAATCTTCTCAGTGGGACAGATATGCTTGCTTTGATGTGCTTAGCTCTTAGAAATCCAGGGGCTCTGGGCTGCTGGCCCTGTGCTGCTCAGGGCCCCTAGGGACAGCTCTGACCGCCAATAGGGATTTTTTTTCCTGACAGCGCTTTGTAACATTTTGCAAACCTTCAGGGGTTCACGAACCACTGTTTTAAAATATAATATTTTGAGTTTCAGTAACTTTTAATTTCCATTGTTTTTATTTCTAGGATAGAAATGACATCTTGTTCAATAATGTAATGCAGACGCTCATATTTAATATTACCAAAACTTTTAAAAACTGTTCTCTAAATAATGAGACAAAATTATTTCACAGTATAAGGAAACGTACATGGCAGGGAACCAAGCTTTCATTTAAGCATTAGCAAATGCCTAAAATGCATGATCTATAAATTGATATACCATTCTAATACAGTAGCTAGATCAGTAGAAATATAGAGTTTGGCTTACACTTTTCAAAGTCCTCCACTCTATCAGATCTAACTATCCATCTACCCCTTTCCAAACATCCAAAAAATAAAGTAAGATATTTAAAAAAATCCCTAAAAATGAAAGCCTAATCTTCCAAGTGTTTTTACATGAGCTAGTTGTATTGCTTTCTCAGGCAAAAGGTCATTCTTGGTATAACAGTTTATAACTTGAAAATATCATTAGTCATTTTAAAATGTGGAAAGAGAGAAAATTAGAATTTTTTTATTAGAGGTACATTCATTTTCATTTGAGCAGAAAGACTTTCATAGTTTATTCAGTCTTTGCTTTGAGCATTTCATAGCTGAAAGACTTCTGAAAGTCCATATATTCTGCAGGTCATTCCTTTGGTATGTTAATGAGCTCTCTGTCTCCTTAGAGAAAACAGAGATCCAGGATCCTTCAGTGACATCCAGCAAAAAAGTGAACGCAGGCGAATGTATTCATCAGATGATGTATTTAGTGAAGATTCCAGACCATCAGTAGCAAAAGATTACCTTGTAGAAAAAGATGCCTCTTACAGCTTTAAGAATGAAAAATCGTATGCTGCACAAACTAACAAAGAAAATTCTCAAAAGCCAGAGAGCTATGCAACAGTTGAAACTCAAATTCCATCTAAAAGCCTATTAGAAGAACAGAGCTCAGTCCCTTTGTCTACTCAGCATTCAGTGAATGCACAAATGGGGTCAGCTCAGGTTTCAGCTTCTCTCCCCACAAGGTACCAGAAAACTAATACCTCTAGGTTAACATCTGTGGTTACACCAAGACCTTTTGGTGCCCACTCAAGAGGAATCTCATCACTTCCCAGATCATTTACGGTAAAACTCCTTCAATTTCTTCATGTTTGTGAATGTTATTATTTTGAATAATTAACCCAGTAGTCATTTTAACTTTTTCGTACATTTAGTTCTGAATTTCCTGCCCATGTTTAATAAAGGCTGTATTATATTAATAATGGAGCAGATAATTCTGTCAGTGCTTAAACAATTGCTGATTTTATGTACTTAAAATAATCATCAGTTTCCTATGAGTAAACATCTGATAAATATATTGGTATAATATTTTTTTGTAAAAGTTTGTTTTCTTGCCATAAAATTTTACATATCAGTACATTTTCCTGAAACTTACTTAGCATATTTATACTTCTAGCTGATGTAAATTGTCATTCCATCAAAGTCAATGGAATGAGAACAATTTTACACCAACTGAGCATCTGCCCCTTAGTATATTGCTAATGAAATCTAAGAGGGGCAATCAACATATCTGCATAAATTGTATTGTCTTTTCCAAAATTCCCTAGCTGCTCTAATTTTGAAACTGATGTGTCTAAAAGCATGCTGTTTTAATGCATTTCTCTTAAATCCAAGCCTCAATTAGTTATCCTGCTCAGATGCGTCTTACAGGGGGGAAAAAGCCCCATCTTGCTCTTTTAGTAATAGTGGATAATAGGGTAGTGTGTGGGGCAATGGGAAATTGCATTGAAAGAATGGATGGAGAGAAAGAGAAGAAAACTTCTATGGCTGAGCTCTCTGGTCTGTTTAGCTTAGTTTGCTAAGAACCAAACTTGAGGCTTTTATATGCTTTTAAAAAAAATGCTATGTACCTATGTAAACATTATGTTCATTCCAGGTGGATGATGTCCAGAAATATAATGGAGAAGTAGATGGAGCCAAGAGACCTCAAACTTTGCTCACCAGCTATTCATTTTCAACATTGGAAACAGGACCACTTTTCTCTGCAGATGCAATGATAAGTAGTGGTGAGGAGGAAAAGGAAATCATTAAAAGAGAAGAGTCTCCTACACTGAGAACCTCTGCTACATCCCAGTACCAGAGGATAGTGTCCCCTGGTCTTAAATCAGAGTATTATTCTCATCCTGACCCAATTACAGTTACGTCATCTTCAGAAATAAGAAGCTTGCCAGAGCCAGAGGTTTCAGTGTCAGAGGTGAGTTTGGAAAATATATAATTGCCCACAATGACCTAGGAGTACTAGGACAGTGTGAACAAAGATTGTTAAAACTGTAGGCTAACATGCTTCACCAATAGGAGAGGTATTCAGAAAAACAAATGATCCATTTCACTTAAGAAGCGCTTCTCTTTTCCATGGAGTATGAAAAAAGGAATACTTGGCCTGTGTAATTTGTTGTTTTGATTACTAGTGTCTTTCTAAACCTCTTTTCTCTCTTTTGAGTTTGACTCTGTTTCTTGTAAAAATTGAGCCAAATTTTCAGCTTTGCATTAAGCAGGTTTCTGTTTTTGTACTCACAATTATTTGCAGCAGCAATTAAGGTCACGAGGACATTGAAGGATCTGGTTTGTGGGTTTAATTAGGTTAATTTCACTAGTGTTTGTTTGCACCCTCAAATGTAGGTGGCAAAATGAATGCAGGCTTCTGAAAATCTGACCTTCAAATGTGCTAAGCATCACTCCAGGTTTCACTTTTTACTGCAATGACTTGAGGCAGGGTTTTTTCCCCCCAATAATTCTTTTATTTGGTTTATTCTAATGACTATATTCACTAATTTATTTTAAAAAATAAGTCACTTCCTCAGTATTTGCCTGTTTAATGGAAAGTTTCCAACTTCGGTTCAGATGTTAGATCTTGTGCTCTACTTTCAGAGCTCCGGGGCATGTAAGGTGCCATAATCCTTTCACTGCTGACTGCTGCCCTCAGTCCCTTATTTCAAATGTAACCAAAATGCCAATAGTGTCAGTTGTCAGTAGCTTCTTGCAGCAGTTGACAACATCACTAACTCCCAAGACCATGCTGGGAGTCCCATTCTCTACATTGTTTATGCTGCTATAGATAAGTTATGTCAGCTGTTGGAGGGAAAATACAGGACCCTGTATTCCAATTGATGCAATCACTTCCTGCTCTATTTTTGTGTGAAAATAGTTGCAAATAATACTTTGAACAGTTTTTTCTTAAAAAAACAACAACTTTGAAATGAAATATTTTTCAGTTTATACCACAGGCTCCTAGCATTGTTGCCTGGCCTGTCATCCTACTTTATTTAATCAAAAGTTCTCTGACAATATGATTGTTGCACGTAGGAGGAGGAGGCGGTTTCAATGCATTGTAGTAAAAGTAATTATATCAGGTTAAATATGGGATCTATTTTGTAGCTCATGTAAGCTGAATGGAAACAAAATTTTCTGGGTCAGATTTCATTCTATTCTCTGACCAAGCCTAGCTGTAGTTAAAGTGGGAACTCCTTTCCCACAAATTGAGATGTCCACTTGTGTGCTGGTAAGGCATTGCACAGCCAAGTGTGAGACTGGTATCTCTGTGAAGCACTGTACCATTCGTATGCAGTTTATAAAGTGCTGTAGGAATTGGGCTGGACTTGTCCAAATGGTGCAGTTCAGTGCATGAAGCCAGATTAGCAGTCTATTGAGAGCTGGGTTTGAGAAAGGAGAACACTTCTTCAGACTGAGGAGATGAAAATAATAGACGTGACACCTTCATGTAGGGTGGATTGATATAAATCTGAGCAATTTAAATCACTGGTTTAAATAATCAAGTTTAAACTGGTTCTGCATTTGTATTTTTCAGTTATTTTCCTAAAAAAAGGTTGATTCTCATTAGTTTATTTGCATATCAGAATGTGTTAATATGCAAATGAATCTAGTCTATACACTAAATTAGATACTACCTTTGCTAATTAGAGAATACACTATCTATACACATTTATTTAAGCAATTATATAGCTCAATGTATATTTCTTCAGGTTCTTAATTGTTACTTTTTATTTTGATAGAAAATGGTGAATGATGGATTTCTTATTTACCAGACTGATTTGCAGGGAAGTTGGAATTCAATAAAAATAGCTTTATTTAGCTAATAAAAGATAATTAAAAACTATCTTAAATGTGTTGCATATGCAATTTTTTTTCCTTATCAAAACATATTTTGCATTAAAACAGCTTATTTCTAAAAATAAAAATGTATTTAATTTAAATAAAAATATCATTGATTTTTATCCACCCTACATTTATGGAATATTTAACAGCCAAAAGCTTTCTTAATATATGATACTGTATTGAGCTTACTCAATATACTATCTTAACTTTAGTATAATGTGCTCTCTATTTATTGACATCAGTTGTATAGCAAGCAAAAGCAAGTAAAAAGCCCATTTAAATAATATAAAGGCATTTACTTGTTTTTAAGCTAATTGCTTTATTTTGGACTAATAATTAACTCAGAAATATCTGTTCTGGACTTGTATACTGTGAGTGTCTGTGACTTTATTGGCCAAGATGATTACCTGGTAAACAGGAAGAAATGTCCTGTTTGCGGTATTGCAGTATGTTCCTCTTCTGCACCCTGAGCTCTGACTACTGCAAACCCTCTTCTATTGTCCTCAGACTTGCCCAGTCATGTGGCTGTCTCTGCTTGTAACCCCCTCTTCATCATGTCATCTCACCCAGTCATATTACTCACTATATTTTCCCTGCTCCTTCTTGCTCATTGTAATTTAGCTCTTCTCCATCACTAATTAGAATAATTTCTCTGACTGAATTGTTTTGATATTAATGTATATGGAGTTAGACAGTGACATGATGAGGATAGAGGCCTGAAATTAGGATGACAAAATGTATAAGTGTATGGATGGAGATTTGAGCATCATCATTACTCGGAATAGCGTAGGATGTCCAGGAATTATGCAGATCTTTCTATTCTTCTTTGAGTGCTTGCTCATGTCCATTCAACTTAGGTGTGTGTACTTGCCACATGCACTGGTGCCAAAAGTTTTTCCCTCAGCAGTATCCATCGGTGACTGGCTCTGGTGCTCTCTGGAGTGCCGCGAACATGCCATTGTATATAGGGTGCTGCCAGTTCTCCCCACCCTCAGTTCCTTCTTGCCACCAGTGACGGTGCTGGAACTGTTGCTGCTTCAGCTAGTGCTGTTGCTGCTCATTTGTACGAACTAGTTATCTCCTGTATTATACTGTGTATAATACAGTAATAGCGGCCTACTCTGCCACAGTAAAGGGTTTAGTATTAACATACTCGTTTTGTGGAAATGTCCATTTTAACAACATTTTCAACCAAAAAAGTCTAAATGAGGTGTTGATTTTCTCATTTTGATAATGTTGAAACATATTTCACTTTGACTTTTATAATGTCATTTAATTTTGTTTCAGCTTTTATATTATATCATATTACCTTATTGTAATGTTTCAGTATTATCAAAATGAAATAATATTTTTCATAGCTCTGAGTTGAATTTTTCAGAGTTTCTGTTTCATGGTAAATTTCAAAATATTAGAATTTCACAGGGAATGGAAATTTTGGTTTCTGAGCAGCTCTCATAATTTGCTTATAATTTAAGACCCCTGTGTACATACAGAACCCATTCATTAGAACTCCACACAGAGGCAGTGATCCCAACTAATAGATCCCATTACAGGATTGGGGCCTAAAGGAGCATGGCTTACCTCTGTCTTAGTATGCATAATTATAGATTAAATGAGTCATTTTTATCCAGCTTTTTCAAATTCCAGTTAGGTTATGAGCCTCGGTCTCATGAGGCAGTTAATTCCACAGATTAACTATATTCTGTATGATGACCTATTTAGGGTTTCCATATCTTCAAATCTTTCATAATTCATTTAATAAATTGGCCTCTTGAGATACAATTTGCGTAAACTAGCTGTCCATTTCACCTTTCATGGTTATCACACCATTATCTAATTCCTATAAACTCTTATTAAAGCATTTTGCAGTAAACAGCATGCTATGATGAATTTAATAATATCTACACACAGTTAAATAATTTGCATACACTAAATGTCTTCTATGTAACCTTTAAAACACAATTATCTAAGTAAAAAACCTGGTTAGCATGTTCTACAAAGAAAACTGCTTTATAGTAAGTTAATAGATAATTAAAGCATATGCTGTGAATAGCCTCACTTATTTAGTGGATAAACTTTCCTTCATGTAAATGTCTCTGACACCAGATACTGCAGTGTCATGTTTTATTTTTCAGGACCAGTACAGTGAAATGAGAATCAGTATAAACCAGAGACCTGGTAACAGTCACGACTTTGGGTTCACCACAAATTGGAAACCTTCTGGGGTTTTTGTACAGACAATTGAAGCAGGTAAACTAATATTTAACCATTTTATGAACTTTGCTCTTACTGTTAATGGATTGAGACTGCTAGACAAAGGCGTTTAATTTTAACGATGAATCAAAATCTTCCAAAGAATTTAGATGGAAAGAAAATGAAAAGAAAAAAGTTATATGACTGCTAAAGGCTGGCTATGCTATGATTCCTTTGTATCTTCATCCACTAAAAGTGGTTTAATTTCAAAATATTTGAAAGTGCATTTTGAAGTAAAGAAGTCTTAAGTCCATAGCGATGGTGTAAATTTTAGTTTCTTTAACATACGTTATTCTAAAGCTTCAGATTGAATGCTAAATACTGCTACTTAGGAATGTCACAGAGGCATGCATATAAGATATACATTGCTCCCTTTCTTGAAGTATATTTTAAAAGGTTTCACTTCCTACAAACTATAGAGATTGGTGCATAGGAAAGGTATTTGTGAGCAGATTTTTTTTAATTTGAGGTTTGCTTTCCTCCACTATGTTAAAGATTGTAAATATTACATTCCATGAGTAATTGTAGCTTCTAAATTATCTGCATGAAATATTTTTTTTTATTGAAGTAACAAAAACTGATTAGTCAGAGTTTCATTTGATGTTGGACTAAATACTCACAAATTATAGTGCCATTTTCTTCAGACATTTACTAATATCCAGGAGTAATCCCTTTTTTCCTGTGGAAATGAATCTTATTCTAATCAATATCTCTTAAGTATTCTTGTGGTTAGTTTTAAAGAACAAATTAAAATAATTTGTATTACATAGTTGAAATTTTTCAAGTAAATAACAATAAATTGTTCATCTAACCAACCCCTGCTTTCTCTGAAACTATAAACTGTCAAGTCTTATGGAATACACTGATATTTTTTCAGTAACATTCACACTATATTCAATAATGTCCTTGGTTACAACTAAAATATTACCTTGCAATAAGACAGACTTAAAACCAGAGCAGAGAAGACACCATTAGAAGCTTCACATTGGGCTGGCACTTTATTGCATTTCTTTTCACAGAGAGAAAAATAATTGTGTAACAATCACCTTACAAAAAGAATGAGGAGTACTTGTGGCCCCTTAGAGACTAACCAATTTATTTGGGCATAAGCTTTAATGGGCTAGAACCCACTTCATCAGATGCATTGAGTGGAACATACAGTAGAAAGAGATACACAGACATGAAAACATGGGGATTGCCATATGCTGCGGGTTGCCATCTTTTCATGTTCTCCGTGTGTGTGTGTGTGTGTGTTTTTTAGATCGATCAATTGATCGATCTGTCTATCTATCTATAACTCTTCCTGCTGTATGTTCCACTCTATGCATCTGAAGTGGGTTCTAGCCCACAAAAGCTTATGCCCAAATAAATTTGTTAGTCTCTAAGGTGCCACAAGAACTCCTCATTCTTTTTGCCGATATAAACTAACCACTCTGAAACCAGTCACCTTACATGTTCACTTTAAAATGAAAGCTAAGGCCAAGTTTTAAATCAGTTAATCATGGCTGGTTCCTTCCAGATAAAACAGGCTAAAACAATTTATAACTGCTTTAGCTAAAAGGCAATTTAGATTTGTTTTCACTGCCCCTAAGTCTGTTTTACATCAGTGACTTTGTGCAAAGGGTTGTCTCTATATTCTCTTAGTGTAAATCAGAAATATTTTATTTTTGCCATATGAAGCTAGCTGAGCATTAGTTTGCTACCATAATACTCAAATATAACTAAAGAAATATTTGTATCAAAAATAAGAGTAGAAAAATTGCAATATTTAAACTTCTTAGAAAGGAAAATATCTTTTATTTGCAGGAAAAATTATGAAAAAATACTTTTAAGTGCTTCAATCTTTATCTTAAAGCCTGTGCAGTGGAATGAAAAAATGCTCAGTTCACATAAGTAGTCATCTGTGTATGTTTACAGATGTAATCTGGAGACCCCAACAAGTGCCATTGGTTCAAATTTGGTTGGTTTGGTTGGTTGGTCTAGTCCTGTATATGTTACCTTCTGGTGGTGGTATGGGAGGATTTGTCTGACATTGAATTCTTCAACTTTTTTCCTGGAGGCTTCCTTGGAAGCCCAGATTTTTCCCCACTTGCAGTTCCATGCAATCTTTTGCTACTCCAGTTGTACAGAAGCACACCACTTACTTTGAAGACAAACTTTAGCTCAGTCAAGTCTTTTAATGTCTGTTTCCCTGTCTGACAAAACAAGGTTTTACAAAACAAGATTGGAGACAGAATCCAGGATCTTTGAAGCCAGCAGCTGTCCGCATTGTCTTTCTAGTGCATACCCAAGTATTCTTATCTGGGAAGCCCATTGTGTGCCTTTCTGTATGTTTCCCATTAACATAAAGCAATGAGGGGGTATCATAAAAATAACATTAACCCTAATGCAGGGGTTCCCAAACTTGGTTCATGCCTTTTTTCAAGGTGAGCCCATGACAGGCCGCAAGACACTTTGTTTACCTGAGCATCCACAGGTATGGTCTCTCGCAACTCCCATTGGCTGTAGTTTGACGTTTCCAGCCATGGGAACTGCGGGAAGCTGTGTGGGCTGAGCCACTCCTTCACCTAGCTCCCATTTGGCTGGGAACGGTGAACTGCGGCCACTCGGAGCTGCAAGCAGCTGTACCTAAGGGGGCTCAAGTAAACAAACGCCTCGCGGCCTTCCAGTGGCTTACCTCGAACAAGCCGCAAACCAAGTTTGGGAACCCCTGCCCTATTGCAAGTTAAATCAATGTATTCACTTGGGAAAGTCAAATATGGAATAACTACCTCACTGATCTGGTCACTTGAAGTGTTGATACAATGACATTAAAATTCACTAATCATTACATAGCAATTTCTGTGGCATTCATAATCTTGTTACATGTTAGCTCTATTTATGTCTCCACATCAGTTTAAATTCAGCTTACTGTTATTGACAGATCAGGATGCCTGCACTATCTTGCCTCTAAGATCAGGGCTAGTGAGAAAGAGGCAATAAGAATTTTGGAATGAACTAGCTAGCTGCAATATGAAATGCAAACCTGAAAGTTTCTTGCTCCCCTCCAACTTCCGCAGATCTATTTTATAATAGAAAGCAATATAGTACTTCTACACTAACCAAGATACCCAGCATTACATACCCCAGAAGGCCAGTATACAATAGCAAGTTTTAAAAAAGTTTGTTTAAATTTCTGACTAAGCATTATTTTCAGGAAACAAACTGAGTAGCCACTTTGCCCATCCTGACTCTGGTAGAAGTGTTTAAATGTACCCAGACATAAGGAATTTGTTTGTCTGGTCGATTTAGGTAGCACTGCAAACCTTGGTCAGCTGCAAGTGGATGACGAAATCATTGCTATTGATGGCAAAAGTGTTTCACAAATGGACCATAATCAATGGGAAGAAGCCATGGTCAATGCACTAGAAACTGGAAACCTAGTCATGGATGTCAGGCGGTATGGAAAAAATGGTGAGTGTTTCACTGGGCAACTACAGAATGTTGTATAAGGTGAATAAGCTTTGTGCTTAGTGAAGTTGCTCTGATGGGCTGGGGCCTGTAGTCCTTGCTTTGGTAACACCTTTTCTGAGCCTGCGTGCTTTGTTAGCATGTCTATTTTATTATAACACAACTTGGGGTTTCTTTGTTGTATGGTTTTTATCGCAAATAACTTCATTAGCAAATCTGCTAACCTTAAACTGGTGATCGCTCTGTTATGCATTGATCTAATTTCTGAGGGAATGCATAGTTGCATATACATCCTAGATGACTTTGTTAGATACATAAAGGCACCACAGAAAGGAATTAAAAATGCCCCCTTCTTGCCACCTCAGTTTAGGGATAGAGGTTAGTTTTGTCAGACCAGGAGGGGATGTCCGTTCCTAGGATCCTTGCTGGCATCTGAGAGAGGCAGCAATAACCCCCTTTTCCGATATAACATTTCACTCTGCGTCCCCCTCAAGATGGACGATGTGTGTGAAATGCGCAGCTGGTCGAGAGGCAGACTGCAGAGCTTGCCACTGCCCCTCTGGGTTATGATTGGCCCATTCAGGGGAAGGCTGTAACAGCTGATTAGGTCATTTAGCCTATCCATTTGACATTAAAAATTCCCTCCTACTCATGGTAGCACCATGCTGGCCCTGCAGCATGGACATACCCTTACATTCTTGCTGGGTTGTGTAGTTACCTTGCCAGGAATCCAGATATGCTCTTGGGCTGGCCCTTTTTAGGATCAGGAAAGGATTTTTCCCTCTACCTGTGTATGGCTGATGTGCAGTGTTTTGTATTCACCGTTAGAGCCTGGAAGTTCATGCACTGGGGAAGGTAGAACAAGTTACTAGTTTAAAAACAAATAAAACAAAATGGTCTGTCACAACTTGTCTAGTGTCCAGTGCAGGTTAGGCTAGAAGATAATGGGGTCAGCTCTTGGGATAAACCCGGGAGGCTTCTCACAGAGACCTTGATTGCTTTGGGAGTTTTGAGTGGTTTTAAGTCATCTGTAAATTGAGGTACTTCTCATTTATACACTCATGTCCTACGTGAGGGGAAAGTGATGTGGGAGTCCATCTCCTGGACTGAATTCCTGGTTGAGGTCAATGTAGAGGTTAGGCCAGGGGTAGCCATCTCCTTACCTATTTTGCTGCTTTGGTTTAGTTCAGGTGAAGACAATTTCTGTTCCTAGTTACTATACAGTTAAAGATGTTGTCTGCAACTTAAAACTCTTTACCTGTGTGGTTTAATCAATTGTAGTGTGGATTATAATATGCATTCGTAAATTTGCAAGGACAAATTTGATGGATTGTACTCCTGTAAGACTTGTAGATAATGTTCCAGGAGCAGCGTGTCTGTCAGTTAAAACACAGTTTACTGCTCACTCCCCTTATGGCTTGATTATAGGTGAGATGTCACTCGTAAGAACAAACGTTATTGTTGTGAAAAAATAATTTTAAATGCATATTAATATCTATATTTGTAATGTTAAACTACCCAAATTCATGTTTATATAATGATTCTTAGTAAACTTGCTAGTATTGCTGAAGTCCGTCTTTTGACTAACTCTTGCTTGTTATGGGAAGCTGGTCTGTTTATAAAAGCCCTAGCCATTTCCTGTCTTTACGAATTCTACCTACTTCGTCTTTCGCTCTTCTTGACTTTTGTTAAAATGAGTGTTTTTTCACTAACTTTTGTTCTTTATACTTTGACTTTTCTGTCCACATTCATTTCTTGATCTTCATGTGCCAATCAGATTGGGGCAAAGACCAGCCTTCCCTGCCATATACAAGGCATAAAATCCTCAATCTCACCAGTATGGCTACCAACATTGTAGGTACACCTGAAAATAAATGGATTGATGCGACTTCTGGGGATCACAATTCTACCAACTCTTCAAACATATCAGCCAAAAGAGATTTCTCCCACAGCCTTCAAAATTCTGTAAGATTTATTTTTTTCAGGGGTGAAGGGTGTTGGGGGGAGAAATGAAGGAAGTGCTTTAAGGTCTCAAAGAGGAATAAGAAAGTAATTGTAGCAATTCTAGGAAAGCAGTTTTCATTTTGCTTTCTAACTAGAATACTAGAATATCAGTTAAATGTATTAATTCCTGTGTGTCTAATTTATTTCTGTACAAAACTAGTGTAATATTATGTGGAGTCGCAGAATGATATGGTAGCAATACAATATTTTTATTCTGGTAGCAATTACATTTTTAGGTAACTTATTTCTGCATAAATACACAAAGACTGCATGGTGTAGTAAAATTATTTGAGCACTGATATAGTTTCAGACATAGGAGCACATTCTCCAGAATGAGTGGCATAAAGGAGCCATATTCTGGCCATAAATAGCCAGCAGACAATTCCCCTTGTGGGGAGGAATTCTTTTATTGATCTAAACCTAGAAGTGGCAGCTCTTGTGTTAGATGGCAATTTCACCCCAGGATAGGAGTGGGCTGAGGACTTGGCAGATTGGGTCTTTTTTTTTTTTTCCCAGTCCTCCACTGATATAAGTTAGAGCAACCACTAGGCTGCTCTTGATGTCTGCACAAGACCAGTACAGAATCAGAGGGTTCCCTGATTCCCCTTGGCCCTCGTTGAATCTAGGAGTTTGATTCTCCCCTGTATCTAGAGTTTAGATTATATGAAACTATACTAAAAAAATTTTCTATTTGTAGGATACTGGAGCAAAAGTGACAAATGGAATGCAAGCAGATCTGAGCTCTAATGAGCAGAAAGGTAAGCTGCCAATATTTTCAGGTGCTAATTGAAAGAGAGAGGAGAGAACACATATTATACCTGTAAATATTACTAGTACAGTAAAATAAATATTAGACCTCTGAGAAAATGAAAGCTACAGTTGTAGCACGTAGGTCTAATTACATCTGAGAGTCATGGAGTTGTATTCCAGGGAACACGGAATGGTTTAAGAACTGCAAACAGGGTACTGATAACAAGTTCCTAGATCTCAGCAATCCTGGCTGTGGACTGGCCGTGGTAGGGGTGAAAGAGGAGAAACAAGAAGACACACAAACTTAACTCCACCCATGTATTCTGCAGTGGTGCTTATAACATAAAGATGCCTTATAGTGATCAGTTTTTCCTCTGCCTTTAAGAATTTGAATGTGGTTTCTCTCCCTTCCAACTTTCTTCCTGGAGACATGGGTCGAAGAGCATCCAAATCTCTATTTTGCTAGAACTGAAGTGTGATACTGGTGGGTTTTTTTTTAGTATGTGGACTGCATATTGTTGGCTCTGTGCCATAATTGTTAGTGACTCTTTTAACAAAGATAGCCTTGGAGGGAGGGAAAAAGGGAAGGGAAAGTAGGCACTTGAACTTCCTAATAGAATTCTGATTCCCCAATGAGATCCACTTATGCAATTACATTGTATGATATTGTAAATGTGAATGGTGGATTATAGGTGAGCCTTGTGAACAGAACAATATATACATAGGCAAAGGCATCATTATATTTGACTCACCATTAAATTGAGAGTAGTAGAGGAGAAGAGATGCCAAGGAATCTGAATGTGTAAAATCTGTCAGACTTTTAAAATTTGGGTGGGATCTTAAGTAAGAAAAATGGTGCTGCCAGATCTCCAGACCCACAGAAAGTGGGTCAACCATGTTGTTATAGTAGGTGGATAGCAATTGTACTAAAATGAAGTACTAATCTATGTGGTGTAACCTACTAAAAACATCTGCATTTGTTATAATAAAAGGTTAGCTTTTCTCTATTATTCAGTTTTTCCAACTGATGATACTGTAGGTTGGAAAGGTCTGATGAATGTCATTTGTTATCCAGTGGTGATAGTCATTAAAAAATATGTAGTTAGACAGCACCGTATTGACTTCTTTGTATTCTTTGTATTTTTCAAATAGAATCTGAACCTATTTCTTTGAAAAACTTAAAAAGACGGTCACAATTTTTTGAGCAAGGTAAAACAAAAAGCTAACATTTCATGTACTTTCATGAAATTGTTTCCACTGTACATTCTACCTAATAAGTCTCTGGTGCTGGGTACTAAGCCTCTTCAGTGTTGTTTGTTGCAACCATGACAAAGCAACATAATCCATTTCCATTCTTTCCCCAGGGCCATCAGGTGGTTGTTACAATTCATGGGTCTACCTTTGTGGTAATGGGTCTTTGTGTCTTTTTTTTTTTTTTTTAATGTAAAACCTTTTAAACCTCTGATATGCTGTTCAAAACACTTTTCCACTTGTAACAGATTTGTTTCAGGTATGCAACTCCCTACAAAACAGCTTAAAACTGACCACTTCAGCACAATTTTAGTGCAGAGGCTAAAGAGCAATTAAAATATTTAACAGTAAATTCAGTTTGTTCAAAGCTTCTACTTTACACCTGTGTCCAAATTGATAGAATACAGTAAAATGGATAACTTACTATTATAAAATGGCTAACAATGACCAAGTCCAAAGAAAATGCAATACAAATTTTGCAAAAAAAAAAAAGACCCCTATTACTAGTAGTAGTATTATTAGTATTATTTATTTTGCTTTAAGGTATGCAAAAGAAAGCTCTCATTACAGTTTTGTAGGTTTGCTTTTCTGGTGTGTTCTGCATGTCACATCTCATATTTTCACTAATGTAGAATATCTAACACTATCTTCAAAGCTGTTTTGTATGTTTCAGTATTTTGCTGTTGACCTTGAGAATGAAATTCTGGACTCATGGAAATCAATGGCGTTTTGCCATTGGCTCCAGGAGAGCTAGGAATTCACTGAGTGCTTGTCTTTTTAAAGTGACATTTGAAATGCCACTGCACACTTCATGCTGTTCGTTTCTAAATTTCTGCTTTGTATTTTTAAACATGATGAAATTTTGAACAAACTGTTAAGATAATACTGTATTTTCCTTGGTTAAGTATTGTTTCCTTACTGTTTTTCATATAATGAATTTAATAGCAGTAGTTTATTTTTCCTCATTTGCAAAAAAAAAAAATTCATATAGTAAAGCATACTATTAATATCCACATACATATTGTATTAATAGTTAAAATATATGTTATGTTAACAGTTTCACTAAAGGAGCTTTAATTTTGTTACTAATTATAAATTCCTGTTTTTGAAGATGCATAATTGATATAAAAATAAACATACATTAATTCGACATAAGGCCTGTGAGCCAATAGACATTTTTTTTTTACACCAAATTTGCTCCACTTTCTCCACCACATTTTGTTATATTGTAGGGAAAAAAGGGTTCCAATATGTTGCTTTCCTGTTTTTTTCCCCACCAATTACATTTTGCAGGTGAGTAAGGTGATCTAAACTATTGGTTATTTAGGACAACAAAATTAAATGGACAAGAATTTTTTTTTTAAAAAAAAGAGTTGTACGTGTGTGTGTTTCACACTTTTTCCTCAGTGTTTAGTTTATCAGTACAGTGCATGCATTTTTTTATCACTGTGTCATAAGTTCAGAGCTAAAGTGACAACCTTCAAATATCAGGTATGACACACGCTACCAAGTGTGGAAAAGTTGAAGATACTCTCTCTGTGGGAGTAGAGTAGGAGGTGTTTATGTTGGTTAGTAATGGAAGATTAGTTGCTTTTGGAAGGTCTGTTGGTATTAATACATGTAAAATGTAGTCTCTAGCATCCTGAATATATAAGCACTATAACTGAATCTTAACAAAACTGTTTAGGTTAAGAGACTAGCTTATTTGATTGAGTTGTTTTTTTTCCAGAGTCGCTATGAGAAAACTATAATTAGTCCTTCGTGATACAAGGCTGGGGATGTACTGCTAATTCAAGACCAAGTAATTATAGATAGCCTCTGAAAGATTTCAAGGTGTTTTGGGGTAATTCCCTTTTCAAAAACTTCCTGGATAGATGTGTATTAGTTTGAAGATACCTAAAGATTCCTTGACCCTAAATAAAGGGAATAGAGTTAAATGAAACAAGTATGGTTTACAGTTTAAACAAATTATATCCTAGAATTCATTCAAGTGAAACTTTCCAAATTTAAACAAGCCTCAACACATAATTGTAATGTTTTTTAATTATTTTCTGTTTCTCCTCCCTACCCTAAATTCTACAGGAGGCCCAGAGCCTGCAGTGTCTGATGTGAGTACTGCTTACAAACTGCTTAAAATGAATTTAATGGAAGAGGTTATTGGTTTGTCTGGCTTTGTTCGTTTCAGGGAACCCTCCTTTTATGTTTCCCATTGTTCTTATATTGCATGCTCTTTTTTTGGTCAGACACCTATCCAGATTGCTGATTAAACCTTTTTTAATAATTATTACTATTTAACTGTTGTAATTTTGTAGGTTCTTATTGCTCTAAGGTTGTAGCTAATGTTTGTAAATGTTGTTGTATCTAACTTTTAAAAGTGTGTGTTTTTAAAGTGACAGTGAATTAATCATCCTCTTTTTGTGATGTTTTAGCTCCCAGTTCCATCTGTTAATGTTTCTAGTCATTGGACTTGGGACCAAGAAGAAGAGAGAAAACGACAGGAAAAATGGCAGAAAGAACAGGAACGTTTACTTCAGGTACAGTTTAACTATATACTCAGGGATTCCCTTGAGTGAAGAAAGGATATGGGACTGCCAGTCAGTAGACTTAGGCTCTGTTCCCAACTTTGCCTCAGAGATGCAGTGAAACACTGGATAAGTGGTTTCATTCCTGTGCACCTCAGTTCTTTCATTTGTACAATGATAATTCTACTCATTCAAGTTTGTAAAGTCCTGTGAGATCTATGAATAAAAGCAGCAGAAGTATTAACAATTATTAATATTAGGCTTTGGATGGCATACTTTTCTGAACCTATACAAATCTGGAAAAGTTACACAATAGCAGAGTTAGTTTCATTTTTCCTTTTGTCAGACTGTATCTTTTCCAAAGTTGGAGGTAGTTTGAAAAGTTAGAATGGAAAAAGAAGGGAGGGGAAAAAATAAAATAATCAAGGTTTCAAATAATTAAGATTGATACTACTGTACCTTAGTAGAAGTAACTTAACAGCTAAACCAAAAACAAATCGTACGATAGGAAATGTAATAGGTTGGTGAGTCTTCTGAGGCTTAGGGTGAAATCTTGGCTCCCCTGAAGTCAATAGTAAAACTCCTTTTGACTTCATGAGGGTCAGGATTTTGCCACCTGATATCTATTAGGATTCTCTGCTGCTTATGTTTTTATTATACTTGACTTACTGCTTTGCACAAGATTGTTTAAAAAACAATATTTTAATAAAAATGAAGGTCGTGTTTTCCTGTCATTTTTACTTTTAATATAATCCGTGACCCTTCCTGCCAGGAGAAATACAAGCGTGAACAGGAGAAATTGCGGGAAGAATGGCTACAAGCTCAACAAGAAGCAGAAAGAGAGAGTTCCAAATATTTAAATAAGGTAGGCAACGTGTGTGTTTCCACCTTTCAAGTTTTTCATGATTCCTTTATTGAGCAGTAGTGGAGGTAGGTACTTAAATATGCAAATGACTTTTTTGCTTTCTCATTTGCTCAATGCAGAGAATAAATGCTCCTAAAATAAGAATAACTGTCTACAGAACTGGTGGTTTACTTTTGTGATCAGTTGGGGTTAGACAAGGGGTGACAAACTTACACAATATCATTGTAACCAGAGAGAAAACAGCCAACTTCAGCCCTGATTCAGCATAGTAATCTAGGATATACCTAACTTCTTGCCTATGAATAGTCCCAATGAAGTTACTAGGACTATCCCATACTCAAATTAAGCCATCACTTAAGTTCCTTGTTAAATTGTGGTCTTAAGGCTGAGCCATCCTACCTCTGAAGAATTTAGAGAAGAAATCAACTGTAGCCTTGCTGATGAAAGTCTTCCACATATCTCAAAATGTCAAAAGTGTGTGTCTAGTTTCTTTAGCTGCTTCCTTCTGTAGCTGTAGTATGTTCTACAGCTGGACAGGCTACATTATGGGTGTCCTGATGCTTTAGAGGCATCAAAGTTCTCTGTTCTTGTATCAGCTCAGGGACCACTTTCCCCTCCTTCAGATGTATCAGTAAGAGTGTTTTATGCTTATACAGTGGTAAAGAGGAAAGCAAAACAAATCTAAAGCTTATATAACTTAATCAGCAAGACTAGTGTCCCTCAATTAAGCTGTTAAGTCTTTCACTATGAAGCCCTCAAGGACATTTTATTTTAAACCATAAGTGCTGGGAGTGTGATCTGGGCTGACACATTATTCCTTCATTTGAAAGGGTTATTTTTCTTCCTGCATGGAAACAAACTATTCAAAGACCTTTCTCGTAGGGGTGCATATAAAAGTAGAATGTCAGAAATGATTTCTAGAAGCTGGGAGTATATGATGAAATGAATCACTCGATTGCCTATTCTGTTCATTCCCTCTGAAGTGCCTGGAATTAGCCACTGTCTGAGGACAGATACTGGGCTAGATGGACCTTTGGTCTGACCCAGTATGCCCATTATGTTCTTAAATTTTATATGCTGGGGGATGTTGAAGGATGAGGGTTCCATCAGTACAGGTAACATGGTTACTGAGTTTAGATGTGTTCTTACTGTAGTTCACTTAAGATTGTTTCAAAAAAAAAAGCCTGTAAAATAAGGGAAAAAGTGAGTGAATATTCACTGACTCACTTATTGTGAAAATAGTGTAAGGAGTAAGTTTCTAGTAGAGACGTACAAGGAGAAGGAATGGCCTGAAGCATAAGTATAGGTTGGGTGTTCCATGCATGTAGGTGCTTTAAAAATTTAAAAGCTGGAAAGACTAGGCAAAGGGGTAATCAAGGCTAGCAAACAGAATGGAACTTCTCACTTTAGAAGACTGTGTGTGTGTGTGTAGGCATCCCTAAAGCATAAACAAAAAAGCATGCTCTTCGTTGCCATGAAGAATCCCCTGAGATCCTTCCTCTTAAGTCCCAGGTCATAAAACAAAATGTTTCCTAAATAGGTAGCTTGCGCTATCATCTTTCCAAAACTATTATTTTCCTCTCCCACAGGAGCCAACTGTCCTAACCTTAAACACGGTATCGGTAACTGCACATGCACCACCTATTTCTAGCTGGAGAACAAGCATGAGAGAAGACACTGATGTCCTTGAAGGAGGCCGAAGACATGAGTGGGGGGAACCACAGCAGAATGAGGAAGAACAGGAAATGGAAAGGAGAAGACTCCAGGAGAAAAAAAGACTTCAAGAGGAAAAAGCCCTGCATTTGGAGCAAAAAAGGAAAGCCCAAGAACTAGAGCTTGAAAGGGAGTGGAAAGAAAAGGAACAACAGGAGGCCGAGGAGCAGAAGCGGCGGGCGGAGGCCGAGGAGCAGAAGCGGCGGGCGGAGGCCGAGGAGCAGAAGCGGCGGGC